>CM021100.1:450072512-450206477 GCA_007115665.2 Sequoiadendron giganteum
CTCTAAGTCAAACCCAACCTACAACTTCTTATCCCCAGCAGAGAGTTAATCAACCCTTAAAGCATCAACAAGATGGCTTCCCTACATATTTGCAGAATTTGGAAGTCTTGAATCAGGTTGTGAGTTTTGGGAATGTACCTGGATATCCTTTAGGAGGTAATCCGATACTACCTAATAATCTAGATAAGGAGAGATTGGATGAATTGTCTGAACAGGTGAAGAGGTTGAACACAGAGGTAACTTATTTGAGAAATCAGAATAGCCAGCTTCAGGCTACTCAGAAGAATTTACAATCCAATTATGGCAAGGAAAATAGGAATTTTGAAAGAGGCCATTACTTTGATAGAAATCAAAATTATGATAGGGGACAAGGTTCTAGTCATAATTTCGAGAGAAGACAAGGTTCCGGTCAAAATTTTGATAGAAACCAACAAGGTGGACAAGGATTTGATAGAGGAAAACAACCCAAACATAATAGATTTTGGAATACTATCCCCAATAATGGGGGGATTCCCACTCCTCTGGATCAACCTATTACTCAAGAGAAACCTCTAAATTGCGTATATTTAGCAGAAACGGCTTTGTCTAGGTGGTGCAGACTCCATAAAACAAGTCAACACTTTGAGGTGGACTGTGCTGAATTTCAGAGTGCAGCATCTATCTTTCAGTATGAAGTGGAAAATATTTCTACTTGGCAGGAAATAGTACCTTCAAACCCTTATGATGCTCCAGTACTAGTACTTACTCATGCTCCATTCCCAAAAAGTGAAGAAAATGAACCAGAAGAAGTGTCTAGCACATAGGAGGAGGCGGATCAGGTGTTGAATGAAGATGAGATTTCCCAGTTGTTTAATGAAGAAAATGAGAATGATAATGGCCCTATGGATGAAGAGGAAGTTAGAATTGAAGAAGTTTAGATGTTTCAACAACCAACAAAGCAGTATGACTTGAGAAATAGACCTAACAGGGGTCCACAGGCTGGAGGTCCTTTCACTACTTCTATCCCTCCTAATAATTTTAGTACTCCGCCCGATCCACAAGCTAGTAACAACCCATCATATCCTCAGGTGCCAACACAATACTTATCAAAGGGGAACAACGCTAAAGTTTCTAAGAATAAGTAGACCAGTGGCTACAAGGAATCCCAAGCAGACCTAAATGTGGAACAATTGGGTGAATATGTGACTGAAACGCCATTTTGGGAGCATTTGGTTCAAATACAACATTACAAAGGGTAGCCACAAATGAGGCTACTATTAGATCTTCTAATTCCCAAGCATCTAGGAGTCATATCGCACCTGTGGACAAAAAGGGAGATAAAGATAAAGGTCAGGTTGCACAAGTTGATACTCATTTGAACTTATTTCAAGGTAAGATGGAAACCCCCCCTTTCCTAATTTTTGTTCGCATTTTCAAGAAGAACTTGCATAATTATCTTCTAGATTCAGGGGCCTCCACAAATTTTATGCCCTTCATTGTTTGCAAAGCATTGGGTATCACTCCTATAGCTTCTCAAAAGAAGGTTACTCAGTTAGATAAAACAAAGGTAAGTGTGGTTGGAGAATTAAACATGATCCCTATGCAACTGGTGTCAAATCCTAGGGTGCAGCAAGTGATTAATATCCAAGTTGTAGACATCCCTGATACCTATGAGTTGATCTTAGGTAGGGATTTCACTAAAGCTTTGAATGGATACACATCCACAGATCATTCCCACATGTGGTTACCATGGAAAGGAGTTCCAAATCAGATCAGAATCGAAAGAGAACTTAGGATGAAATATGTGATCATTGAATACCAAAATATCTCAAATGAGGTATTGGTGTCTGGTTGGCATAGGAAGCTATGTGTTGGCTGCATCAACTACTAAAGATGAAGAAGTTTTTATGTTCCAGAATTCTTCAAATGAATACTATCTGGAGAGTAGTGATCCTGAGATTTTGATTGAAACAGAGAATGAAGAAAGTGATGACGAAGACAAACAGCTTAGTTTGTTGGATAACTTTTAGGAATTCATTCAGAAGTGTATGGAATACCAAGTCCAATTAAAAGGAAGCATGAGGTTTGAAGAATTGTTGCTTCCAAATTGGTGTAGGGTACATAACGCACCTCATTCTGAGTTGGAGTGTAACTTATGTCAGACTGCTCTTAGACAGATACATAAATGCATTAATCTAGTTCCACCTACCGGACTTAATGTGCAAGAAGAAGTAAGAAATAATGATTAGGGAAAGAGCCCTATGCTTCCTGAAGAATCTCCTACCCTCAACAGAAAATAAGACAAATTGAAGTCGAAAGAACCTGATGGCTGTTGGACATTAAGATTTGATGGATCTAAATCCAAATAGGGCGCTGGAGCAGGATTTGAATTGATTAGTCCTAAAGGAAAGAACTATTTTGCTACCTACAGAATCCAATTTCAATGCACTAATAATGTTGCTAAATATGAGGCTTTGATCCATGACTTATTGATGGCATCAAGGAAGAAAGTTAAGCTATTATAGGTTTTTGGAGACTTTGAATTGGTGATCAAACAAGTAAGAGAATAGTATTCATGCCATGACAGAAGGATGACCAACTATAGGCATAGAGTATGGGATCTCATAGAAGGGTTTGATGCTTTCACTATACAGTTAATCCCTTGAAACAAAAATTAGGTTGTTGATTATTTAATGCAAGCTGCTAGCACCTTGTAGCCATTATCGCTTTCAGGATTGAAGAAGTTTACAGTTGAGCTCACCCCAGTCCCTTCCGTACCTGATAGCGTCACCAATTTCCAAGTATTTGAAGACGATAAGCATATTTTGGATTTTAGTACAAACTGTGATGTGTTTGCCTCGCAAGTTATTGATGAAGTTGAGCCTCAGGAAGCAGATATAGACTTTGAAGGAATCATCAATCTAAAGACTAATACCATCCCAAGAGGTATGGTGCAACTTGAACGGATTTTTGACTTGGATAAAATAAGAGATCAAGAACAAAAGATCAAAAGAGAGTCTATTAGCAGCCAATGTGAAACATATAATATGGGGACATCAGATGATTTGAAGAATGTTCTTATTGGAAAGGTATGTACTCCAGAGGAAAGGAAAGAGATTATTGATACCTTACATACATATCATGATGTAATAGCTTGGAGTTATGAGGACCTAAAAACATATGATACTTCGATCATCACACACACTATCCCCTTGAGATGGGATGTCAAACCGTTCAGACAGAGACAAAGGCCAATCAATGCTCTATTAGAGCCTATCATTGAGAAGGAAGTGCAGAAGTTGCTTTCAGCATCCATTCTATTTCTAGTAAGACACTGTACTTGGGTGGCAAATTTAGTTCCACTAAGGAAAAGGAATGGAGAAATCAGACTATGTGTGGATTTTAGGAATTTGAATAGAGCATCAGAAAAGGATAATTATCCAATTCCTTCACTGGATGAAGTGCTTCATATTGTTAATGGATCCCAAATGATGTCCTTTCTAGATGGATATTCTGGTTATAACCAAGTTATGGTGCAGTATGAAGATAGACATAAGACTGCCTTTACTAGAAAATGGGGAACGTTTGCCTACAAAAGGATGCCATTTGGGTTGATCAATGCTAGAGCTACATTTGAGAGAGCCATGGATATTGCCTTCAAAGATATAATTGGAAAATGCATCATTATCTATATGGATGATTTGACTATTTTTCTAAGAAACGAGGTGATCATGTATCAAACTTATGCAAGGTAATCCAAAGATGCAGAGAGTTTGGCATTTCACTTAATCCAAGGAAATATATTTTCGGAGTTACAGAAGGAAAGTTGTTGGGACATATTATATCAGAACAGGGTATTGCCATTGACCTTGAAAGAATTCAGGCCATCTTGAAGATTCAACCTCCTGCAAGTAAGAAAGAAATGAAGTCATTCTTTGGTAAGATTAACTTTGTTAGAAAATTTATTACTGGATTTGCAGAAATAGTTAAACCATTGAATGCTATGTTAAAGCAAGAAGCCAAAATAGAGTGGAATGTAGAAGCTAAGGAGGCATTTACTGAAATCAAAAAAGCTATTGCCGAGGCTCCTGTATTGGTGAGTCCAAATTATGCTAGGCCATTTTACATATATTCATTTGCTTCTGATCATTCTTGTGCTGCAATGTTAACTCAAAAGTCTGGTCATGGGGATGAACATCCTATAGCCTTCATGAGTACTCGTTTGAAAGATGTTGAATTGAGATACCATAATGTAGAAAAGTAGGCTTATGCTTTGGCCAGAGTAGTGAAGAATTTTCAGGCATTATATCTTGAGGAATAAAGTTTTTGCCGTAGTGTTTGATCCTACAGTAAAGCTATTATTGATGCAGAACGAGTTAGGTAAATGAAGGGAAAAATGGGTGACCATGTTGCAGGAATATGATATGGAGATTCAGCCCATGAAATTGGTAAGAGGACAAGGACTTACAAAGACAATGGCTGAAACAAGCCCTGATCTTACAACCCAACTTTATTACCTCCAAGAGGTGTCCCCAGGAGACTGGTATGATGAAATCATTTTCTATTTTCTGAACCAGTAGTGTCCTGATCATCTTAACACAATTCAAAGATGAGCCTTGTGCTTGAGGAGTGGAAGCTTTATGATGAAGGGAGCTATTTTGTATAAGAGAAACCACGAGGGTGTTTACTTAAGGTGTTTAGGTAAAGATGAAGCTGCTAGAGTGATGATTGAATTTCATGAGAAATATGACATAGGCCATGGTTCTGCCTCATCCACTACACACCAAATCTTGAGGGCAGGTTATTACTCACCTACTTTGTTCAAAGATGTACACCAACATGTGAGTACTTGTCACATATGTTAGACTACAACAAGTAAGGAAAAACATGCAGCTCTCCCACTCCAACCAGTCATTGAGGTAAAACCGTTTGCACAATGGGGTATGGACTTCGTAGGTCCAATAAACCCTCCATCCTCTATGGGCCACAGGTATATTCTTACCATAACTCATTATTTCACTAGATGGACAGAAGCTTTGGCTTGCAAACAATGCACTTCGGATGTGGTAATCAACTTTCTTGAGTACGGGATTATTAATCGTTTTGGTTGTCCCCTATCTTTGGTTTTTGATAATGGTCTAGCATTTGCATCATTGAGGTTTTCTAATTGGGTGTTTGATCATGGGATTGTTATTAAATTTTCATCTAATTATTATCCTCAGGATAATGGTCTGGCTGAGTCTTCCAATAAGAACTTGTTGACAGTCATCCTTAAATTGCTAGAACAAAATCCTAAGGACTGACACACCCAGCTCCGATTTGCTCTATGGGATGACCATACTAGACAAAAAACATCTATAGGAACCTCTACTTACCACTTGGTGTATGGCATGGAACCTGTATTTCCTATACAATTGAAAATCCCTACCCTACAGTTCATTAATGAATATTATAATGAGGAAGATAAGCGTGAATCCCGCTTAGCTGAATTGTTGCATTTGGAAGAGAAAAGGGATGAAGCCCTGGAGAACTTTGCTAAACATCAGGGCGTGGTGAAAATATGGTTTGACAGAAGAGCTAAGGTGAAGGCCTTTAGAATTTATGACTTAGTTCTTTACTGGGATAAAGCAGATGATCATAAGGGAGAGCATGGTAAATTTGATAAACTTTGGCTCGGTCCCTATCAAATTTCAAAGATTCTGGGAGATAATTCTTTTCATTTGAAAACCCTCACTGGTGAAGATATCCCACTGCCTATTAATGGGCAGTATTTGAAGCATTATTCTCAACCTTGAACTGCTTACAGTTTATCTTGTACATAGCTAGATTAGGGTTGCTTTGGGTTGCTTTGGTTTGTTTTGTTTTTCGTTTCATTTTGTTTTTGGGTTCCTAATTTCTTTGGGCTGTTGTGCTTGTGCACCGGGGCTATTCTGTTTGGTATTGTTCCAAAGATTTCTTTTATAAACTCTAATTAGTTTTTTAGAATCAGGTGGTTGAACTCTTTTATCTGATCTTCTTTGTGCTCAGAATTAGAACTGCTTGTTCTAGATACACTTTGGAATATATTTGGGTCTCACATTTCATATTATAATAACAAAATTTTTGGAGTTGCATGATGTTCCCGAGTAGTTTGGCCTGGTGAAAAATCTTATATTCTACTTCAGTGTCACTATGTTCCTCATCCCTGAGTGTGAGTTTCATTACTTACAAAGGTGAACAAGAAATATCTATAAATAAGAAAAAGAGGAAAGAAGAAGATTTTGAATTTTATTTTTGGAGTGCCTTCACCTTATCAGGAGTATCCTAGTATCTCTACCAGGACTACAGACGCTTGACTGACAGTAGAGCTATGCTTGGGAGGATCATAGTGATAACCTCGCCGGGGCTATGGACACTTGACTGGCAGCGAGGCTCTATCCAGGTTGCTTTTGAAGTTTGAATCCTATGTAGCTTGGTCAAATTTACTCTGGTTCTTCTTGCACTTACATGATAAAGATCAATGCATAATACACACACTTGGACCCTAGTATAGGAAAAGGTCTTCTTACTTGTGGTTTCTAAAACTCTATTCTTAGGAGTTTTGATGCAAAGATTGAAACCAAAAATTATGGGTTCTTGATTTTAGTTTATTCTTGAAATGCTCTAGAGCATTTCCCTAGCGGAGTCATCATTTGTTGTGCAGTTTTTGCACACACACCCCACTGAAGATGGGGACCCTCTTTTTGCTCTTTGGTGTTTTGGCCCTTCTTTTCTAGAGGTTTTTCTTGCTTGGGCTTGTGCTTTGATGACCATTTTTCCAATTGAAGTGGCATTCTTTTGAATTGTATTGAAAATCTAAAGTTTTGGCTTTATCTCAAGTTTTTCACTATTTTCGGGAAAATCCGCTTGGGCCGGATTCTCCCGGTTCCCTCCTGACATCTGAAATTGGTCTTTTGCATTACTTTTGGGAAAGTCCACACATCTCGGATTTCCCTGAAATCCATGGTAGTGTTGAATCCCCGAATTCCTTGGTGACGTCGAATTCCCGAAGTTCTTTGTGGTCGCGGCTGTCTTGTTGAACACATTAATGGCGTTTTTGCGGAGGTCTTTGGGCTTTGATATATTGGTTCTTTGAGAATTAATTGATCATTTGAGTTTATGCATTTGCTATCATTTGCGCTTGTGTGTTGAGGTTCTTATGTTTGCTAGATATCTGGATTTTCGAGGCCATTTGGACTGAACGTTTGCATTTGAAGTGCATGGGCTGTATCTAGTTTGCATCAAGCGACCATTTATCGTTTTCATTCATCACAAACTTTGCACTTCCATGGTATGTATATACGCCCTGTTCTCTCTTGATTTCAATTTTCCCAGACCTTTGTTCGTTTTCCTGGGGAGTCCTTGGTGGGTTTTTTGGTTTCTCTAGATGCATATCACCATTGTACATTTTGGGGTTTTCATTTGGTGCACCGGTCTGTTTTTATTTATCAGGCGTGTGCGTCTTTGTCTGATGTTCCTTTTTATTTAAGCATGGGCTTGTTGTGGTTTCATTCTCTCCATTTAGATATATTAGTGAGTCATTTGTGCTTTCATGGCGGATATTTGGGTTTTTGACCTAGGGCATGGCCAATCCTCTTCAAATTTTTGTGAAGAGTGTCCTTAGTTCACGTTTTATTTCTCAGGGTCTTAGGTTTGCCGGTTTCGGAGTCCTGGTGTAGATCCAGAGTGATTTAAATTGATTTGATGAAAGTACCGAAGATGTAGATAGGTTAGGGTTTTCAAGGTCTTCAAGGAATTTTGTTTCCCCCGGATTTCCTCGAATTTTCTATCTCCTCTTTTTTTTTTACTTTCTGTTGGATTTCATTTGGTTTCACCAAAATCCATTCCATTTGGATTTTCCCAAGGTCCGCAGTCGAGTCGTTTTACCAATTTTAAGCTTTGATACTATTATATCTGGAGTTCGCCAAAATTCGTTCCATCCGGATTTTCCCGAACAGTCCATGTCCCTTCATTTTTCTCGGGTTAGTTATAACTATTGTTAATCTCGCCAAAATCCGTCTTTGGCAGATTCATTCGGGTGTTTTGGGGAAATGCTAAATTTGATGGTTATAGATGGTGGGTTTCTTGGTAAATTATTTGAGTGATTTAAGGAGCTCATGCTAAGTGTTTTTAATGATTTTCTTTGGTTAAGATATTGATTTTGAATGTTATTTTGGGGTTTTGTATGTTTGGCTCACTGGAATTCGCTTGGTCCGGATTTTCTCAAAAATCCATCCCAGTGCAGAATCCGTAAGGGGAACTAAATCCCAAACTTTGAGGTAATAACCTTCTACACTTATTGCTTCTTATGGAGCTAATTGTATGTTACCTTTATGTGTTTGTAGGCCAGATCAGGACAGAATGTTGTAGGATGAGGAAAGGGAAAGGTAATGGATCCTAGTGTAGAGGCTTCTGCCATTACTGATGCAGAGAAGGTGAAGTTAGATATGAAGAGCAGAGTTTTTGAGAGTAAGCTGACTTCAATTTGGTGAGGAATTACTGACAAAAACGTTGGCATGTGGGATTATGAGGAATTCAAGGTTGAGATGTCAGCACCTAACCTTCCTCTGTTGTCAAGGATAATGGTGGACTCCGGATTGGCTCATGCAGCAGGCTTTCCTTTTGCAGTTTAGTGTTATGAGCTGGTGCTAGAGTGTGCCAGGAATTATGATAGGGGTACATAGAGAATTATTGGCCCTCAAGGTAGGATTCTTGTAGGATTGAGTATGTTGTCCATTGGTGCAACATTTGACATGCCTGACAGATCCCATGTAGTGGCTTTTGACAAGGATGGGGCTAAGAACTATTACGAGGAAAACATAGTTAAGTCTCAGCAGGTGATTAACTCTTGGCTGGAGAAGCATAAATCCCATTTCTCTAAGTTGCCTAAGCAACTGTTCAGGCTTAAGTTCAAGAGGGAGTACTATAATGTGATCACCCTTCTTAGCAGGTTGGTAGGATTGAGGAGTGCGGGGATCTTTGAGACTTGGATGTTCCATGTGATTGCTAGAATGGAGCAAGGATTTGACTCTCATTGGATAGGTGCCATTAGTGATGTGATTCATGAGTAGTTATGTAGTGTCTTGCAAACCAAGACTTTTACTATGACTCCCTACCTCGTGTACTCATTGGAAAGACTTCATCCATATAAGGAATTGAGCACTAGAGGTATCTTTGGGCAGGATGCTATCTACGAAGTGTATCCACAATTGCACCTAACTAGTGGAAGCTACAAGAGATCAAATGATGCCTTCACAATGTATATCACCAGATTGCTCCAAGGTGCAGATCATGTAAGAATCTCAGACAAGGCAAAATAATTGATAGGAAGGTATGGAGCTTGGTTTATTCAGTTTCCAACCTTCTCATATATCAGGGTTGATGGTTTTCAGAGGACTCTTTACAGACACCCTAGATATCCCACTGATCATGTTGTGTTGTTGGAAGTCACTAGGGAAATTTGTGACTTTGACAATGTAGTAAAGGGAGAAATGCACAAGACAAGTTTTGGGAATGATTTCCCTTTGAAGATAGGAATGGGTGAAGTTTGTGCCTTCATTAAGTCTGCTCATGCTTCAGAGGAGGAGATGGGTACTCTTGGGCTCTCTTTTCATTCCAAGAGATCAAGGTTTGATGTTATTGGCAGGGCCCAGAAGAAGGCCAACAAAGATTATAGCCATAAGCCTCATATTAAGGATTACTGGGTTAACCTTGCTGACGAATTTGAGGTAAGGAAGAGGAGGTTTTCTAGACTGCCAGTGGACTTGGTAAGACTGTATAATGTAAAGGCCATCCCGAAACAGATTGAGGAAGATGGAAATGTGATCCAGGGTCATGTATATGAGGCATTGAAAGACAAACCAGTGGGGGAAGTTGACTGGCTAGAGGAGGAAAAGACTAACTTAGATCAGGTTATGGCGCCAATGATTAAATACAACAAAATGTGGTTGAAACACAAGATGCTGGAGCTAGAGAGCAAGGGTGTTCCATGCACCTATGAGCTAATGGGAGACTTGGAGTCTCATTATACTTCTGAGGCCTCAATTGAACCCGAACAAAAGGGTAAGGAGAAGGTGGACTCTCCTTTCAGAATTCAGGTAAGGGAGGCACAGCCTGAAAAGGTTGTAGAGGTGGTCAAATGGAGGAAGCCTATTTTCAAGAAGAGGAAACATGCCTCTAAAAACGAAGTTGAGAAAGGCCAGGAGGAAGGAGAAGTTGAAAGTGCTCCACCGATGGAAGAGAAAAGAAGAACCATAAGATTGCCATAGAGAGGGGAAGAGGCTCCTAAGGTTGACAAGGAAATTGAACCACCAGTGGTAGAGGTGAAAAGTTCAGGGGAAAAGACCCAGGTTTACATGAGGAGATCAAGGAATCCTTCCTCGAAAGACACTGCAGCAATGGAAAAGGTCTTAGTTAGTATTCCTATTGTTGAACAGGTGAGTGTTTCTATTTCTCAAGATGTTGGTAACCAAGAGGAATAACCAAAGATAGATGAAGGCCTTGAGAGTCTGGGCGAGGAAGAGTTCCAAGAAGGAGACCTCTTTAAGGCAGAGGTAGAAATTGATAAAGTGGTTCAGTCTCCCTTGGTGGCATATGCAGACTCTCTTGTGATGGAACAAGTGGACAGGTCTCCTCAAAAGGAGGAAGAAATAGCTAGAGCTCCTTCACTAGTGCATGTAGTCATGGAAGAGAAGGTACAACCGATAGAGAATCCAACTGTGGAGGTCCCTAAAATTCCAATTGCTAAAAAGGATGCAACTATTGATCAGGCAAAGAAGGAACAAGATGAACTAGATACTATGCCTATTGGTTCCTCCATTCTCGATTGGCTTGAGTGGGAATTAACAAGTAAAATGATAATAATGGAGGATGCTCCTTCTAATTGGGATGCCCTCATGGCTAATGTGGAGAAGGAAAAAACAAAGAAGAAGGCAAGGGTTGTATCTCGGATTGAGAGGGATAAGTTAGGTAATCGGGTAGCCCATATTGCTACCCCTACTCCAAACAAAGATAGAGATAATGTGACTGCTCAAGACTATAATGTGTAGACTATCAATTGGGGACATGCTACTATTGAGCAGGACATTGAAGAATATGAGGGTTATAGTGCAGTTATTGTGGGGACATATTGAAGAAGGCAGTGCAAACCAGACATGAGCTAGAGAAGGAGAATGAAAAATTAAGGAAATACTTGTAGGATTTGATGAAACCTTTGCAACCTATTACCTCCTCCTCTTCTGTTGTAGGATTCCTACCCCTAGAGAAGATTTTTGAGTTGGAAAAGATGAAAGGTACTTCACATGCTACGGTTACCTGGTTGCAGGGTGTCCAAGCTAAGGGAGATGAGGCCATCAAGAGCATATTATCCACTAGAGGGGATGCACCAAGGTCAGTTGATGGGTTAAAAGTTGCATTGGTATAGGATAATGTGGATATCAACCTCTTGGTGCAGAAAACACCATCAACAGTCCTGTGCAGATAGACCAACTGCATAACCAGAGAAAAGATTGGTAGTGAAGCTAGAGGAGACCTTCATCTTGTCCATCGAAAGGTTTAACAGACTTCATCTAACAATCTTCCCAGAGGTCTTAGACTGGTCGTGAAGCTCATAAAATTTCACAACACACTAGGGTACAACAACCAAGAGGTATATGATAAAAATTTCAGGATGCCGAAAAATGGATAGACGTTAGTTCATGTCTAATTCACTAAAATGTAAGAGAGGGAAACCACCCACTACAAGGCCCCGGGTCACAAAAGGCCAAGAGCAGAAAGGCTGCCCTAAATTACCTCAGTTTAAGGGTTATTTAGGATAGGATGGATGAGAATGATGAGGACTATGTGTCCTTCGACCACTCTGCAATCCTAGAAGTCGAAAAGAGACTAGATGCGTCGACCTTTAGATTCAGGTCTATGTCTTAGGTAGCTCTTTGTCTAAGGATAGAAGAGCGGTTTTGGGATGACAACATGACATGCTGGTGTCTCATAGGTGTGTTGGTGTCTATATGGCCAAATAACCAAAAATATGATATTCTAACTCAAAAGGGGGGATGATCAGCCTAGTCTAGAGGTGTCTAAAGTGGTAGAATGAGATTAAGAAGAGTGAAATGAAAATGTGAATATGATAAAATAAAATTATTACCACCAAGGTGACGAAGATGATCTCATACAATGCTCTCCCTGCCAGCTTTCTCCAAGATCTCTCCACCTGCACACAATAAAGGGAGAAATTATTGGGGCTATATAGGGGCTTGCGTCAGTCAGACCCCTATCTTGGTGTTTCCACCTCCATGGACAACCAAGTTTGTGATAGTAGAGATAATGATAAAGAGAATAAATACAAGCTACATAAACATAAAACACTTCAAGCAGTACGTGCTTACTCAATTGAAAACAATAGGAGAGATTAGAGGAGGTTACCACCTTCGTCCAAAGCACTCAAGGCATGTGGAGGAGAGAATGAGAGGGACTCAAGCCTTTGTTGCCATTGTGTTTGTCCTATGCTCACCCTGTTGGAGTGATGGAGTAATGGATTGTTGCAATGGAGTGAAAGAATGTGGCTACAAATCTTGAATGGGTGTTGAAAGAGTAGAGAAAATGTGAAGTCATGAACTCAAGATCTTTGAAAACTTGAGAATGGATGGAATGGTAAAGAATATGAAGGAGAAGGTAAAAACTGGCCATATTCAAGTTGACTAGCCAAATAGGGACATTACTTTTCAACTTCCAATCGAAAACGTAATGCTTTTGTAGTCTTCACCTGTAGGAATCTGCCAGGGATGTAAGTGCGTTGCGTAGATGTCTATGCGCCATGAGGGCATTCATGACAGAAATTCCCCCACCGACACACAAGCTAGGCACCAAGTGGAATTTGATTAGTGGGCTTAAGTGGAATTAAGCCTACACCTTTGATATTCTAAAGTGTTAAGGGGTGAAAGGGGAATTTTCATTAGGGGTGAAAAATCACACTCATATAGTATTAATAGGTGGACATCCAAAAAGATTTAGAGATGATGTCTAATAAACAAGTTTGAAAGAAATAGCCATCAATCACCTATCCATCTTCTCAATAGATCATCCGCATCCATAGGACTAACATATTATGGCATTTTATTGTACATATTTTATTACCAATATGTAATATTATATGCCTATTTGACTTTTTATTTCATTCATTATATTCATGAAATTATGTATATGAAATTTTACATTATATATAGATTTTGTCATATTTATTATTTTAATTTGATGCTATCATGTCTCTAGGTGGTTTGAAGTGTACAATGAGTGAATAGGAAACATGTATTAATTGTTGAATGTGATTTAATTGAAATAAATTAATCTTCTATTTATATATGCATTAAATGCAAATAAATGAATTAAGGACAACCATTTTATATGATTGAAGTTAATAATCTTCATCATTGATTGAGGAAATATAAGGATATCATGAAAAATCATCTAGGACATTGATAACCTAGATGAGAATGGTGATAAGACTATAAAAAGACGTTTAAGGCACTAAGAAGATAAGTCTATAGTCATATTTTACTCATTTATGATAGCCCTATGTATATATTTTATTTTATTTCATCCACCTCTAAGGATTTTGTAGGGTTTTAATGGGAAATCCTAATGACATTTAGCATTTATAGTTTCATTCTTGGGTAAGTTATAGTTATGATAGGATCAAGCTCTAATTTTTTTTTCCTTGTTGGTAGATGGTCAGCACTCCCCTTGGGATTCGTGACATGGACTAACTGCCTCATGGATTCGTTAATTTTGGCAGTTGTATTGAGCATTAACAGGTTGATATTTCGGTGCAATCACAATCATGGGGTCATTGGTATCAGAGTCAAAGGTTTTGGGTTCGAATCCCCTTGGGTAATGCTGAGGGGGAGATTTTTGGTAGATCGTCAATGCTCCCCTCATGATTCGTGACATGGACTAACTGCCTCCTATAGATCTGTTAATGCTAGTGATTGTGTTGGGCATTAAGAGGTCAATCTTTTGGTGCAATGGCAACCGTGGGGACAAAAATCCTCTCAATTTTTATGGTTCTATCTTGGAAGGATCCACAGACCTAAAAATGAATTGAGGCCTCCAAGAGCATTCAATTTCCCACTCTAATGTGCTATCATCTTCAATTTAGTCTCATGAGGTGTAGAAGAATAAAATATTTATTGACACCTTTATGATTCTATGAAATACTATTTTTTGGAAGTATACATTCATCATTAACATTAATAAATAGATGAGTTAAAAAATATTGAGACGAGGTATTGTAGAGGGACTTGACATCCACTTATAGGTGCAAATAAGAAATTTGATAGGTGTCTCAATGCAATGTAACAAGGAATGATCCAAAGACCTATAAAATGAAATGAAGCCTCTAGTGGCATTCAACTACCTACCCTAATGTGCTAGCATATTTAGTCTAGTCCCACTAGGTGTGAGAGAAAAAAACATGCATATTGACACCTTTACACTACTCTCAAATAAGACATTTTATAATAATTCATTCATCATTGAAATGGTTAGATGGTATAGAATTGAAAAAATGATATAGTGAACTGTAGAGGCACTCAACATCTAACTAGTTTTTTCAAATATATTACATTAGAAAATAGTAATCTAAATGGGAAATGGCTAATACAACACTAAATTTAAATTAATTAATTAATGTTGTCAAATGTGCATCTGGAGTGCTTGATAGACAATAGACTCAAAATGATCTTTTTTTATATGTTGAAAGTCACATTAGTATGTATAAAGAGCTTCTCCATCTCAAAGCATATTCCAGAGGACTATGAATGATGTGTCCTCTACCTTAGATGCACTTCCATGATATCTCTAACCCTTCCACTTTTCTTTTTAATGTCACATTAAAACATTCCTTTTAACTCTATTTCTTGAACACCAACATACTTGGCTTCATCATTTCCTTTACCTTTAAACTTCTCTTCACCCACAATTTGTATACGATATTGTCATTATCCACACTGGTCACTATCCTCTTCACCTGAACATGCTCTCCATACTTTAAAAAAAAGAAGAAGATGGGTAGTTAAAATTTACACCTGATACCGATTTGGGGTAGGGAGGCCACTTGTGGGTGAGTAGAGAAATTTTCTTGTTGGTGGACATGTTTAAACTACATAGATAGTTGATGTAGTCTTAAGGTCCCATATTGTACACTAGCCCAAGCTCCAAGGCAACCATTGGATTTACATGACCTACACGCATGACTAACAGGTTTGTAGTCACAAGTTTAAGGCATCGTTGATGGGATTATTTTTCTTGTCCCGAAAGCTGATTTGATTTTATGGTAGTCATTGGCACAAGTAGTGTTGTTAGCATAGGCTTTTATCTTCTTGCTTGTTGAATAACTCATGTTGGTAGTCAAAATTTATTATTGATCGAGAGGGAAATTTTCTTCATCATTGACAACTATCAATTTTTCTACCCTGGTGTCCTTCACAAGTCTCTCCTTTTATGTCAAATTTCCTTGGGAAGTTCACAACACAATGTTACCTTTGAAAATGTGTGGATTGAGACCGAGTTCAGTACAATAATCATAGACCAGAGATAGATTTTCAATCTTGACTCCTCTATAGATACATGAGCCTTTGAATAAATTTCCATTATCGAGCTTCATAGGATAGAGAAACTCTCTATCCATACTGTTGGCACTCATGGTATTTATCCACAATGCTATGTTTGTAATGGTAAATAGGGAAGCCCCCTCATTACTAGTAGATGTGAAAACAAATACACCCTTCTCAATGACCCATTTTACCAGTGCTTGGTGATCCATGTAAAATAGA
Source organism: Sequoiadendron giganteum (assembly GCA_007115665.2). Classification (NCBI taxonomy): domain Eukaryota; kingdom Viridiplantae; phylum Streptophyta; class Pinopsida; order Cupressales; family Cupressaceae; genus Sequoiadendron; species Sequoiadendron giganteum. Next base: position 450,088,337 of record CM021100.1, read on the forward strand.
AGGTGAAACGATTCACCAATTGAAATAGAAATAATATCAATGCCATCTTTGATGGTTTTCTCCATTGCAATAGCTATGTTAGTCACATCACATTTCCCTTTATGTCCTCAACATACCTTTAACACAACTATTCTAGCCATAGGGGCCATCCCCATAGTTGCTCCATTTCCAAAGCCATTGTAGCTCACTCCCCTTACAATATATCCTATAGTAGTAGAATTATTATGTGTTCCATGACCATGGTTGTCTCTTGGGGATATAAAATCCTTGCCCAAATGAAAATTGTAGCCCATGCAGAAATTAAATCAATCTCTTATGATTTTTTTGTTATCGTTGGAGGAACTAAATCATTGTTCTCTTTCACACTCACCCTTCCATTTGGATGAAATAGGTTCCGACCCCTTTTCATGAAAGCTTTCACTCCTAGGCCATATTCCCAAGTACACAATACCCACTATCACATATTCTCTATGATTCAAATATTGTGAGCACAGTCATCTGTTCTTACTGATGTTGAGTGATTGAGGTGAGTGCGTGGTATGGAGTTTATATAGAGAGGAAAAAATTATAGCCAAACAACTATCGATGCTCTATAAAGATGCAACCTTCACACTAGTCAACTTGGCCACAAAACCTTGGAGGACTACCTCATACATATAACTAAAGGATTGGATTTGAGGAGGAGACAACAAAAGTTTCCTCGTTGAGAATTGAAGAATACTAGTGATTGTGTAGAGTGAAGTTCACAAGCTTCATGAACTTCATCATGTGAATAATGTTAATGATTTCTTACATTGGATTGTGTTGTAGTGGATTCGAAGAACAAGAATAAAGTTAAAAGTGTGGCAAGGTGATGTAGGATAATCCTTGGTACTTGGCAATCTTGCATTAACCAAAAATATTTCAATTTAGTTTTGTTCTTGTTCTTGTTCTTGTTCTTGTTTGAGTTGGTAGATCTGATGTTTCTTCATGTTTTCTCACCAGATTGTGCGTATCTAGGATTCCATTATGGGCATGTTCAATTAACTTATTCCAAATTTTCAGCTCGATTGGATCTTTTTTTTGGAAAGTTATCACTTTCAGATTAAGTGACAGTCTTTGGGACTAACCCTAGAATAATTTCAAACCCTAATAGCTAGTTGGATCCATCAAGGATCTCGCCCATCGCTTGTGGATCCTAATGGCATGTTTATATTTTTTCTATGGAGTGTCCCTGACCTTACACTTAGGTCCACACTTCATCATGCATATCGGCTATGGAAGAATTTTTTATTTGAGGCCGACCTATTCTTGCACATGTTACATTTTCCCTATCAGAGATTGTAATGATCTTTGGCCGATGTAGATGTTTCTAGACTCATGGATATGATATAAATCTTGTATTGAATCACTATATGGATAGATATTTATGATCAAGTACAATAAGATGTATATAAAGTTTGATCTATAGGGTTTTTCGCTTGCATCTATGAGCACTTGATTTTGAGCATGTTGTAATCAGGCCTGTGTGCTGAATCTGTAAGCTTGGATGTGGCCGACTATGTGTAATCAATATTTTTTATAGTAGACATGTTTGTATCTGCATTTTCCTCCATATTTTTTGTTGCTTCTATTATGTTACTCTTTCTGCATGGTTCAAAATGTTCTCTTTGAGGAGCCTCCCTACCATGTCTGCACCAGACTAGTATCTGAGAAACATTCGTTACTTGTGAGATCATCATAAATTGTGTAGTCCTATTGAAGATTTTTTGTGGGGTGGTAGATTGAGGATCCAACCTGTAGCTGTAGAGGATTTGTGTAAATATGGAAAGAAGAATAAATGGTAGAGGAAATGGAGCACGCGAAAATGCAGACCCAACTTTAATGGAGATGTTGAGAGTAACTAATGCTACATTGGAACTGGTTGAAATGGTATAGAGAATAGGTTGACCTATTGAGGATATTAGTGATAAAGAAGTAGAAGAACAAGAGGAAGTTTCAAGAGAAGAGCAACCTAGTCTTGATCAGGGAGAAGATAGGTTCATAAGAGCCTTAACCAGAGTAAACACAAAGCCACATTTCAATCCATCAGATTATAATGGTAAGTTGGATTTAGATGAATCATTATATTGGATAACAAAGATGGAAAATTACTTTGATTTTTAAGGTACCCTAGATGATAAGAAGGCGAAATTTTCTTGTACAAAGTTGAGAGGACATGCATCCCTCTGGTGTTAACATTTACAAATAGATAGACAAAGAAGAGGAAAGGAAAATATAAGATCATGGGATCAGATGGTGAATAAATTTAAGATAAATTTTATGACTACAGACTATCAGATCAGTTGGTTCTTAAAATTGCAAAATATGAAGCATAAAGAATCAATCATAACAGAGTATACCAAGGAGTTATACGAGTTGAATATCAGATCTAGACATTTAGAAGATGAGATTGAGCAAGTAGCTAGATATGTAAATGGATTGAGGTTTTCTATTCAAGATGAGATCTGTTGGATTAAGTTGTTAGGTGTGGAAGAAGCATATCACTATGCCCTAAAAGCAGAAGAGAATTTGAATAAAAGACATGAGTAGAGATAGAGAGGAAGAGGTGGAAGATTTCCAAGAGGAAGAATATTTACAGGAGGAGGAAGAGGAAATTTTGTAGATCAAAATAAGGATAAGAAGGTCAGAAAAAATGATAATTTATACTAAAGATATGATGAAAAATCTTACAAAAGAGGAGGACATGGTGGTTACAAAAATGAAGGATATAGAAAAGATGATAGAGGGCAAGAGAAAAGAGTATTCAGGGGAACTTGTTTCAAATGTGGTGGAGAAGGAAATAGATCCTTTGAATGCAAACAAGGAGAGACAAACAAGAAGACTAAGAACAATAGAAGAACAACCTTTATTGAGGAAGATTATGTTGGATCATCTAATGAACCAGAAGAAGGAGAATTATTGGTGAATAGGAGAGTGTTATGTCAAAGTGAATTGGAGAAAGAACCATTGCAAAGGAATAATTTGTTTTAGCCTAGATGAAAGGTAGCTGGTAAATGTTGCAAAGTGATCATTGATAGTGGAAGTTGAGAGAACCTGGCTTCTGAAGAAATGGTGACCAAATTGAATTTTGAAAGGTTGAAACACCTGAAACCTTATTAGATAGCATGGATTTAAGATGAGCATAAGATACTAGTAAGTGAACAATGTTTGGTAAAATTAAAAATATGAAAATACCATGACTAAGTTTTGTGTGATATTATTCCTATGCATGTATGCCATATTTTCTTGGGAAGATCTTGGTAGTATGATAGACAAGATATTCATGATGGAAAGAAGAACATATACACCATGGTTGCTAATGGGATGAAGCAAACCTTGTTGCCCTTGGAAGATGTTCCTAAAGTTGAGATTTATACGGCCGCTAGAATTAGTTTAGTTGATGGAAGAATATTTTTGGATGGACTAAGACATGATAACATCTGTTATGCCTTGGTTCCTTAGAAGGTTGAAGACTTGAAGCATATGGAAAAATAGCTAGAGGAGATAAAAGAGTTACTAATAGATTATGAAGTTGCCATTTCAAATAATGTACCTGATGGATTGTCACCTGTGAGGATTATTAGTCATTGCATGGATCTCATTCCTAGAGCTAGTTTTCCTAACAAAGAAGCACACCGGATGACACCAAAAAAAATGAAGAATTGAATAGACAAGTGCAAGAGTTGTTGAGAAAAGGTTTGATCAGAGAAAGCTTGAGTCCTTGTGTAGTACCTATAGTATTGGTACCTAAGAAGGATGGATAATGGAGGATGTGTATAGACTCTAGAGCCATAAACAAGATCACAGTGAAGTATATATTTTCTTTGCCTCAGATGGATAACATTATGGATTGCTTGAGTGGAGCTAAGTATTTTACAAAGATAGACTTGAAGAGTGGATATCATCAGATCAGAATCAAAGAAGGAGATGAGTGGAAAACAACATTCAAGACAAATGAAGGATTGTATGAATGGTTGGTGATTCCCTTTGGATTGAAAAATCCACTGAGTACTTTCATGAGGTTGATGAATGAGGTATTGAAGTAATTATTGGGTAAGTTTTTTACTGTTTACTTGGATGATTCTTGATTTTCATTAAGACTAGAGAAGATCATTTGTTGCACATTAGACAAGTTTTGTAGAGGTTGAGGGAAGAGAACTTGCTAATAAACATTAAGAAGTGTAGTTTCATGAAGGAATAGTTGGTGTATCTGGGATTTGTGATATCATTGGATGGATTGAAGATGGATCCTAAGAAGGTAAGAGATATACTTGAATGGGCTACACCTAAAAGCATTGGAGAGGTAAGATCATTTCATGGATTGGCCATCTTCTACCGAAATTTCATTAGGAATTTCACTGTAATTTGTAGCCCTATGACAAAAAAAATGAGAGGAGATAGGAAAGAATTCAGATGGATAGGTGGAGCAGACAAATTTTTTGAGTTACTAAAGTAGAAAGTGACTGAGAAACCTCTGTTGGATTTACCAGATTTCAACAAAGCATTTTAAGGAGATTGTTATGCAAGTGTAAATGCAATCAGAGCAGTATTAAGCCAAGAAGGACGACCAATAGCCTATTTTAGTGAGAATCTAAATGATGCAAGGAGAATATATTAAGTGTATGATTAGGAGTTCTATGCCATAGTTCAAGCTTTAGAGAAGTGGAGACATTACTTGTTATTTAAGGAGTTTGTGTTGTATACAAATCATCAATCTTTGTAGTATTTGAATAGTCAAGGTAATTTGAATCATAAACACATGAGATGAGTGGAGTTTTTGCAAAGTTATACTTTTTTTTTAAAGCATAGGAATGGAAAATCAAACAGAGTTGTTGACTCTTTGAGTAGGAGAAGGAATTTGCTGACATAGATGAAAGTGAAAGTATTAGGCTTTGAAGATTTGAAGAACTTGTATGAGGAAGATCCAAGTTTTGCATAACCTTAGAGAGCTTGTAAAGAATGTGTTCTGGAGGATACAAGTCAATGGTTGGATTATTTCATTCTAGAGGATATGTTGTTCAGAGGAAATCATTTGTGCATACCCCAAAGCTCAATGAGGGATAACTTGGTAAAAGAGAAACATAATGGAGGATTGGCAGGACATTTTAAAATTGATAAAACAATAGCATTGGTGAGTGAGAACTAATTTTGGCCATAGATTCACAAGGATGTTAGGAAATTTGTGCAGAGTTGTAGAGTTTTTCAAGTTGCCAAAGGGAGTAGTCAGAATGTTGGATTGTATAAACCTTTGATTGTACTTGAAAGACCTTGAAAAGATATCAGCATGGATTTTGTACTTGGTTTTCCTAAGACACAAAGAGGTAATGATTCGGTCTTTTTGGTGGTGGACATATTTTGTAAAATGGCACATTTCATACCTTGTAAGAAAATAATAGATGTAGTACATATAGCATACTTATTTTTCAGAGAAGTGGTCAGATTGCATGGATTACCTAGGATTATTGTTTCATACCGAGATACAAAGTTTGTTGGTTATTATTGTAGAACCCTTTTGAAGAAGTTGAGGACAAATTTTAATTTCAGTTCTACTTTTCACCCACATACAAATGGATAGATATAGATGTAAACAAGAGCTTATGAAACTTGTTGAGATGTTTGCTTGGAGAAAAGAAAAGAAGTTGGGATTTAGCCCTCGCACAGTAAGTAGATTTTTCCTATAATAACTCAGTAAACATGAGTACGGGAAAGACAACTTTTGATATTATTACTGAAATTCATCCTAGAGGTGTATCAAAATTACAAAATATCAGTAAGGAAAACAAAAGGAGTGTAGAAGCAGAGGAATTTGTAGAATACATGAAGAGAATGCATATTCAAGTGAAGCAACATTTGGAAGATATGAACCAAAAGTATAAGGAGAAGGCAGATGAAAAGAGGAGACATAAGGAATTTGAAGTCAGAGAAGAGGTGATGGTATATCTGATGAAGGAAAGATTTCCAGTTGGAACATACAGTAAACTGAATATGAGGAAGTCTAGACCATGTAGGATTGTGATGAAGTTTTTTTCTGGAAATGCATATGAAGTAGAGCTACCAGATGGCATGGGTATTTCACCTATATTCAACATTGGAGATCTACATAAGTACCATGAAGTAGAATTTAGTGAAGACAGTAAGGTGAAGTTGGAAGAACAACTTCCTAAACATCAATCAGATGATATTGAAGAGATTTTAGATGTTAGAGATGGAAGGAAGACTCGTGGAAGACAATACAAATAATATCTTGCAAAATGGAAGGGTACAACAGTGGAGGATTCTTCTTGGATTTCTCAGGCTAAGGTAGACCATCGTGATTTTTCTTTGGCCCCAAAAAAGTGAGGGACTCACTTTTCATTAACCCTGGATGTCTGATTCAGGAGCATCCTTGGTTCTTCGAAATCTTACATCAACCAAAAATATTTCCATTCAGTTTTGTTCTTGTTCTTGTTTGAGTTGGTAGATCTAGTGTTTCTTCATGTTTTCTCACTAGATCATGCATACCTAGGATTTCATTGTGGGCATGCTCAATTACCTTATTCTAAATTTTCAGATCGATTGGATTTTTCTTTGGCAATTTATCACTTTCAGATTAAGTGAGTCTTTGAGATTGGCTCCAAAATAATTTAAAACCCTAACAGCTAGTTGGATCGATCACGGATCTCGCCTATCGCTTGTGGATCCTTATGATGTGTTTAGATTTGTTCTATGGAGTGTCCTTGACCTTACACTTAGGTCCACACTTCATCATGCACATCAATCATGGAATAATTTCTGATTTGGGGCCGACTTGTTCTTGCACACATTACATTTTCCCCATCGGAGATTGTAATGATCTTTGGTCGATGCGAATGTTTCTAGACTTATAGATATGATATAAAGCTTATTTTGAATCATTAAAGGGATAGTGATTTATGATCAAGTAGAATAAGATGTATATAAATTTTGATCTATAGGGTTTTTTCTCGCATGAATGAGAGCTATATTTTGAGCATGTTGTAATCAGGCCTGTGTGCCGAATCTGTAAGCTCGGATGTGGTTGACATGTGTAATCATTATTTATGATAGTAGACATGTTTATATCTGCATTTTCCTCCATATTTTGTGTTGCTTATGTTGTGTTACTCTTGCTACATGGTTCAAACTATTCTCTTTGAGGACCCTCCCTACTGTGTCTGCACCACAAGGGAAATGGGCTCGAGCTTAGTCAAAACACTCTAAACATTGACTATTTAGGTAGCTCGTTCCATGGCCCCTTTAAATTAGACATTTCCCATGACCTTTCTTGTTTGTGCAGTCATATTTTCCTTTGCAATTTCCATTTCATTTGCGTCAACAATTTGGAACCATATTAGTTATTGTTTCCAATATTAACTACTATGGAAGCTATTAAACCTATAGTGTTGGCCACTATGTAGAAAATTTCATCAGTGATTATACAAACAAGCATGCCTTGTAATGTCTGGATCAAATCTTTATATTTTATTTTCTGCTCAAATGAGTATGTATTTGATATCCCACATGCATTGCATGAGAAAATGCAAGTGAGAAGGGGATTATAAAATCTATGTTCAATGCATTACATTTGCCACACAATGCATGAAACAACAATTAAAAAATATAGAAACAAATCTTCTTCTTTTTTTAAGCAAGCCATTATAATATATTAATATAATTATCATAAAGTATTACAAAACCTAACTCAAGATGCATACCAGGAGGAAAGAATTAGGAAGAAAACCTCCAGTTTTAGCATATTGAAATTCAAAACGGACAAAATTATTCCATTAGTAGAATACAAAATACAACCCTTAACAGGCACCCCTTACATAGGTTATCTTCATGATGATCACAAAATGACTTCAAGTCAACAACCTCCACAAAGCTCTAAACATGTATCTGGCATCTCTATGAGATAGAGTTTTATTAATTGTAGTAAAAAATTCTTGGAAGGTCACTCTGTTTAGTAGATAATGCTTGGGGAACATACCTGCTATAAATCTATTTCCTTCCCATAGGTCATACCCTTGAAAAGACTTCACTAGCCCACCTTTTGGAAACAAACTGACTTCACCACTTTAGCTACTATGCTTTCAACTTCCATACCATCTTGAAGCATGTCCAAAAGTGTGTTCCCAACCTTCACACCACACTATTACCAGACCTTCCACTGCACCACCTGCTTCCTCCAATTATTTTACACAACTCCAGCCAACTGGTTAACAATGCAGTGTGGGCCCCATCCAACCAAAAAGTAGGCCAAGGTGACATGTCAAGCAATCAGAGCCCAAGAAAAATAAAGAGGAGAATCTCGAAGGGAAGCTCCATTTGGATGCCATGTGGCAGTGGCCGAAAGAGCTATGAAGCCACTTTATTTATGATGTGGTCACTCCTCTTTTTGAGGCCTTTGGCCAAGGTAACTACGTTGTGGGCCCCATCCGAACAAAGAGTAGGCTGAGGCGACGTGTCTAGCAACAGGAGCTCGACAAAAAGAAAGAGAATCATCTTGAAGGGAGGCTTCATTTGGATGCCACATGGTGGTGACCAGAAAAAGCTTCGACGCCACTTTATTTATGATGCGGTCACTCCTCTTTCTAAGGTCTGCTTTGATATTTGCACATTTCCCAGTATGCAAGCATCTTGTACTACCATATTGCTAACTATCTTTAGCTGTGCCAAAATTGTCTTAGCTAAACCACCTCAAAACATAACTTTTCCATAAGTAACTGTAGTGTGGGCCCCACTCAAATAGAGATCAGGCTGAGGTGACATGTCTAGCAATCAAAGCTCGACAAAAAGAAAAGGAAGCTTCATTTGGACACCACGTGGCAGAGACCAAAAAAGTTGTGAAGCCACTTTATTTATGATGCAGTCACTACTCTTTCCTAGACCTACTTTGATATTTGTGCATTTTCCAATATGCAAGGATCACGTACTGCCATATTGCTAACTCAATTTAGTTGTGCCAAATGTTTTTTAACTAAACCATCCTCAAACATACCTTTGACAAAGGTAATTGTGGTGTGGGCCCCATTCGAACAGAAAACAGGCCGAGGCGACGTGTCTAGCAGTCGAAGCCTGGAAAAAGAAAGGGAAGCATCTTGAAGGGAAGCTCTTGTGTTCTTGAATGATCGCAAGAATCATAAAGGGTTTGAAAAGTCTTAATGGCCTCTTTATTTATTATATGTGTTTTGTGAAATCTGGGTGATTGCAACATTTCTGGTTATACTAGCAACATTTTTGACTATTCCAACGTGTCTAAAACACTTGATAAAAGTTGGATTTGGCTTTTGTTTCATCCAAATTGGAGATCATTTGACATAGTTGCAGGCCGGGGTTTGAAGAAATTCATTTTTCATTGGAGTTGTTTTATTTTTTGATTCAAAAATCTAGCTTCCACTCATTTGTGAGAAAAATTATTTCTATATTTTGAAACTAGGGTCAAAATATCAACTAGGTATTTTTTATATTTTGTATATCTTGCACAGATCTAAACAAAAATTTTGTACAAAAATAATCACACATCATTTTTCTCCCATTGAAGGTTAAAATATATTCATTTTTTCATCTTTTGCAGTACTAAATAAAAATAATAATTATGGGTTTTATTCTTAGCATCAAAATATATTTTGGTTTCTATTATTGTCTACAAATAGTGAGTAGATTTTTCAAAAATCAAATCAGAAGTAGACTTATTTTTGCTAGAAAACCCATTTCCTGTAGGCTAAATTCAACTAAATTTTCAAAAGTTCATAAATGTTTCTTCAAGCATTGGATTTCAGAAAATAAGATATCATTGGAAAGTTGAAGATAATAAGTTTCCATCCACAAAGGTATTGAAGAGATTTTTTTTTATTTTGTACCAAATATTTCAAGTTGAAGTTGTCTTGTGCTAATTTCTTCAACAAGCCATAAATTTCACCCTAGTGCTCTGATTTTTAGAAACGAATATGCATTGCAAAGGTCTTCAAGAGAACTACATAGCCATAAGGCTATTTTTCAATATTTTATCTCATATTCATTTTTTATTAGAATTTATAACTTTTACCATTTTGAACCTATTGAGCATTGTATCTTGGAAAAGGCTTTGTAAACACACTAAATTATAAAGTGCCAACCTTATAATATTTGGGGGGGGGGGGTGATCTTTGATACTAGTGAAAAGGGTGGGGGTGTATTGATGTTCTCTTTTGGTGTTCTTTTGTAATTATTTGAGGATTGTATCATGGGTTTTTCTCATCCTTCTATGATAGTTTCAGATAAGGCTAATTATGAGTCTTGGAAAAAAGGTATTTTAACCCATCTCAGATGGCTAAAATTTTTTCCTTACCTTTATGAACTCATTCCTGAACTAGACACACTGGATAAGAATTTTTTTTGGGGTAATAAAATTGATCATGTAATAGGAATAATTTGTTTTCATGTTGATTATGGCTCTTTGTTGTCTATAGTGGGAATTGAATGTCCCTGCATATTTTGGACCAAGATTTGGGAGATGTTGGAGACCCTCATATTTATCTATTCTTAGATGATCTTTTTGTAGATTGCCTCATTCCACTTGATGATGTAGATAATATACCCTATGATGATGATAATTTGTAGGATCATAAGTATTATGCCTATCTTGAACATTCAGATGAGACAAAGACTTCTCTTGCTGAGATTATATCAAAATCACCTGTTTTAGATTCAAATTTTACAGATGCTTCATCGAGAGCCTCCAATGATACATTGCAACATGATCATTTATGTCCTTTAGATTCAATTCATTGGGACCAATTTCTATCAGACATTTCTTGTTTGTTTGTAGAGTCCCTCATTTTGGATCTCGATGACACTATTAAGGACATACACATTCTCTTTGAGGACCACTCTTTTTTCCTTGCATCTAGTGTTGCTACTTTAGATTTTAGCATTTCTTCTTTGAAAGCTTCCAATGACTTCTTGCAACAAGATATCTATAGTCTTCTTGATTCTACTTGGGATGATCTCTTGATAGGAGTTTTAGATTTTTTTATGGAGACACATATTGAAAATTTGGGAGACACTATTGATGATATTCATCTTCTCTTTGATGAAGATGGTTCTTCTTCAATTATTGTGAGGGAAAACTTTGACCTTCTTGTTCATTCTCTACATGATCATTCTTACAGTTTGAAATGAGTGTCGATACTTTGGATCAACATTTGGAGGATAAATATTCAAAGGAGATGCTTGAGTCTTTAGATGGTGTTCTACATCAGTCTCTAGGAGATTCTAATTTGTCATCTTCAATAGTGTGGCCTATAATTCCTAATTTGATTGTGGCAACTTTTAGCATCGACATTGGTATACTTGAGCCGACTTTACAGACTCCATTCATTCTACACTTTCTTCCTACATATTCCTTTCAAGACTTGGGAGATAGTGTCCATACACCTTTCGTTGTTTTTCATCCTAAGGGGAGGAATGTTGTTTTATGATTGTGGACCATCTTTTGCATCTAGTTTCAAGCATCTATCATTGGTTCTCTTCGGGGGAGGTTACTTATTCCTTCTCTTCTTTTCTTCTCTCTCTATTTGTGAGGGGGATTCTTCTTCCTTTGGGGTAATTTGATATGTACATGGGTGCCTAACATGGCCTCATTTATCGAGACACATAATCTTTGGAATCCTCATAAGTTGCACCTAAGGGGGGGCGTTGGTGTAGGTTTTATTTTTATTAGTGGATTAATTTATTTTCCCTTAGTCCTAGGTTTTTCCTACACTTAATTAAGCTTTCTTAGGATAATAAAGTGAGTTTATTACAAGGATATAAGTATGTGGTATCACCTTCCTTTAAGGGAGGAACACATTCCAATTTTGATGGAATCCTCCACTTTTGGTGGTTCATACTTTCCACTTTTGGTGGGCATCTCCACTTTTGGTGGTCCATCTCCACTTTTTGTGGTTGATTCCTATTGATTGGATTTTCCACCTACCTCCTCTCCTAACTTATAAATAAACTCACTACCTAGCTTTTATTTGCATCCATTCATTCTCTTGAATTGTTGCACATAATCAAATGACATACATGCACCTTGATGCATACAGTCAGTATTCATGCATATTTATACTGTATCTTTTCAACTTGGAAGCTCTTAATGCAATTTTATCACATTGACATTGCATAATCTCTTGGAGTCCTGGTTTGCATTCTTATGGTTTTTAGTTTATGTAACTTTGATTTTCTCTTAACAAATTCCTTGGATTATTCAATCTAATTTCATATTTCAAACAATGAGGAGATTCAAGCTAAAGTGAAAGTGTACTAGTGGTAAAAATCCAAAGAGATATCGATACATCGAAAGGGGATAGGAATACAAAACACTTCCACAAAAATACTAAAGCCCATAGAGAATTCAATAGAATCACAAGTCTAAGGGGAGTTGATGGCATAAGTGTTGAGTCTCCTAGGGACATCGCTAGGGAAGCAAACACTTATTTTAAAAAATTGTTAAACAACAAAGAAGGTCCAAGGTTGGCACCACAAAATAAACTTTTGGAGTTGATACCAAAGTTGGTCAATAAAGGGAAGAACAAGAATTTGATGAGTGAATTATTTGTAGAGGAAATTAGAGTTATAAATTTCTAGCTTCATCCAGATAAAGCACCTAGACCAGATGGGTTTTCGACATGCTTCCAAAAATGTTGGAGTATAGTGGGAAGTGAAGTGGTTGTGGCCATCAAATACTTGAGAAGCTTGGGAATAGTAGTGAGGGAATTGAAAACCACCTTCATTGATCTGATCCCCAAAAAGTAGAAGCCATCATCTTTACATGAGTTCAAATCCACGACTCTTTATAATACATTGTACAAAATCATGGAGAAAGTAGTGATGGTCATAATTAAAAAAAATCTGCTAGAGATAATCTTGGAGGAGAAAATAGGGTTTGTACTTAGGAGTTATTATTACATAGGAAGCCATTAACTCTATTCAAAAAATTAGGAAGTAGAGCATGTTGTTGAAACTATATATCAAAAAAGTATATGATTAGGTGGATTGGAGGTTTATGTGCAGGGTGTTGTGGGACTTTGGTTTTGACAATAAATGGGTAAACTTGGTGTTCAATTATGTTGCCATCCCCATATTCTCAATCATTATTAATGGGACACCAAAGGGTTTCTTTGAAGCATTGAGGGGGATCAAATAGGAAGATCCTCTCTTTCCATTTTTATTTATTATCATGGTTGAGGTGTTAGGAAGGGATTTTCGCACAACAACAAGTTCTCGAAAGTTAGTATGAATTTAGGTAATAAGAAATGTGTTGATTGTGACACACCAGAAGTTCATGAATGATACTATGATTTTTGGGGCTATGAAATTTTGTGAGTCCCATAAGAAAAATGAGATTCTAAAGCTTTACTCAAAGGCCTCATGTCAAGAGGTAAGTGAGGAAAAATTGAAAGTCTAGTTTTTCATACTCTCCATAAAAAGAGCAAGAGATCCTAAGATCTGTGAGAGTTAGGAGAGGAAAAATTTCATGCACATACTTAGGCTTTCCTTTAGCGAAGGGTGTGGGTTGTGGTAATTTATGGGATCCTCTAATAAATAAGGTAAGTAGTCAGATGTCTTCATGGAAAGGGTGGTGGAGCTATCTTGGGTTGGTAGGTTAGTGATGCTAAAGGTTGTTATTTTGGTGCTCCCAACTTATCTAATATCATGTAGGACATTGGCCAAAGGGGCATATCAAGCACTAAACTAAATTATGATGAACTTCTTCTGGAGAGATAATAGGGTATGTGCAAGATCATGATGGGCAAAAAAGTGGCAATATGTAAGTGATATGATGGCCCATGTGGGTGACGAATTTTGTTTACCCAAAATTGATTAAATGAAAACGGTTTTTAAAGGAGGTTATCAGCTTTCTACCAATATAAATTATGCTTTACTTTGAATTTAATAAATAATTATTATTCATTTTTTATTTGAATTATGACTAAAGTCCTAATTGATAGGCTAATTGAAAAACATTTATACCTTTCAAACGGTATCACATTTTTGAATCTAAAACATGTGTCACATTATATGCTTCACATACTATAGGATTAAAAAAAAAACTGAATTTCATGAAGTTTTTACCAACTTAAGGTGGCCAACCATACGAGTCTTTATATTTTTTAAAATTTGTAATAAAAAATTCATAATCAATTATTTACTTGGAAACAAATTACAAAAAAAATATGCATCACATCGGGACATGAGTCCTCTACTTATATCTAAAATCTTATAAAAAAATATTATCATTTTATTATGGTTAGGGTGGTCAGACAAAAACCTACTTCTTATTTTTTCCTTGAAATTTAAGTACTATTGCATTGAAATTTCAATTTTTTACCAAATAAATAAAAAAAAAAAACCTACTAGTTTAGAAACTACATTCAATTTTCTATAGATTCTATTCTTACATATTTTTGAAATAATAGAGATAACTTATTCAATTTTTTACGTCAAGTTGCCTAACACTGATTTTCTAAATTTTCATCGCCACTTAAGGGCCTGTGTTTTCCATGGTGATCATGCACATATTCAACATAGAGAAAAAGTGTACACACTAATCACATCAGATAGATTTTCCAAAGTGAAGGATGTGGGAGAAATAGGTTTGTGGGATCTTCTAAGACAAAAGAAGCTTTAGGGGCTAAGCTGATTTGGAATATGTATATAGAAATAAATTCAAAATAGGTATAGATTCTACAAAATAAATACTTGGGAGAAGAAAATGAGTGCTACATCCTCACTGCTAACACTCTTCCCAAAGGATCAAAAGTTTTTATTTTCATGTCGGAATGAAAACCACTAATCACAGTTTTTTATCATGGGACATTCATGATGGCAACACAATGTTGTTTTGGGAAGACTCACGGGGGTACCCATTAATAGATAGTTTGAATGACTTGTAGAAGTCAAAAGGTATTCTATCATAGCTTTGGGAATAAATGTGAGAGATTACCTGGTGATCAATTGTGTTGAAGGACTTTAGCAAGCTAAATCTTGCTATTGTCAAAATCATGCAGCTATAATTGATTATGAAAGATAGAATCATAATGATGATGGAGGATAAAGACAAGCTAGTTTGGACTATGGCTAATTCAAGGTAGTACAAAACTAAGGACGGCTTCTTGATGTTGAGGAGGTAGGATGGGAGGACTTCACTTCCATGGAAAATATGTTAGGATAGTATATGCCTTCATAAATCAGGTGCTTTTTCTTGGAACAAAATCCAAGGGAGGATTTTAACTATATATAGGTTTAGAAAAATGGGATATCATGGTCCATAATGGTGTGTGATGTAAAAATAAAGCGAGGAAGATGAAAATAATCTATTTCAAGGATGACCCTTTCCTTAGGAGTGTTGGAGGTGGTTGTGTGCAAAGTTGGGTAAGGTTAGTTCCCTTTTAAATGGCATTCTATCCCTTTATAAATCATGGCCCTTATTAGGAAGGAGAGAGATGTACATGGAAAATAATCCCATTCATTTTGATATGGGAGATACATGGAAAGAGTGGAATATGATGATATTCAAAGGAAAACAGATAATATATCATATTTTTAAAATAATGTGGAGGAAGCCATAACAAAGGTTGTAATCAATAGAATTTCAAGAATGAATCCTTAGAAACTAGAATTCAGGGATTGGGATATGAAGTTGAGACATTGATGGTTTGGTCTCAAGATCATAGAATATGGGAATAAAGGTGCAACTAGATAGCAAGAACCTCAGGCCAAGGAAGTTTGGAGGCCATAAAAGTGATCAGCGATGAAACTAAATTTCAAGGGGGAATCAAGAGGAAACACGAGAAGATGGGGGAATGTTTTATAATTTGGAATTGGAAAGGGGCTTTCATGTGGGAACTCTCGACCCCTCTCCTAGATGGGATGAATAATGCAGCAAAACTCTATGTAGTGATTCAAGTTCTTTGGTTTTTCCTAGATCTTAAGTGTAAAAGTGTTGAGGTGGAAGGAGACTCAACTCTGGTGATAAGTGCTTTGAGGTCGGGTAATATTTTAAATTAGAAATTAAAGGGGATGATGGAAAGGGCTATAGGTTTGTTAAGGAAGTTTGAGTTCTTTATGGTTAAATACACATATAGAGATGGCTAGTGGAAAAGTGGTGCCTTTGCGCTACTCCTGGTCTTGACTCTGAGATTTGATGTAATGGGATGCACAATAGTGCAATAGGTTAAAGTTTGGCACAGTTGTTGAGCTTTCCAACTTGGGGGTATTTTATATTGCGACCCAAATTTAATTTTGAGCTTAAAAAATATCTCCATCATTTTTGTTGATTTGATTGGGGAGCTAGATTAATTAGAATTTCATGTCAATTGGGCTAGCTTAAGCATCCTAACATGTGATCTAGCTTGGATTGTTATGGTGTGGAATTAATTAATTCTAGCTATTGTCTATGCAAGAAGTCGGAGGTAAGATTTCATAGTCTAGTAACTTGGCACAAAATTATTGTAATCTAGGCAAGCCTTTAATTTCCAAGCTTTGGCACGAGTGAGCCACTCTTTCAAAAGTGGATCTCGATGGTTCAACAATATTTTTTTTTAGTGATTTGTGTGGGTAGAGCAATGAATACATCGATACTAATGGTCAACACTCGAAGGAAAATGGCCTTTTTAGGGGAACTCTCAAAGATGACACTAATAAGTATATTGCATGAGAGTGATTTCTTAGCGCTTGGTGTGGTGAAATTGATTTTGGGGCCTATGTTTTTATCATCAAAGGACAGATATAGGGTATACATAGACATAACTTCTAGGTTTGTGGTTGGGTTGTTAGACCTTCAATTGCCAAAGGAGAAAGTCTTGCAAATTATTAGGAAGGTTATGAAGCTTAAGTTCTTTAGTGGTCTTGAGGAGACAATGGACATCAAGTTCATCTAGGCATTGGAATACCAAGGCCATGTGATATCGGATTTCTCAATGCTCCAGGCATGGTGGTCAGGCTATGGCCTTTTTTGTGGGATGTCGAAGGTGACTATAGACAAGGGCCTCAAAAGGGGTGAGGTTCTTCAAAAGATGGCTACATATGGAGCCCATCCAAGATTTCATGTGGGTTGGAGAGTTCATCAACTATCTACAAGATAATGGGGTGGTATAAACTCACATTTTTAAATTTTAGTTTTGTCAATGATTAGCCTATGGTTTGGTACGGCAATATGGTAAGTAGTTTTTTGGTGGAATGGTTGGAGAAATTTTATTACAAACTGGTTCGACCTCCTTTTTTAGAAATTTAAGGAAGGGGAATGATGGGCAAGTTCACATCTATAAACATAGAATGTAACCAATTTTTTTGAATTTAATAAAAATACTTTCTTATGGAGAAAAATAATAATAATTAATATTATTAAAAATAATTAAATTCTATTTCCAATTTTAATTTTTTAAGTAAATGAATTAATAATAAATTATTCATAATTCATATTTAGTAAGATATTTTTTACATATATTTAAACAATAATAATAAAGTATTCAACAATCAATAATAATTAAAAAGTAGAAAAAATAATTTACAAAATAATAAAATTAATAATAAAATATTAATTAAAAATCAATTTTAAATGACAAATCTAATTAAAATTATTAATAATAATGAATAATAAGTTATTGATTATCAATTATTTAAAATTCAAACTGATAAATAAATTATAAATAATTCATTATTTGATAGTCTAGATTTTGACAACATGATCTATATTTTTATTAAAAAATTGATCATTTTGGATTTTGACAAACTTGACACACACAAATGACAAATTGATGATATAATTAATGTATCACGATTGAGTTTCAGATTGGTATAACACAATAGACATTAAAAAAAAATAGAGATTGTTATGAGGGTAGTGATGCAACTTTTCTAATTAAAGTGTATTCAATGAGATTACAATTCTTTGAGGCATTGTGTCAAATAGTTCACAAGATTTCTCTATCCTCCCAAATTTTGTATTGATTTTGAAAGGGAATATACCACCACAAAATTTTAGAAAATCCATCTTCATATTATGCTTTGATGGATGCCCATATATTGTTGCAAATCTCCCATGTTAAGAAAACCAACAAGGATTTTGGCAAAGGTTGTAGAATTTGTCTTTGCATCTACCAAATACATTTTCTTAAAATTTTCTAAAACCTTTTCAAAAAATCCTATATGTCTATATCGTACAATCATTATAGTCCATGATCTCACATTTATTTGGATTTGCATCTACCAATTGTATTTTCTTGAATTTTCCTACAAAATTTTCAATGTAGATCCATTTTGTGTATATATTATAGTCCTTGTAGTACATGTGACTTTGAATCATTTTTTAGAGAAACTATTATAATATATTTCTTATTTGTGTTCTTATTTTGCATAAATTATTATAAAATTTTGACATTAGTAATAATATTAATTTTGGAAAGACATTAAAAGAGTTTGTCAATTATAAAAAAATATGCATCCCAATGTAAAAAATACAAAGAATGGAAACAATACTTGCAAAACAGTTTTTATGTAAAATATAATTCAAAGGATCTATTGAATGTTTTAGTTGTGTTTCTGATATGTGGTTGTCATTTATGTCAACACTATTAGCACTTTAATCTTCTTAAGGCTATATATGTTGAGGAGATTGAGAAAATTGTTAAAAATATAGTTCAAGCAACCAGTGGAGCTAAGAAGGTCAAAATGTTGGAAAGCTCTATGTATTGAAGATCTGAAGGTGTGCTTCAAAGGTTTTATTGTTGAAACTTTCTAGTATGTTGTTCGAAAGTTTCAAAGGTGTGCATAAAGTTTTATGGAAGTTATGAAGATCTGTGTGCCTACAGTTATTCAGTTTCTATAGATGGTGTTCTTAGTTGAAGCGGATGAAATTCTGGTAATCTCATGTGTTGCGCATGTATCTATGATTTTCATGGATAAGTCTAGATTGTATGCTATCCTTGTTGTCTGCCCGTAGTGATTGAAGTGTTCATGATCGGATATTTTTTTGATATGTGCCCGAGTGTTCATGTTCTTGGCCGACATTGTGGTGTTAGCATGTTGTGGATCCATGAGGATTAATATTTCATTGTTTGGCATGTTTGGTTATGTTTGTTTGGGTCCTCACTATGTTGTGACTGACTTGTGTTGGTACACATTATAATTTATTCATGTATCAAGGCCGTCAGTTGTAATTTATTCTTTATTTGTGGCCAACTAAATAATGGATGTAAATCCGTGTAGCGGATATATATATGAGATTTTTTTTTCTCATTTAGAATAAGTACTCATGTGTACAAGTGATGTACAAGTGTGAATAAAGGCTAGATCATTCAGAGCAGAATGTGGAAGAGTTTGAGCATAAGGGTGGAAGAGTTTGAAGAATTTTTGTGTGCCTAATTGGAACTGTAATCAGGATTTTCCATAAGCTATTTTCTTAGTTCATATTCATGAGATGGATTTAATCTGATTATTGTATGTAAGGAAGTGAGACTTCCCTTTGAGTTGTGTGCTCTAGACAGTGTTCTTGAATGCAAGTGCATTCCCTTTTTATTCTTCATTATACTTCTAATAGGGTATAATCTTGTGGACTAACATCCACCGTGGATTTTCCCCTAACAGGGTTTCCACGTATAAAATCTTGGTGTTCATTTGTCTCTGATATTTTGTTCTTATTCTTACACTATTAATTATCATATAAATATTGTTTAATGTTGCATAAGTTATTTTTTGGTAACAACTGATTCACCCCTCCCCCCTCTCAGTTGTCAAATAATAAGGTAATGATAATACATGTCAAATTTAGGTGTTTACACATTCAACCCATTGCCTAGCTTGGTTGATGAAACTTGGCAAAAGTGGTGAAAAAATTGAAGCATTTGGCATCTTTCATGTGGAATGAAGAGTGATGGAAATAACAACCCTATAGTTAAATCAAAAAATATATTTATAATTTTGGGTAGGCTTTATATTAGAAAGTTAGTTCCTATTTTTATAATTTTTAGATGGCTTGCCTAGAGCCGCCCATTTGTTATAAATTACCTATACTACTAAAATTCCCCACTTATGAAGCATGAAATGAAGATAATATTCCATAGATGAAGAGAACATATTGTTGAAAGTATCCACTTTTAAAACAGACCCAAAGTCATGAATTACTAAAAACCTTCATGACCTAAGAAAGGACTCAACCATATCCTTAAATATACTTACCTACCACCTAGATAATTTGAATGATCCACACTTATTTCTGGAAAATATTTGTATTTTTATCTATCTAATATTTAAATGGTGAAGATATTTATTTTTGTAAACTAAAGAGAGGGTTAGTAGAAATAGAATATTATATGGTATAACCTATAGAGAACAAAGATAAAAAGACAAGAAAACTAATTGTCGTTCATGATTAGTTATTTCCACCGTATATTAATTTCCATACAATTTTAGATTTGTTGCATATTAGATATGACCACAAAAATAAAAGTAGATGATACTACTAAGGTATTTGTAACCACAACATTTGAAAAAAAAATCTCTATGTATTATTTTTTGATGGATGTCCATACCCCATTCCAAAGTTCCCATATTGACATAACCAACATGGATGTTAATGAAGGTTATGAAATTTAGCTTTGTACTTTCCAATTGCATTTCATTGAAGGAATTGTTGTATCGTATTAGATGTTATATCAAACTCTTTAATCAAAATCAAACTAAAATGGATGAGAAACATTTTAGTATCAAAGATGTCTATATAATTACAAATTATAGTTGTGATAGATATCTCAATTCAAGTATTTAAATTATTGTGAAAATTTATCTCAATAAAATTGTTATGTAGAATCTATGAATTTTTTTACAACATATTAATTGAGCGAAACATGCATATTATTATAAAAAAATATATACCTAAGCCATAAATGATTACTCAATTTAAATGTAAACCATTTTCAATTGATTAATTATAAGTTGATTAATATAATTTGTATAGTAGAACACCTACTTTTATTTTTGTGGGTATATCTAACATGAAACAAATATACAACTATATGGAAATCAATATATGGTGGAGATAACTAATTGTGATCTACATTTATTTTTCTTGTATTTTCATCTTTATCCTCTATAGGTTATACCATATAGCGTGTTATGACTACAAACCCTCTCTTTATTTTGCACAAATAAATCTCGTTTCCACTTAAATATAAGATAACTACAAAAAATATATGTCAAGTCAATAAGAGTAGATGGATCAAAGTATCTAGGTGGTAGGTAAGGATATAGGTATATGTTTATTGCTTGGTTAGGCTATGAAGGTTTTTAGTAATCCATGATTTTAGTTCTATTTTATAAATGGATACTTTCAACAATATGTGCTCATCATTTATGAGATATTATCTTTACTACATGCTTTAAAAGTAGGGAATTTTAGTAGTATAAACAATTTACAATAAATGGGTGGCCTTGGGAAGCTCGTGTAAAAATTCAAAAAGTAACACTTGTCTTTATAAAATAAAGCCTTCTAAAATTTTAGTGTTTGATTCAACTATAGGTAGGCTATTTCCACCACACATCATTACACATGCATGATGCTAAATGCAACAAAAAATTCACTACTTTTGTCAAGCCTCATCAACTAGGCTAGTCAATGGGTTAAATGAACTAAAACTTAGTTATGACCCTTGGTATCTTCAAAATAATCAAACAAGATGACAGAGAGAAAAGAGCACAAAAAAAACTACTTTAGAATAAGTGTTGTTCACATTGATTGGTTTTCTTTATATACCCTACCTATGGGGAGAAATTATTCACTATCTATTTCTAATAAAATTATAGATCAAATTTTATGGGATCAATTTCTAATAAAATCATAGAATAATTTAATTGAAGTTTTTTTAGATTGCAAAAATCGGTTGAGTATTCATTCCCCTATAAACTGTAGTGTTCCTAGTAAAAAAATTCACTTGAATGGTGGCGTTGGCGTGACACGCCCTTAAGTACCATAGGGATGATGGGGAGACTAGACTATTATTATTTATTTGTAACTAAATTTTTAATTTATAATAATTATTGATTGTTGATTACTTTTTTGTTGTCTTTTTTTTTTTAACTAATTTTTTCCTAAATATCAATTATGAATAATTTATTATTAATAGATTTGTTTTTATAAATTAAAATTGAATTTTTTTATTTATTTATTTTTATTAATATTAATTATTAATAATTTATTATTTTTAATTATTAAAGTCTTAAAATTCAAAAATAAATAATAAGTTGAAGTCACAAAGTTCAAAAGGCATGCCTTTTTTTTTAAATATAATCAAGTTTTGTTTCTATATGTTTTGATCATTGTTTCATGCATTGTGTGGCAGATGTAATGCATTGAACTCAAATTTTATAATCCCCTTCTTCGTTGCATTTTCTCATGCAACACATGTGGTATTAAAAACGCAAATAAATAAATTGTTTCAAGCATTAGATAGAAACGTAAAGATTAAATCCAAACATTACAAGGCATGCTTGTTTGCATAATTGTTGATGAAATTTTCCACATAGTGGCCAACACTACATGCTTCTAGCTTCCATGTGAACAAAATGGAAACAAAAAAGGAAACTGTGAAAGAACAAATGAGAAAGGTCATAATAAATTTCCATTTTAAAGGGGTTTTAGGCCCGATCACCTAAGCAATCAATGCTTAGAGTGTGTTGGTTAAGCCCAATCAAGAAATGGTGCTACTGATTTTGAGCAACAAACATAGGAAGATCAATGTTGGGAGGGGTATTTTAATTAGAGTAATATTATAGTAAGTTGTTACCTTAATTTTGGTCATCGCCCTCAAAATTGGCATCCCCATTTAAATTATTGGTTAATTCTATAAGTTGGGTAGTGTTTTATGAGGTATTGCTAACTCAAGCGGTGATTTCGTCATTTCACCTAGCTCCCCATTTTATTGCCTTTTGTTAATTTTTTATTTCTTTTCTCTTGAGTGGTGTATTATGGGATTTTCTTAACTTCTCAAGCACTCCAAATCTTTAACTTGGGGGCTGGCAATTCATACTCAAAGTTCATTAATTGGTTGAAAAGACTGCTAGTGATAGAGCTTCAAAGTTTCTGAGTTTGAGTAAGAGTTTAAGTGGTTTCTAAAACCATTGGCGGTGTTTTTCTTAGTTTTGTGAACTTCTCATTTTTCTACCCAAGAGAATTTTCAAAGGGAATTAAGGGAATGACAGTGTAGTTTATTGTATTATCATGCCTTTCAATTTCAAACAATGAACCCATTGATGCATAAATGAATAATAGATCTCATCAACGATACAACAAACAATTAAGAGACAAAAATTTTCAAAAAGAATGAAAACACTAGAGTATGAAAATGTAGTGCCCCACTACGTAACACTAGAGGAAGTTGCAATAACTACAAAAGTGTACAATTTTTTTCTTTTAAAAGTGCATTATTAAAAATAAAGATGCACTACACTATCACAACATCCTCTAAGGCACACGACTAAGGATACATCTAAATCCCATAACATATTCATTACTCATATAAAACATTTAATTAGTTACTAAACAAGAATTAAAGTACATACATTCAAAGCATTAAGAATTAAATCACATAGAATAGAAATACATCAAGAACCATAGATTACATTAATTTTACAAACAGGGTTTACAATATTCATACCTAGAAGGAGGAAGCTTATACAAAGTGTTAGAAGATTACATGAGTCCTCGAATACAACTAAGGAGTAAATTAAATACAATTGTCAACTGAAATAATACATCATAAGAAAGGAATCCATAAGCTGGAATCCATGAGCTCTCCAACTAGAAGACCTCGTCATCTCGAATTGAAGAAAGGGTATCCAACGATGTAGGGTGCACGTTCCTCCCAACCAAGTGGTACCAGAAGGGACACCCCCCATGCTAGAAGATAGTAACAAGGTATTCTAGAAAATACCAACTACCCCTAGACATATTCGAACACATATAACTAAACTTAACAAAAATAATTACAACACTAACTCAAAGGGTAGAATGCTTCTAGAGTCAAACAATTAAATAAACTAGTGAACCAAACATTCTGCTAACATAGGAGAGTCACCATAAAGGTGCATGGATTACCCCGAAAAATCTTCCCAGACTTGGCCCCATCAAGAATCACTCTCTCACTATCAACATGTGGAACAAATCCACTCCAAACTTAGGAGGAATCAAACAAAAAAATCCACTCCATACAAAGGAGGCATAGCATCCCCGTTCGAGGAAATTGGATGTCTCACTGAAAATGGAAAATGTACTACCCAAGGGAAATCAAAAGGCTGGAAAAAGAATACAACAATCCCCCAAATCCAATGAATCTTCTAAAAAGACTTACAATTGATTAACTACAACTAAAATTAATTTTCCCCCCAAAACGTAACTAGAAGAAATCAGATACTAGAGGGAAATCAAGACAAGAAATAGATCTATCATTTGGATTTCCTAAATCGAATTTCATTCAGTGATAAACAGTAATATAATTTTTTTCCCAGTTTAACTAATTGAACAAAAAACTCTTTTTACAGATGGATAAGAAAATCAATCTATCAGTATCTTCAATTCCTCAATTAGTCTTAATAAAATATCAATTCTTCCATTTAAAACTTAACATTTTCCTTTAAAAATTCTCCTAACTATGCAAAAGATAAAAGTACCTAATAATCAAAATCATTAAAGATTTATATTTTAATAAATACACATTAAATAAGTACATAACCATATATATATAGTTATGTATATTCTAATGTATATACATTGTAAATATATTAAAATTACTTAAATCAAAATACCCCTTTTTAAAAATAAAAACATGTTAAATCATTATTTTATATATATATATAATATAATCTATATATATATATATATAGATTAAATATTATAACCACCAAAATCAACGTAAAGCAAAAGACTTTAAACACAGTCATATAGGGTTTAGGCATCGGCTGCTGTAGTAGCGCCGACCAAAGAATATGGGGCGTCGGCTATGTTACCACAACCGGCTGCCATGGTTGGGGCGTGGGCCTTTGCACAAACTCCCCTTCCATGGGGGTTGGCTGGGTAAAGCCGTCGGCTCCCTCCAAACAAAATCCCCAAATTTACAATACAAAAAAAATCGTCAAACCTTCAATATAATAAGTTCGTTGTATGAGGTTTGAATTACCAAAAGCTTTTATAAATTACATTAGTATATACTATATATATCTATATATATATATACACTATAATATATATATGTATATATATGTGTATATATATATGTATATATATGTGTATATATATATGTATATATATATATAGATGTATATATTTATATAAATATTAATAACCAATTATTGTAATCGGGAAAATAATTTTTCAAAATGCATTCTATAGGAAACTTTTCCAAAATACTTTGAAAAGTCAACATATAGAGAAATTTATAGAGATAAATTCCTCAATTAAAATACACAGAGGATTCTTGTAAATCTGCTCAGACAATGAATCTTAAGAGAAAGAACAATAAAATTCTCACAGATAAATTTTACAAGGAATTTTTTGAGAAGCTTCAATCCTACAGGAAAATTTTCTTTGAAAATTAAATTTCTCCCCGACTAAGATTTATTTCCAGATCCTTAACTATATTCTTTTGGGTTCTTCTAAATTCACAATAATCTCAATTTACAATCTTGCAATAGTTTCCACAGGGAATTTCATTCTACAGAGGATTTTATTCTTTAGAGAATTTAATATACGACAATTATAATATTAAAAGAAAACTCAAACTTAAAATCTTGCACAAACAATCTTTTCTAGAGAAAGATCTAAACTAGGAAGCTTTTCAATATAAAACTAACAAAAATTAAAGAAGGAACCTGTAGTCCAATGCCTGTGAATTTGTAAATTGAAGCAGTGCCTCCTCCACAGACCCAAGTATTTTCTCCCAGAAAAGAAATAGCTTCTTGCAGAACAATACAATTTCCTGAACACAGAAACTAAATTCCCAAAAGTAACTTTTCTAAAATTTCAAGAACACAACTTTTCTCGAGAGTAATTCTTCAAAAATTTCCAGAACCCATGCAATCACAAAAGACTTTGTTTTTAATCTTTTCCCCAACACACCAAAATATCCTCCATGCTTCTTCCATGAAGAACCTTCTCACTTCTTCTGTTATAGCCACAATTTTCTCCCCGTGAATAAATTTCCAACAACCTCATTAATTTTCTAACACGTGTTAAAAATTAAAAAAAATATTTAACAACCAATTTGCATAAAATCCTCCAAATATTTAAATTTAAAACATTTAATATTTCTAAATATTTACCATTTCAAATTAAATTAATTAAAATAATTTTATTAATAAATAAATAATATAATCCTAAAATTAAACTATTTACCAATTAAAATTAATTAATTAATTAATTTACAACTTCTAACATTACAATAAGATTAATTAAATAATCATCTTAAATAATTAAATACATTAAATTCCCTTTTTCAAACTCTTCAACATAATAATTCAAAGAAAAAGTAAACAAATTCTTACAAACAAAACCGACTAGACCCGATGACACATTGAGACTAGGGTAACGGCTTGACACAAGAATCCTAGCTACTATCCCCTAATCAACATTACTGTTGGGAAATGGACATGCTCAAACTTGTGAAGATAGGTGGAGTTGATGTCTTGTACCTACAAACTTGTAAACATGACATATATAGAACATGCCTATATACATCATAATAGAACACACCATGAAGAGGGAATCATGGAATCACAGGGCGCTCACAAGCGAGTGATGAAATTTCATCCCCTTCACCAATACACTATCACGAAACTGACAATTCTAACATATATAATCTACTCATGTGCAAATAACAATGTTATTCCAAATAATCATTGTGCTAATCAAAGGCATGTCAAAATGATAACATCAAAATAGAGTAACATCACATCATAACATATAATCCACATTGCTCTATAAATAGAGACCACAAACTAACAAAGCATTGTAATCTAAGAATAAGAGAAAAAAGAGGGGTGTTACACAAAACATTGTAATTTTATTATATATATATATATATCGATGGCATAAAAAAAAAGTTGTTCGATTACAAAATTGGGGGCATCATAATGATATTTTCTTTAGGAACACAAAACAAACATGAGTATGTGGATTCCTTTGACCACCACCTAGAGATTCTCTATCTAAGCTAGTGACAATAGATTTTTGTGAGATTGTAGGAATTGGGAAAATATCCCCATGTCATTCCTCACCAACCTCACACAGATAAGGGTCACGACTTCTTCAGTGGCTTCATTCTAAGTGGCAGTCATGATGTAGATAACATCACCAACTAGTCCACTTTGTGGGCATTTGTTGAGCTTAGCGATGATGAAATTAACTCTGTGATGAAAGTCAAGTCTAAACAAGTGCTCTCCCACTCTCATTCCCTACTCTCAACTTCCAAAGGTGTGAATTATAGTATACATAAAATGCTCTAGGAGTGTAGCATTATATACATGCACTTGATTCAGGAATATTTCCCCCAATATGTTGTGCAACACCTCCTCTTCTACCTCACCCTAGACAACAAACATATTTCTTAGTTGGTCGAACAACCACTTAAAGAAGGGACTATACTCAATCTCCTCAATGACAATGAAGTCATTAATTGACACTCCATCACTCTGAGAACTTTCCATGTTGGATACTTCAAGATGGTGAAGTCTGGATGTGCCTACTGAATTTATAGAAGGTTGGTGAGACATCTGAACTAGTATTCTTTAAGATCAATAAGATAATAGGATGGAAATGCAGTCAAAATTAACTGCTAATGTGACCAAGATTTAATTAATGTTCCCAATTTATCTTTTAGCTAGACAACTTGCACATGCGACTCCATTACACCTCTAAGATAGCTAGATTTAATGTGTGGCTTGTAAAAGCATACAAGATGCACAAGAACTGACAACCACAGGGTAGAAATTAAAATAAGAAATGTTCAATTATAACCTAGAGTCATATCATTGGTGATGTAATCATTCCATCCATTGATTGTTCTTGTTCATCAATTTTCTCGAGTGGACAATTAAATGGAAAGAAAGTGTTGCTATTTTTAGCAACTGATTAGTAACCATCAAAGAAAGGAGGACACCTAGGAGGGGGCACTGAATAATTCAGTAATGCTCTAAATTCTTGAGGGGGCACTGTGTTGTAATCAAGAGAGGAACCATTCATTCTATTTTCAATTTAATTCATGTTGTAATAACTCATAGTCTATGAATTGCAAGCCTTGAATGTAATTTTTCTCATACTTGTCTTTGCATCATGTGCATATTTAGAGTTTTTTTTTAGTGATAAATCTACTCTATTGCATTTAATTCATTTATTGCAATTATGAATCCTTTCTCTTTCTATTTAAATAGTCATTCATCATTCTAGTCTGTGTACCAATTGATTAATGACTTTCTTGAAGCTAATTTCATATTAGAATCATTTTTATGAGCTTCTATTTTTCACCTTTATTGCTTTCTGGTCAAAATCATATTGCTCATCAATTAAAATCATAAGAGGGAGTTGTACCTCTAAATTTCAGAGGAAAGTCACAAATGCAATTGTGACGTTTCTGAAGTTGTTAGCAACTCAGTCCCAGTGTATTATAGGTTGTAGAGTTGGTAATTTAAGACATATTTTTGAAGACCAATCCATTCACTAACAAGTACCAATGCAACTTCTTGGTGAAGAGAAAAATATGGAGATAATTTCTTCCACTTTTTCTTGTTTTAAACAAGTACTTTTTTTTAATAACATCACATTCTCACTAATTTTAGAATGGGTATGCATTTTAGAGTGAGTACATATTTCATAAAATTTAAAATTTGAAGCCAATGGCTTTGTTTTTATTTTAGGCTTGGAAACCCACTCCTTGGCCTTGGAATTGCAAGTACTATGCCATGAAAACAACAAGAGAAAAATTGACTTTAGCAATATGGTTGATGAGTTTCTTTTTAGATTTTCTTGATGAAATTTAAACCCTTTATGGATGATGATGTGTAGTTTTTAAATATGCATCTTTATAATTGGACTTATTTTAATATTTATTAATTAATTTTTGAGGAAATTGGTCCATAAACTTGAAATGTCAAGTATTATTATTTTTTAATAAATTTTAATTTTTTGAGTTTTTTTAAAAGAAATTATATGGCTTTAATCTAGACATAGTTATTTACACAATAAAAAAACATTTTATGATTAGTTTGCTCAAATTATGCTTGTTGGACACGAGGGGTTTTTAGAAATAGCAACTAGGGTCAATAAGAAATAATTAAAATAATATTTAAATTTATTTTTAACAAAATATCCTCATCAATATTCAATATAATACACATATTTTCTCAAAGGAATTAGAAAAATATTTTTTTAGGTCAAATTATGTTTTCCGAACACATGCATGGGATGGTCCTAAAAAGTGACTTTTAAAAATTGTTTTTTATACAATCCTATGTAAAATCAATTTATATCATCCGAATAAATTGCATATTTTAAACAAAACTCAAACTACTATATATTTTATATTATTAGAATTCTTAAAGATTCTATGTGTAAGTGCTTCAAAATTTTAGTCTAACTATGACATTTTTTTATTTTCAATAAAAGTAGTTCCAAATTTTGGCAAAAAAGTGGACCCAAATTCTTAAATCTACTGAACCACAAACCTAAATGGTCTTACCATATAGTGCTAAAAAATTAAACACAAACTTCAATAGGTCAAGTATACTTTGAATCCACAAGAATCTCATACCAATATAATGGTCAAAAATTTTAACAATAAAGCCCCTTATATTGCAAACCTATTTACATACAAGGTATCAACAAAGTTTTCAAAATTCATAGAACTATTTAAAGGTTAATAAAAACTTAACATAAATTTGTATTTTGCATGCCCTATATTTTTATTATGTTTTATATTACCAATACATGATAAATGGCATACCCTATGGTTGAATAAAACACATTTCATGCATTTAAATCATGTCATAGGACAAAAATGCATAAATTCTTATACAATTTGACAAAGATAACACCATTCCTTTTAATTTCAAATCAATGATCTCTACAAAGAATTTTTTTTCTTTTTGCAATTTAATATCCTAGTCCAAAGAACTAAAATAAAAATACACTACAACATACCTAAATTTTTTGACAAGATTCTCCAAGATTTCAAAGTTATCACTCTTCCCAACTTTCCACCCTCATTCTTCCTTCCCTTCATTTTTTTATCCTCAAAATCCTTAGATTTCTCCATAATTTTTTGCATGTTACAACTTCTTCCCATACTCATTCCTCATTGTGTCTTAAAGACTCCATTAGCTTCACTTCATGTGAAGTAAATGTCATTAATGCAAATCATACTCTCCACTATGTGGATTTTAACATCTCAGTGAGTTCCCAATTCAAAATCAAGGTAATATTAATCGTCACAATCTCCACGTAGATATATATATAATAATTAACTATGTATGCATGTATATAATAATAATTATATATATATAGGATTTTAAACCGAGACCACCTTTTTGTCAGTCATCTATGGGGAAGAAAAAATTAATAGTGGAGTCACTTAACCTGGTGCACAGAGAGGAACAAGAAGCGGCAACTGCTCCATGTGACAATCCCGTGCATCAGGGTTCCATGGCAGAGAATCTTTTGGAAGCAAAGTCTCAAATTGGTGAGGAAGTCCCGTTAGTCATACTTGAAGCACGTGCACAGGAGTTGGTCCCTCTTCTCATTCCCGAGCAACGATTCTTGGGGGATGCGACACAGGATTAGTATTCTTCCTATGTGGATCGAATGGACGAGTAGTTGGATAGCAGTGTGCAAGGGTTACAAATTTTATTTTTTGTAGCATTTTGAAAATATTTTCCTAGCTATGTCCTGGGTTGGTTTCTTCATTTTCCTTAGCAGGGTTAAGGCGACGACACTATAGCTAGGTTGAAAATTTGAAGAATTTTCCCACATGTGGGATAATTTTGTATTCGAACTGTTGTAATAATTTTTTTGTATTGCTCGGGCTATAACCAGAGGTTTTCTTCTTGGTTCTTTCCTGCCGATATGCCCCCTGAACCAGGATTTTGTAAATATTTTATTATATTAATATATTATAGTGGCATGATCAATTTTGCTAAAATATATATATGTATGTATGTATGTATGTATGTATATATGTGTATATATATGTCTATATGTATGCATATATAAATAATACTAATAATTATTATCATCATCATTATTATTATAATTATTATAGACACCCAAATTTGACCACTTTCATATGGTCATAATCTTATCATTTATTCGTCTAATCCATCCATATTAATTAAATGGCATATTTAACTAATATTATCCCCTTTTCATAAGGTTCCCAAAATTATTTTATTAAATGTACTTTATCCTTTACCATTTACCCTCTAGATTAAATCATTCAATCAATTTATTTAATTTAGTCAATTATCTTTTTCAATTTTTAATTCATTCTTTCTCTCTCATTGTCCCATCCTCCATAACCCTTTCACTAATCTGGGTTAATTTAATTAATCATTTATTAAGATGTGCATATCCTTAATTAGGATTAATGTCACATCCTCCATATTTAGTCACTTGCCTCTAATGTTCAATAATTATCCTAATCCTAATCACTTACCTTTTCTAGCATGTCCTTAAGTCAACCTTTCATGGTACTTACCTTTTTTGGGTTGACCTCTTCCCCATGTGAATTAAAAATTCACACTTATCCCCCCATCCATTTGTCTTCCTCATGACCTCTCAGAGGTCACATCAGGTACATGGACAAAGACTTCCTTTTGGAAGACCTTGCCTTATCCATGGATTTCTTCCAAGATTGTGAATTTTAAATTTACTTTTATTCCTCCAATTCCTTCTCCAATCCCCATGGTGACGAGAGTGAATTTTCTAAAATTCCTCACTTGTCACTTTTAGCCCCACTTGGGGATAAGGAATCCCTTTTTTAGGAACTCCTCTTCAATCCCAACGTACTTGCAAGTACCTTGGGACCACATGGTATTTTCCACATCATTTGTACCCTTTCCATCTAACCATGTCCTTTGGACACTTCATCCACCACATGGCAAGATGTGAGGGCTTCTGAGTCCTCAACTCACCATAGCCCTCCATCTTGGCCATGGTGGCTCAATATTGATCATCGAATCCTCTAGAAAATTCAATTTCTTCTATGAATACCCCCCCTTTTCATTCATATCACACTTATGCTCTCAAGTCATTCAAATATTCTAGCCATTTATTGCAGCATTTTAGCACTCTTGCATTAGCATTTTAGTAGCCATTATTGCACTCACCCACCACCATTAATCCTTCAACCACCATTATCATTGCAAGCTTGTCATCAAGGATCACATACCAATAACTTCATCAATGGCCAACCAAGGATCAACACAACTAAAAGGTATAATCAGTCTTGTTTTTATCTTTATTTTATGTGTTCAACATAGCCTAATCTGAGGTGTTGTTGTCTCTCTTTCCTCATTGCATTTACTTAGTTCTTGCATTTTTAGAGTAAAGATTTTCACTGCACACATTTTTGACATGCCCGGTGGGACCCACGTCATGGGTCCATTACTTTCACGTGTTTTGTTGTTTGAAATCTTGTAGTCTTAGAAACAAAAAGGAGACTTTTCTCTCAAGGGATCATTCCGCCCACAAACAGGTGACCTCACCCTAAAAGGGGTGACCCTACCCAAAGTCCAATTTCCAATCTTTATGTTTTCTATTTTTCCTAACTGTTTGTAGGTTTTGCTTCACAAACAGGTGACCTTGCCCACAAACAAGCGACCTCGCCCTAAAAAGGGTGACCCTACCCTAAAGTCTAATTTTCAATCTTTCTATTTTCTATTTTTTCCTAATTGTTTGCAAGTTCTTTTTCACAAATAGGTAACCTTGCCCAGAACAAGTGACCCAGCCCTAAAGGGGTGACCCTGCCCAAAAGTCTAATTTTTAGTCTTTCTATTTTTTGTTTTTCTCTAACTATTTGTATGTTCTGCTTCACAAACAGGTGACCTTGCCCAAAATAGGTGAACCCACCCTAAAAGGGGCAACCCTGACCTAAGTCTGATTTTTTTGTTTTTATGGTTTCTGGTTTTCCCTGACCTCTTGTAGGTTTTGCTTCACAAACATGTAACCTTGCCCAAAATAGAGTTCGCTCGTGAAAGATAGAAAATGAAACTACTAACATGTGTGTTGTAGGAGAAGCAATAATTTTTAGTTAATCATTTTCTTTCATTTCTAAATTAGGAACATAGGATTAATTAAAGGGTCAATAAATCTTCTTGTCATGTTTGAAAGTGATCTATTGATGTATCCAATCCCCTTGCACCCCTTGGCGATCCTGGGTGAAGAGAAATTGTAGTCCACTTAGTCTTTTTACCCATTTTTCACTTTATTAACGAGACCTACTTGGGGATTTCATCACCCCAAGGGATGATTCCAACCATGCGTACCAACAGGCTATATAAAGGGGGGAAGAAAAATCTATACCTCAATCGAGTCACATCGTGTTTGGCGAAGCGTCAATGCTAGGGTGATACCTAGACAAGACATGAAGAGTTGGTTTGAGCTCCCAGTCTCTTGTTGGTTGCTCCTGACTCATGCTTGTGACAGACTGGTGTTCACGGTTTGGGCCCCACGTATTGTGCATATATCGGGGACTCCCTTAGCAACCTTATCAATCCTAGATAGAGGATCGTGTTGACCATACTCTTAATACTAAAACTAGGCTTGTGTTGTTTGAAGTGTTTTCTTGTGAAAAACTAGTACTTGTCAATCAGTTTTTTCCTTTTACTTGTCATTTTTATCCTTTTCGATCACTATTTTTCATTAAGTTAGGTTCAAACCAATACACAGAGGCAACCCTTCCCTCAAAGGGGTGACCCCACCCTTCTTGTTTCAGTCATTTTTCTCCCAAACCAAGTCAAAATCATCAACTTTTTTGAAATAGGTGACCTTACCCTCAAAGGAACGGTCTTTCCCTCAAACAAGCGACCTTGCCCCCCTATTTTTGTGACCCCACCCTTTTGTTGGGTGACCTTTCCCTAGTTTGGGCGACCCTCCACTAAAAGGGGAAACCCTACCCTCTGAACAACCCTTTTTAGCCTTCGTTCGCTAGCTATTACCCTATTGTAGGAACCTATTTTCTAGTTTTGAGTGTCGCTCCCACATCCGAAGTACCCGTTTACCCACCATGATCATCCATCCATCCATTCCAAATATTCATTTGCCCATTCTGAATATTGTTCCCCCTTTCTAACCAGTTGTTCACCCATTCTGGGAAGTCGTTCACCCATTCTTGGAAGTTGTTCAATCATTTAGGGAACCCATTTTCCCATTCCAAGTGTCATTCCCTAGCCTCATACATCCATTCACCTATTTTGAGTGATCGTTTGCCTCATCTACAAACCCTTTTTCCCATTTTGGAAGTCTGTTTATTTATACGATTTAACCGTTTTTCACTTTGAGTTGAAACCAGGATCTATTTGGGCAACCCTACCCCTGTTTGGGTGACCTTGCCCAAGTTTGGGTGGCCCTACCCAAGAACTGCATTTTTTTCCCAAATTTGATGTGAAAAGCTAGTTTCTCGCGGTTTCCAAAGGCTTGTTGACTATCCAGTTGTTTGCACATCTCGCTCACCTGTATCATGATCCATTTGCATCCAATTCATCATCCAAACAATTGTATAGGTGCATTCATAATCATCCTTAGGTTATACATCTGTCATCTCTTTCTCGGTCCAAATCCTCTAAACTTTGTTTGAAGTCATTATCCGAATTGACCTAGGTGTCTGAACCTAATCGTCATCCTTTAACATCCACTTAGGATCGCAATCTATCCTAAGTTGATCATCATCCTCGAGCCTATCAATACCCTTCCATCTCAAGATGGATTTGGTGTTGTGATCATAAGTTCATCCTTTAATATGATCAATTAGCACCTTACGTCACCTAGGGTGATCTATGAACCCAGTTTAGAAACCTTTCCAATCATCCAATAAACTAATCTTTAATTTGATTCCATCCAATCTTATCAATCATTTTATTGATCAAATCCAATCAAATCCAATCTTTATCTAATCACCTGATTAATTGATACATCATCAATTGATCCGTCATATATCCTATCAATTGATGTATCATACAATCCAATATTTGTCCAACTATCCTATCCAATCCAACAATCTTTATCCAAATCATCATTTAGATCAGTATTTAGAAGCTTATTTATATCTTATATCACTTAGTTTTTTTGCATGTTCATGCCTGTTCAGACCCGTTCACAAGCAAAAAAGAAAATGGTAGACCAACAAGCCCAAGGTTCCCAACCAAATATCCCACAAGATCCCCATAACGACACCTCATCCCAATCCAACACTAACATCCAAAACACCACACCACCTGATGACAAGAACATGGTTAATCAACCCGAAGTCATTGTTGACAAATACCTTAATGATCTTGTTAATGTCCAGATGACGGATCGTCTCCTCAATGAATGTGGGGATACGATTCTTTCTAACTTCCTCATGATAGGAATCAAACCACCATCTAACTTTGATGCATCACAATATGTTGCTACCCACATTCTTCCCACACATACCGATTTGCAAATTTTTGAAAATGTCCTTGGAAATTCATATATCCCCGAAGGTGCACCCACAAAAAATAGGTATAACCTTGAGTTTGGAAATGTTTTAATACACCAAGTCACTAGTTATCCTTTCCTCACAATCGTAGCTTCTGCAACACAACCTAAGCATCACAATCCATATGCCTACAACATGCCTTCATACATCCCGTCTGCTCCACCACTTTCATCTCAACACCCTGGTCAACCACCTATCAACACTGGGGGCACACCTATCCTTGGATTAACGTCCCCTCCAATATTTTCACCCACTAACAACTTACCACCACATCAAGTAACACAAGAAACCTCCCAGCAGTTGCAACCACTCCATGGCACTTCAATAGTAGTCCTCCAACAACAACATATTCCATCTCACCCATCTTACCAATAACAACCACAATAGTGACCTCCACCACAACATATACATATTCCTATGCAAACACAAAATAATCCACTTACAAAATATCTTTATCATCCATCCAACACATACACTACTCCATCCCATCTCAATTTGCATCCTCATTAGATGAGTCAAAACCAAATGTAGACCCAACTGCCCCCTTACACCAATACTCCACAGACACATAATCATCCCTACCAACAACCGTCAAATCTGCAACCACCCCCGTACATCATGTAGCAACCCACCATTGTGTAGAAGTACCAATCTTATTCACCCTATCTTCAACAACAACA
Organism: Sequoiadendron giganteum; assembly: GCA_007115665.2. Taxonomy (NCBI): domain Eukaryota; kingdom Viridiplantae; phylum Streptophyta; class Pinopsida; order Cupressales; family Cupressaceae; genus Sequoiadendron; species Sequoiadendron giganteum. Next base: position 450,124,776 of record CM021100.1, read on the forward strand.
AACCTATCAATGGGGTGCACCTTCCATCCCCTACTACCAACAACCATCGTCATATCAACAAGGGGGTCCTACCTCTTTGTATTATCAAAATCCTACACAACAATAGGGTGCTTCACCTACTTCCTACTACTAGTAGCAGCCACCGTACTAGCAAGTGGCTTCCTCTCATCATAATCCATCATCTTCCTATCCACCATAAATCAATCTATCCACCATAAATCAATCCACAATCCGCTTATACCAATCAGAATCAGCAAACACCTTTGTATGCACCTCAACCCACATATGATCGAACCATGAAAGTGCCATCCTCATCATACCAACAATACTATCCATACAATCAGCTTGCTCTGACTCCTACACCACCCATCAATAAAGACTTGGAATAAGTTAAAGCTACATTGAAGGATTTAAAGGCTAAGATGGGCAAGCATTCAATCAAGTTTGAGGACATTTTTCCCTATCCTTTTGATCCCTTCATCTCCTTGGTTCCCTTCCCTAAACACTTTGAGATACCAAAATTTGATAAGTACAAGGGAACCAAATATCCCAAAGCTCATCTGCAAGAGTTTTATGCCCACTGCCAAGAGGTCATGCACAATGAAAACTACCTCATCTGATTATTCCCTAAGAGCCTATAGGGGGTCTCCCTTAACTGGTTCATGGGCCTTTAAAAAGGTTCCATCAAATCCTTCACACAACTATCAGATAAATTCATCTCCCACTTCTCCTTTAATCTGGAGAAGGATATCAGCATGCTTGATCTCTTGAAAGAAAAATAGCATGAGGGAGAGACCTTTCCAAGCTATATGCAAATATGGTGGACCTTAGCCAATCGGATGAAATCCCCACTACAGGAAAAAGACATGGTTACATCTTTTGTTGAAAATTCCCATCTGGACATGGCTCACAACTTCTGACTCCACTGCATCACCACCTTTGCAGCACTTGTGGAAAATGTTCCAATCTTGGAACGAGCCCTTGTTGTAAAAGGATAGGTCAAAATTTTCAATTTTGATAAAGAGAGATCCTCTTGGGATAAACCTCAATATTGGAATAAGAATAAAAATGTTGTCAATGATGGTGTCATCGACACCAAACATGTCCAAGTGGCTACCACCTCACAAAAATATCCTCCTCAACAACAACAGTCAATCCCAAACGCCATATATGTGCCCTAAGGAGCACCCCAACAATAGTCAAATCAAAACAACCAAGGGGGAAATAAATGTTAGTTCACTTAGTTGGGAGAACCCCTTAGTTTTTTGTTTAATAAGCTCTAAAAAGATAACTACCCCATCACTTATCCTATAACCAAGCCCCTTGACGAATCCAAACCTAAGCCAACTTGGTTTAAATAGAATGAGTATTGTGAATTTCACAAGATTAAGGGGCACACATTAGATAAGTGCCAAAATATGAAAACATACATCCAAAATCTCATAGATCGGGGAGAAATCCATGTGGATGCTAATGCAACATCTTTGTCCAATGCTCGGCTCTAAATATATCAAAATTCTTTTCCCAAGTAGAATCAAGGTCCCAGTACGTCTAACTCCAATCCTCGCCCTAGCAACTACAATAATCAAAATAACAACACCAATAATATTAGCTATAAAAATGTGTCATACAATTACCAAGGTGTGGTCGCATACATAGAACAAGTGGATCCATGTGTATCCATGATACACATCAAAGGAAAATATCCATAATGTGTTGTTACCACCCATCAAACCTACATCACGGTCCCAGCTACTCTTGAATCTACCTAGCTGCCATCTATCAGTTCATAATACAACATCCTTGATCACTTAGGAAAGACTTCAACTTAGATTTCTATCCTAGATTTTCTTAGGTCTTCCCCCGTGCATCAAGACATCCTAAATAAAGCCTTACAGAACACCCAAGTCCCTGACGATATTGATCGCACACAATTCCAAGCGTTGGTAGGAAATATGCCCACAACCTACCAATTAGGCTTCAATCAAAAATATATGCCATGCCTTGACTCAAGTCATAACTATCCCCTTCACCTTGAGGTCAGGGTGAATTGTCATAAAATGAAAAGGGTATTGGTAGATAATGGTTCTGCCCTAAATCTTTGTACATTAAATTTTATACAATAGGTAGGATATACCCAGGTTGACCTAAATAATTAGGTTATCACCATAAAAGCATATGATAACATAGAACAAGATTTTGAGGGCATTATTTGTCTCCCTATTTAGGTGGGTCCCATTGTACAATATACTATGTGTCATGTTATGGACTTGGAACTTCCATATAACATCCTTCTTAACCGACCATGGATTCACTCTATGCAAACCATCCCATCAACCTATCACCAATGTTTAAGTTCCCATTTCAAGGAATAGAAGTAACCATACAAGCTAACCCTTGGCCATTTGAATATTGTCATGCCCTAAAGGCTTCCTTTCCATATTATCATTTCTACCCTAGATTATAAATGGGGGCATCTCAGGCATTCGATTCTCATCCATCCACCAACACATTAAACACCACATCATCCACCCCTTCATCCACACCATCATCCACACCTAGTTCCACCATCACTAAGGTCCAGATCATTGACAAGGGATGTGGTGAGTACAAAATGCATAAAACATTAAATGTGGCAACCATGCCACCCTTACCACGTACCTATGGACAACCATCTCAATCAGTTCCAAAAAATGAAGAAAAGACAATCACCCTCAAAGCTCCAACTGTGGGGTCTAGGACTTTCCACTCTCCTAGATTGTGACAAGATACACTCGAAGATGACATCAGCTAGTGGGTGTGTCATGAAGAAATTGAACCATCTCCTTCCTTAAAAGAGTACTTCCAAGAGGCCTATCCTTGGCCTTCCAAGTTTTCTGAAAAACATAACTATTAGGGGGGGCCTTGGTGTAATACAAGAAGGTAGACAACAACCAATAGAAGCTTTCGTTCATCTGAAGAAAATGGGCTTAGGTTATGATACTAAATAGAAGGTTCTTGTGGCATCCTCTAGCGCTTATAACATTGTAAGTGTTTACAACGGTTCCCTCGAGGGCATACCAAAGGAGGAGTCCATCATACATGTGTATGATGATCTTGATGACATCGACCTCCCTTCCAATTTTGAATGCCTATCTGTTTGTACCATCATCTTATCCATCAAACATCCCGAGCCTATAGATTATGACCTATAAGGTACCACACCTCCCAACACCTTTCCCTTAGTGGAACAATATGTGCATCTCATGGGATTGGGCTAAGATGAATGCCCCAACCTCAAAAATAATAAAGAAACAAAATCAAAATGGGTCACCTAGTGAAAACCTCCTAAAGGCACTTTGTGACTATGAAAAAGTAAAAATAAAGGGCGTATCTACTAGTGAAAACCTTAAAGAGGCACTAGAGGATGGGGACATTCATCTTCCCCTTGTACCTGAATTCAATTATTTGGTCGATCATCCATCTTGATCGAAGAAATACAAGCAGTAAACTTGGGAATCGAGGAGAACCCCAAGATCACCTATGTGGCTAAGGCACTATCAGAAGAAGAAAAATCTACCCTCACTAAGCTCCTGAAAGAAGGAATCATCAAATTTTTCTAGACATACTCGAGCATGCCCGAACTTGATCCAGCTTTGGTGGTACATCACCTAGATGTTTGTCTCGATGCAAAACCTGTTAAATAGAAGCTCAGAAAAATGCACCCTCAAGTGGCTCTATTAGTTAAGAAAGAATTAGAAAAGTTGTCGGAAGCAGGGTTCATCCAACTAATTGACTACTCTGACTAGATCTCCAATAAAGTCCCAGTTGCTAAACCTAGTAGAGACATCATAATTTCTACAAACTTCTGAGACCTTAACAAAGCTTGTCCCAAGGGCGACTTCCCTCTACCAAACATTGACATGTTGGTTGATCTCATTTCAGGACATGAGATGTTTTCCCTCATGGATGGTTTCTCCAGCTATAACCAGATCAAAATCGCCTCCGAATATCAACATAAGACTACCTTCACAACACCTTGGGGAAATTTTTTCTATAATGTCATGCCTTTTGGCCTTAAAAATGGGGGGGAAATATACTACCAAGCTACAACCTCGTTTACGTAATAATGGAAGACTATGTTGACAATATGTTAGGAAAATTAAGAGCAAGGGAAGAGCACCCTACCATCCTCAAAAATATCTTTGAACATTTGGAACAATACAAGCTATGCCTCAATCCAAAGAAATGTGTTTTCGGTGTCACGACTGAAAAACACCTCGGGTTCATTACCTCTTGCAGAGGAATCGAGGTTGATCTTGCTAAGGTCAAGGCAATCATGGAAATGCCTCCACCCCCCACCCCGAAACAACTAAGAAGTCTACAAGGTAAGCTCTAGTCTATCCACATATTCATTGCTCAACTCGTTGAAAAATTTCAGTCTTTCACACACCTCCTGAAGAAAGATACTACATTTAAGTGGATTCAATAATGTTAGCTTGGCTTTGACCAAATCAAGGAATACTTGGGCCACCCACCTATTCGCATGCCACCTATCCCAGGAAAAATACTCCTCCTTTATATTTCAGCTACTTCTATGGTATTTGGGGCATTATTGGCACATGATGATGATTCCTCCAAATAATGAACAATTTACTACATCAGCCAAACTTTTGTCGGTTATGAACTCAATTATTCCCCTATGGAGAAGGCTTGCCTCGACGTAGTTTTCAGCTCATAGAAACTCAGACACTACATGCTTAGTCATCCGATTAAGCTAATCTCCAAAGTTGATCCACTTAAATATCTATTATCTAGAACAACACTGATAGGCTGCATGGATAAATGGGTCATCTTACTAAGTGAATTTGACATAGAGTACATAGATCACAAAGCAATCAAATGACAAGTCATTGTGGATCAATTAGCAGATGCTCCACTAGTAGATACCTATCCTTTAGAAATAGATTTTCCAGATGAAGAGGTCTTTGTAGTTTCAGAAGCCATCATGTGGACACTATACTTTGATGGGTCACACACTAACAATGGATCAACAACAGGAGTCTTGCTTGTCACCCCCCAAGGTGACTATATAGCAAAGTCATTCAGATTGGACTTCCCTTGCACCAACAATATTGTTGAGTATGAAGCTCTTCTCATAGGCCTTAATATTTCCATCCAATGGCGTATCTCTCACCTACACATATTTAGTGACTCCCAACTAGTTATCAAGTAGGTTAATGATGAGTTCCTAACAAAGGATGACAAGTTGTTACCCTACAAACACATAGTGGATGATTTCAAGAAATATTTCTCCTCCATCCAATTTGACCAAATACCTAGGGTACATAATAAAGCAACTAATGCCATGGCCACCATCGATTCTCTCCTAGACATGCCCAAAGATTGTACTGAATGCGAGTTCCTTGTAGAACAACTGTTAATCCTTGCATATGACATCCCTAAGAGAAAAAAAGTATACATGACATTGTAGGTCATAAATCCCCCTGGTACCAAGACATCCACACTTATCTTCATGAAAATGGCCTACCATATGACCTCACATGAAACCAACGAAAGTATTTTATCCAATGCATAGCCTGCTAAACCATCATCGGTGATACACTTTATTGACGTGGGTATGATGGAACCCTCCTACGGTGTTTAAATGAGACTAAAGCCCACACCACATTAGTAGAAGTGCATAGTGGTATTCATGGGGCCCATCCTAATGGTATGGCCTTAGCCAAAAGGATTCTAAGAGAGGGATATTACTGGTCTACTATAGAACATGATTCCTATGAGTTCGTAAAAAGGTGTCTTCCCTGTCAACAATATGCAGATTTGATTCATGCCTCGGCACAAGAGTTGCGGCCTATCACAATACCATGGCCATTTTCACAATGGGGTTTTGATTTGGTCGGAAAGATCTACCCTCCATCCTCCGATGGTCACACTTTTATCATCACAGCCACTGAATACTTTACCAATTAGGTGAAAGCCATACCACTCACACAAATTATGGGTTTTCAGATATCCAAATTAATCCTCTAGCATATCCTTTGTAGGTATGGAATCCCCCCCACCATCATCACTGACAATGGAAAGCCATTCAAAAATAAGTGAATGAAATTCCTCAGCAAGACTTATCATATCCAACATCTTTGTTCTACCCCCTATTACCCCTAGGGTAATGGTCAAACAAAGGCAACCAACAAAACTCTAATCAAAATTATTAAAAATATGGTAAATAGCACCGGTCAAGATTGGAATCTCCACCTCCATCCTGCCCTTTGGGCCTACCACACATCCATTCGCGCACCCACTAGTGCTACTCCATAATCACTTGTCTATGGTGTCGAAGCTACCTTTTCAATTGAAGTCAAAATCCCATCACTTCGCATATGTTTGAAGACCCTGATCACTCACGAAGACACTCGGGTTGCACGACTTGCTCAGTTAGAATTACTAGATGAAAAATGGGTCAAAGCCTACAACCATCTACAATCCTATAAACATTGGCTGAAGAGAAGCTACAATAATAAGGTCCACCCTCGTCAATTCAATGTTGGTGATTTAGTCCTAAAAGAAAATCAGCAGAATCAGCAAGATCGAGATAAGAAGGGAAACTTTGAAGCTAATTGGTGAGGCCCTTATGTCATCACTGCCAAATATGGTTCTGGAGCATACAATTTTTCTACACCTAAAGGAGATCCCCTAGAAGAACCCATCAACATCATGCATCTGAAGAATTTTTATACTTAGGTCAACTGAGGTATCCTTCTTGGTAAAATCTCAAAAATAAAAATAAAAAAATATTATCAAAATAAAAATAAATAAAAAAATCCAAAAATCCAAAAATAGTAAAGAGAAATAATTCATCCTATGGTGAAAACCACCTCTACATGGCGCCTTGGATACGTACGATTGGTGAAAACCTAGCAACATGCACTTTTCATATAGGGCTTATTCATTATCTACCTCGCGCCCTAGTTCCTTTATGATTTATCCATCTGGATCCCAATATCCCTACCATCCTATCAATACTATCCTTCCATCCGCTTGCATCATCTAGTCACTTGGTATATTTTTGGTTGAGCATTGGATGAACATGATGCGCAATCCAACATCCTAAGGTTTTATCTTAAACTGAGCTTGTGTCACTTCGACACTTTGGTCGTCTCCATCTAGATCCCATCTCATCTTTGTCAAACTATGTTTCCCATGCGCTTGCACGTAGGCAAGGCCGATCACTTGATCTGCCACTGGGGCTATTTTTTTTGTTGTATTTTCCCATATGTGTAAAACTACATTGCCCTTACACTTTTCACGTAGGCAAGGTCGATCACTTGATCCACCCTCGAGGCATTTTGTCCTTCATCATCCATCACCATTGTCCTCTTTTCGATCTTATTCATTGTTGGTCTTTCATCTTTTATGTTGCCCCTATGCTTGCATGTAGGCAAGGCTGATCATTTGATCCACCCCTAAGGCTTTCCTTTGCTTTTCTTTTGTGGTGAGTCTATATGATCATTGTCCTCCATCATCTGTCTTTATCATCCTCTTTCTTCTTTTATCATGGTCTTTTCTTGAACTACGATGGCTTTGCGCTTTCACGTAGGCAAGGCTAATATTTGATCAACCCCTGAGCCCCTAGGTCTTTAGGGTGAGTCATTCTTGTTGTCAAGGTATGTCCTTATTGCATTGGTACATCACAAATGGAATCTATTTATGTCACAAGATTTAATCGGTTTCTGAATATCCTACGTCATTATCAATCTTTAGTTTGGCATCCATCTTTGGTCTCAACAGGATGTATCTTTCGTAATAGACTGCATCAACCCCATCCATCATCTTGATCCTATGGCAAAGGATGCTTTGAAATTGATTGCAATATTTTGACGCTTTTCGTTTTTGTTTATCATTTGAGCTCCCTATCAGCACTCATCAAGGCCAGCATGATCTCTCATATTATGGTGTGTTTTGACTTTTACATAGGGGCATATCTTGATTTTTCTTTTCTTTGTCATTTTTCTAGTTGTCCCATGTAGTACCCACCAAGACCCCTGAGGTCTTGCATTATGATGGGACATCCTTATGTGCTTTTGGTTATCCCAATACCTGGCCTGATCCAAGTCATCGCGACTTTGGTGTATTGGGATAACCTTCTTGTTTGTCGTGTTTGTGTATGCATTAGACACTAATCTACCTTGGTCCATATACCATGGTACCTAGTGTCTTATGCTATAGAAAAAATTAGTGCTCCAAAGATGGCAACTTGCATTAGGATTTCATTTCATTTTCTCCTCCATTGCATTCATGTATCCTTCATCCTTCTTTTCCCATGACTTGGGATTTTGGTTGTGCAAACGGTGATTCCTTGCACCTTCCCCTTTCTTCTTAGGGGTCCCTCTATTTCTTGATAGGTGTGGTCACACACCCATCTCCTTGTTCACTTCCATCATAATGCAAGCCCTTATTTGCATTTAGGATCACATTGCATTCTAGGTTCATTAAATTGCATTACATAATCATCTTAAGTTGTGCATCTTAAAATTAATTTATTAGCATATTCACTTTAATTCATATCATTAGATTCATTTCCACATCCATAACATCATAAACATCATACATATCATATCATATCATATCGCATCTTGCATCATAAGTATTAAACATCATGCATATCATAATAATCATCCACATAAAAATAATCCACCACATCCTACATCACAAACAATAGGCATCAACATAATAATCATGCATCATACATCCATATAAGCATAAACATAAATCCATATAGGCATATTCATACATCATGGCATCCATCATAAATACCATAACCATAAATGTCCATAAATAAATCATCCATCACATAGTGTCAATAAGGGCTCTTGGATATCATATCAAAAATCACAAAAATACAATATCCATCATGACATTCATAATAATGTCCATCATAATACATCACAAAACATATTCATCATCTACTATCAAAAATAGTGTATGAGTACAGGGCTATAGATCTACTTTGATCTTTTCTACTCTATATTGTATCCCATCCTATACTTTTTTATAATCGAGATCCTATCCCTCTTATCCTCTGAACCATGAACTTCCTGCATCCGATCTTTGTGGCGACTCTGGCACTAGCGCCCTGCATGGGGGTATCTCTCTCATGCTGCTATATCCCTAGGTATGTGTCCCTATTGACTGGGATGGCACTGGCATCTGTGGTGGTGCTCAAACATAGGCAGGTACCTGTTGTGCTGGATCCGGCACTATCGAATAATAGGCACACATGTAGTAGCTCGCCTCTCTCATATACTCCTCCCACTTTCTAATCTCCTATCTAGACGAGTCTCGCTCCATCCTATACCTATCTTGATATCCACAAATGGACCTCCTCTCATGTGCCCAAGAACCCCACGCTAACCGTAGTTGATCAATATATGTTACCATCCATGACACCTATTCCAAGGCTCTGTCCCTCTCCTCCTACATCGCCTATACCTGTGCTTGTAGTATTTAACCCCCCTCCCCTGTGCCACCACCCTATATTGCTGGTAGTGGTACCTACCCCTATGTTGTATCTCTCTCAATAGCCTATACATGTGCAACTTTTGCATCCCTCCCCCCCTATAGGACTTGCACCTATAATTGTAAGGCATCCCTTTTAGTCTCCATCACCTGTACCCAAGCCCTCATAGTAACCTCCCTCTCCTACATCAATCCCATATCTCCCATTGTCTCCTTTGTTACCTCTACCCTATCATGAATCTCATATCACTCCTACCTCAACTCCCTCCTCTCTCTCAGCAATCCCTCTACCTACCTCTAAAGGTCCTCCATATCCCTCTATGCCTCTACCAAAGCCTCTCTCGGTCTTTTATTTATCCATCCCCCAGACTCTCGCTGACCCCCTACCTGCAGTATCATCATGGTAGCCTCTAATATATCCCTTTCCCATCTCACTGACTCTCCTGCCTCATGCTCCCTCGCCACCTCTCCCTCTAAACGAGTCACCTCTGCCTATAACTCACTCACTTGTGATCACAGCTCCTCTATCTTTGTTTGCAACCTCTCCACTTCCCTCTACATCTTTGTCTCATGTCGTGGCACCACATCAATCACTACTTGGAACTCCCTATCACTCTCTGCTAGCTGGACTTGCAACACAATCACCTCTGCATCCAGTCTACTCCTTGCAACCTCTCACTCTCTCAACCTCTGCTCAATGATATGTAATCTCGCCTCAGCTCCTCTTGATCACGTGGCAAAATCCTTTGCTACCAACGGCATCATAGCCAAAGGACGAATATCATGTACCTTTGTGTCCATGTCCTTCACTCCTCCCTCATCCCCTATGCCCATCACCATTTCATCTTGTCTCTCCTCCTCGGGCTCTACTGGTGCCCTTCATATCCTCCTCCTCCTGCCTGCCTTCTATTGCCCTCCGGCCTCATCTCCCCCCTACCCTCTCTCTTGTGAATCTATGACTCTAGCTGCCTCTTGCGCTCTCATTCCTACTCTCTGGCTCTACTTTGGCCACCTCTAGTGCTCTCTTCCACTGACCCCCTGCTCTAGCTGCCTTTGGTTCTCTCTGTTGATCTCCTCCAACTTTAGTTGTCACTAGCTACTTTCCTCCTGCTTGGGATTCTCTAGCCTCTCTCGTCCTTTACCCTCCAGACCTGCCCACCTCTGGCTCTCCCCTCGGCCTCCTCCTCCTACCTCCCCTCTCTCCAACCAATTTGACCTCATCGTCCATACCAAATCCTAATGCCCCCACAATTGGCACCTTTGGTGTGATCTATATAGGTTGGTGTCGCATAAACCATGTTGAATATCTCATAGTGATCCCTGCATCTACCATCCTTAGAGACCTCCCTAGGTACTCCACTAGCTCTTGCACTAGTGTCTCCTAGTCCTCCCACGCAATATCTGTTGAGATCGGCTCCTCCCATGGTCACTCCCATGAAATCCGTCTAAAGCTATCAAGTGCACTTGGGATATCCTGTATCAGGTCGTACTACCTCATCACTCGGTCTGGCCTATGTGACTCTACTATCTGAGGCTCCTTTCCGACTATGTAACATCGTGTCATGAACTATCCTCTGTGTCTATCCTCATCCTCTAGATCATCAAACAATCTCCTCCACCCATCTAAATCTCTTGAGCCCTAATACAACCAGACCCAGTCATACTCAGCACCATACCAGTAGGCCACCAGCAATGTCGTATCTTTTTGACCCACTCTTACCACATCTAGCCTAGACATATGGATGTGCTCTCAAGCCCATACCTACAGCAATGTCACCTAACACACGTTGAGCCCCCTTGATAGCATATCACATGCATATCTCTGTACAACTACATGAGGATGCATGGCCCCCATGTGAACTCCCCATCCCTCCCCTCGTAATGTGTCAGATAACCTCCATGTAGTTGAGGCTACAAAATCTCCCACTCCTATCTAGTATGAGTAACCTGCTCATCAACCTGCATAGTTACAATGACAGTGGTGGTTCTCTCAATCCCAAGCATCTATCCACGTCCAATGCATTCTTCTCCACCGAAAAATCCTCTCAGCTAAACAACACCCACATGGTATGATCCAACACCTCTCCCTGTGACCTCGTCGCACTCACCATATGCCAGGCTACTATGGGTAGCCTTAGTATCTGCCAAACATCTTCCAATGTCATTGTCATCTTCCCTACCAGGAGATGGAACATCGACGTCGTTGAATCCCAATACTCAAGCAGGGCTATCAAAATTGCTCGATGTGCCCTGATAGATGGATACCCCAACAAGTGCAAAAGCTCCACTTGGGCTAGAGCCTGATGATCTTCTCCCATCATCGCCTATCGTGTTGCCTCCATCACCTCGGATCTCCTCTCTCAAGTCTGCAAGCTCTAGAACTACTGCATCCAACCCACACAACCTATCAGTCACCAAAATCTTGCCTCAAACACCTTTCTTAGTAACTTCTCCTAACACCCTTCCCAAGAAAATCTTCTTATGTTCTCCCACTTATTTCTTTTTCTAACACTTCAACTTTTTGAATCCCCCTATTTACCCTTGGCAGAGCCGCCCTTTCGAGTGCAGCCACCCCTGTTGGGGCGATGCCACCTTTCTTGAGCACGATCACCCCTTCTTGGGCCACGATCATCCCTTATGGGCACAACCACCCCTTCCTGGGCCATGATCATCCCTTATGGGCATGATTGCCCCTCCCAGGGTACGGTCGCCCTTTCTTGGTATAGTCACCCGTCCTGAGGAGGAGTCACCCCTATGCGGGGTGGGGCTGCCATTCCTAGTGGGGTCGTCCCCATGCGAGGAAAGGGTCGCTCATCCTACGTGCAACTGCTCAAGTGCGGGGTGGGGTCGGTCCTCTTGGGCATTGTCGCTCGGGTGTGGTGCGAGGTCCCCACCCCAGGCACCACCACTCGTGCGTCGGGCATGACTGCCCCTCCTAAGCATGGCCGCCCATGCGTCGGGCATGGTCGCCCTTGCACAGGGCATGACCGCCCATGCACCGAGTGCGGTCGCCCTTGCACAGGGTGGGGCCACCCCTAACCACAATGTGGTTGCCCCTATGTGGTGCCACACCACTTTCTTTTTCCTCTATCTACCCAATTTTTTCTACAAACCTAGTTTTTCCTACCCATCATTATTTGACGTTTCTCCCAATCCCTTAGACAAAATTAATTTTTGTCTTCTACCCATTTCTCTAACCTACCCCTATCCCCAAACCCATATTTCTAACTAGCATAGACTCTTAAAAGTACATCAAAACTGCTAGAAATCACAAAGAGGGTTTTGAGCCTAATCTGGCATGGGACGACGCGCTTGGCATATAAACTCTGCACCTTGTCCCCACGGTGGATGATGTCATCGTCATAATCTTCCAACATCTTCTCTCTCCTTCTCCTTCCTCTTCTCTCCTCTCTCTCTCAACTGACAGTTGTCCAAATGAGGAATAGTATTTCTAAAATTACTATTTAAACCTTCCCTCCTTATCCCCTTTTTAAAATAGAGGGTATTTTTTCCCTCTATTTTTCTCTGTCGATTAATCCTCCAACTTCCAAGGTCCGCCATTTGCACCCCGTGTGTCTGTTTGACTCCATTCAAAATCCATTCTTCTTGGTTTTTAGAGTTCTTTCCAATGATACCTTTCATTTATTCATATTGAGAAGTCACTTGGGGCCCCTTTTTCTTCCCCTTTCGCCCTCTTGAGGGGGCATACTCTACCAAATCCATTCATACCTCCCTCTTGGTCATTTTTCTCACATGATTGGGGCATGTTCCTTCATTCCCCTCCATTTGAGTAGCTCACGCGGCCTCTTTAGCGCTGGGGCATCTTTTTCTAATCACTTCTTCTATAGAGTCATCTGCATTTTTTTTCTTTTCGAAACACTATTTTCTAACAATATTTCAAAGAGGGGAAAAATATAGATACCCAAATTTTATGACTTCCTTATGGTCATAATCCTATCATTTATTCGTCTAATCCATCCAAATTAATTAAATGATACATTTAACTAATATTATCCCCTTTCCCTAAGGTTCCCAAAAGTATTTAAGTAAATACTTTATCATTTACCATTTCCCCTCTAAATTAAATAAATCAATCAATTTATTTAATTTAGTCAATTATCCTTTTCAATTTTTAATTCATTCTTTCTCTCTCATTATCCCATCCTCCATAACCCTTTCACTAATATGAGTTAATTTAATTAATCCTTCATTAAGATGTGCATATCCTTAATTAGGATTAATGTCACATCCTCCATATTTAGCCACTTGCCTCTAATCTTCATTAATTTTCCTAATCACCTATTTGAACAATCCTAATCCTAAACACTTACCTTTTCCAACATGTCCTTAATTCAACCTTTCATGGTACTTACCTTTTTTGGGTTGACCTCTTCCCCATGTGAATTAAAAATTCACACTTATTCCCCCCATGCATTTGTCTTCCCCATGACCTCTCAAAGGTCACATCGGGTACATGGACAAAGACCTCATTTTGGAAGACTTTGTCTTATCCACGGGTTTCTTCCAAGATTGTAAATTTAAAATTCACTTTTATTCCTCCAATGCCTTCTCCAATCCCCATGGTGACAAGAGTGGACTTTCTAAAAGTCCTCACTTGTCACTTTCAGCCCCACTTAGGGACAAGGAATCCCTTTTTTGAGAAATTCTCTTCAATCCCAAGGTACTTGCAAGTACCTTGGGACCACATGGCCTTTTCCACATCATTTGTACCCTTTCCATCTCACCATGTCCTTTGGACAGTTCATCCGACACATGGCAAGATGTGAGGGCTTGTGAGTCCTCAACTCACCATAGCCCTCCATATTGGCCATGGTCGCTCAATCTTGACCATTGAATCTTCTAGAAAATTCAATTTCTTCTATAAATACCCCCCTTTTCATTCATTAGGGGACTTTATGACCTTATGCATTCATATCTTATTTATGCTCTCAACCCATTCAAGTATTTTGGCCATTTATTGTAGCATTTTAGCACTCTTGCATTAGCATTTTAGTAGCCATTATTGCACTCGTCCACCACCATTAATCATTCAACCACCATTATCATTGCAAGTTTTCCATCAAGGAGCACACACCAAGAACTTCATCAAGGGCCAACCAAAGATCAACACAAGTAAAAGGTATAATCAATCTTGTTTTTATCTTTCTTTTATTTGTATTCAATGTAGCCTAATCCGAAGTGTTGTTGTGTCTCTTTCATCATTGCATTTACTTAGTTCTTGCATTTTTAGAGTAAATATTTTCACTGCACACAATTATTATTATTATTATTATTTATACGTGCATACATATAGACATATATATACACGCACACATATATATTTGTATGTGTATATATATGTCTATATGTATGCATGTATAAATAATAATAATTATTATTATTATATAATATATATGTATATACATATATAATGTATATACACATATACACACATACACACACATATATGTATATGTATGTGTGTGATCAATGTAAAATTATGCAATCTTCTTAAGATAAAATCCTATTAGGATTAGAATATATTAACCCAAAAATAATGCATGTGTAAAAAATACCTTACCAAGGCAATATAACCAAAGATACAAGAAAAACCAAAACCAAAATTATGGTACAACACAAGGTACCATTTCACCTGCAACTCATAATGAACATCATAACAAAATAAGCAACAAGCTATCACTTATTGTGTATGTGTGAGTTATTAGGGTCATGGTGTCCATGTCATTCTTCTAGATATGCTTCCTTATCTTTGGTGATGTTCTCCCTCCTCATTTGGGAAGGGGAAAACTAATTTATTGCATCCACCTCATACAACCAAAAATGTAGTTTTGTTAATCATAGTATCATAACAAATACAAATTATTGACTAACATTACAAAGATAATATATTCACATATATATCTTTC
The DNA here is from genome assembly GCA_007115665.2 of Sequoiadendron giganteum. Classification (NCBI taxonomy): domain Eukaryota; kingdom Viridiplantae; phylum Streptophyta; class Pinopsida; order Cupressales; family Cupressaceae; genus Sequoiadendron; species Sequoiadendron giganteum. The sequence continues at coordinate 450,140,222 of CM021100.1, forward strand.
CAATCAATATATAACTAATATTTCATTTTTCCTTTACATATAATAGAGAAAAAAATACAATATAAATGTCCACAAAATATAGTTTTGATATTGTAATTTAAAACACATATCAAAGTATTTAACCTATAGTTATTTAAAATGACTAGTCAACTTGACATAAATATGGGATGTGACATAAGGCACCACCACTTGTATGCCAACATAATAAACCTCTAAAAAATGCATAAATCTATAATACATGATACATTTAAAAGTGGGTCCATGCCTTGAACCATGATGTGAAGGGATTGAATGATGCAATAGTAAACTACCACCTAGCACAAACTAACAAGACCTTTTACACAAGTTAATCCTTGAAACACACATATAATAATTACTAGACCAATTAGAGGATGTCAACTTAGAATAGGGACAACACAACATTGAATGAATTAGCAAGTATTAATGTGCACGTAAGGACACATGGTGTGAAATTGCTAGGTCATTGTTTTGGCTAAAGATTTGAAATGAAAACCACAATGTGAAGGGGACCCATAATACAATAGGAAATAAACATGTTGAATGCTAGAGGGGATACAGATTTTCAATGTGATTGGACGATAAAAGGTAATACATGTGTGAGAAAACACTAATAAGTGAAAGAAAGGACCCAATAAGATGATGATACCTATGAAGACTAAGTTGTAGAATTTAATAAAATAATCCCAAAAATATAATCAATTTTAAAATAGAAAAACACAACATCAACATATAAAAATTGGAAAAGAATAAAAGGACTAGGGTTTTAGTCATAAAAATATAAAGGAAAACCCTTGTGAACTAGAAAAACTAAAACCTAAAGGCATGGATAAATTTAAGAAACCCCCCCCTCGGTGAAGGTGTAAAATCCTGGCGAATCCTTCCTCTTTTTTTGAAAAAAATATTAATTTCCTTGGCGAATCTATACACATTATTAAAAAAAATTGTAAAATCTTGGCGAATCTTAATGAATAATTGGAAAAAATAAAAATTTCATTGGCGAATCTCTCCTTCAAAATTTTGCATAGTTGATCGGTGCAGTTTCCCCATATATTTTTGTTTTTTATAATATTAAAGTAGGGGCTTGGGGGCGGCAACCACCGGTGGGGTCAAGGGGGCAGAGCCCCTTGTGGGGGTCGAGGGGGCAATGCCCCCTCGTGGGGTCCGAGGATAGCATTGGAGCACACATAGTTTAAACATTTTTTAAAAATATTACTTTAAAAGTAAGACTGAATGAAAACTAAAAAAGTTACCATCGATTAGCTTTTTAATCAGATGGCTGTGAGTTGATTTCGTGGCCTAATACACATGTGCCTTTTAAAAGGCTTGTTGAAGCCCGAAATTTGTTTTGGACCACAGATTAGATTTAATCGTGTGGCCCAAAACAAATTTGGGGCCTCAGCAAGCCTTTGAAAAGGCACATGCATAGTAGGTCGTGGAATCAAATCACAACCATCCAATTAAAAATCTAATCAATGGCAATAGACAAAATACATATTCAAGGCTAAGCTGCTAAAGTAACCCTGAAATTAAATAGTATTTTATTATTAATGGCGATACAACCCCAAAATTGATCGGAGGAATATAATATTACTGGCGAATATAATTAATATTTTTAATTATGGTATAAACTACTGGCGAATAATTTCCAATGACACATTGTTTTCATGGCGAATTAATCGAGACATTTTATTTTTTTTTAAATCCCGGTGATTCAGTCTCCTTTTTAGCTTGCACTATTCCACATTTTTGGAGGTCTCAATTTCTATTATTCGCCAATTGGCGAAAATTCACCACTAAAGTTTTCCCTGCCCAAAGGACATCCATAGAATCGTGGAATAGTACAATAGGGACCATTGAAGATCTCTTAGACCAAGTATAATTGATGAGCAATATGGAGCTAAGGCATGAAAAATACAAGGACAAGAAACAATTTTACAAATTTTAAGGTTTGCAAATTTGAGCACTAACAAGTATTATTATTATTAATTTAGAATATCACAACAGACTATGTCTATGTAACATTTAATTTACATCTTACTAACTCGTCTAATTTAATGTCAAGAAACAAAATACATCAACATATATTTTAAAAATTTAAAACTATTAGATAACTCTTCAATAAATAAGACAACTCTTAAATAAATAAAAATAAATTAAATAATATTAAATAAAATAAAATAATTCTTAAATAATTGCAAGATAAAATAAAATAACTTTCAAATAAATAAAATAATTAAAATCTTATATATTTAAACATTTTTTGATTGGATTTATGAAATAGTGAGGCCACAAATGGGAACCTCATCCCTATATGAACACTCTAATAAAAATTTGAGTGTTGATGACAAGAACCACAACACCACAATTTAACCATCACATTATATCTTTATTGATTTCCAAAACTTATATTTAAAATATTTATACTAATTATATTTTATTTTTTATTATTTTCAAAATTAAAAAATACATTTTAATATTTAAAATCTACTATTTAGCATAGGGGAGAGGACTCTCTAGTTGAGCACCCTAACTTCACACTTTTAATTATCCTACATGAGAATTTCAAATCACTCCCAATTTTTTATAGCAGCTTACTTGACAAGTCCCTGCTTATAGCATTTGTTTCAGTGCCACATCATCAAATATGATGCCAAGATGTAGTTGACCAATACTTGTGCATTCACATCATGGATAGTTGAACGTTGATGTGGCATCACATGATTGATTGCTTTTTAGATCAAAAATATAGATTATATTTAATTATGATTAATCATATAATATATTGATCCAATATTGATAAAAATATTAGACATTATATAAATAACTACTGATCCTCTGCCCTATCTAGTTTGTTCAAATATATTGCATTAGCGAAGAGTAGTCTAAATATAGAGAGCTCCTCCACCTCAAAGCGTAGTCCACAGAATGACAATTGGGCTACGAACGATGTGCGCTCCACCTTGGATGCATTTCCACCATATCTCCCCGTACTCCACCTCTCCCTCTTCCACTTTGCTTTCGACCGTCACATTAAAACTTGCCCTGTCACTTCGTTTCTTGAACACCAATGTATCTGGCTCCACGCTTACCTTTACTTTTGGACTGCTCTTCACCGAAACTTTGTACACGGAATTGTCGCCGGCCACGTTTGTCACCGTCCTCCTCTTCACCTGAACACGCTCTCCATACTTCAACAAAACAGAGAAAGATGGATAGTTAAGATCTGCACCTGATTCCGATTTGGGGCAGGGAGGCCACTTGTGGGTGAGCAGGGCAATTTGCTTTTTGGTGTACATGTTTTGACCACACAGATAGTTGATGTAGTCTTGAGGGCCCAAATCGTACACAAGTCCCGGCTCCAAGGCAGCCCTTGGATTTACCTGGCCTGCACCCATGGCTAAAGGGTCCGCGGCTCGTAAGGTGAGCGCATCTTTGATTGGCTGCTTTCTGTTATCCAGCGTGGATGCCGTCGTCACGAGAGCCGATTTGATTGCCGCAGGACTCCACGTCGGATGTGCAGCTCGAATGAGCGCTGCAACGCCGCTGACGTGGGGACACGCCACTGATGTCCCGGTCTTTATTCTGAAGCCGCCCTCCGTGAACGCTGCCAAGATGTTAACACCCGGGGCGATTAAATCCGGCTTAAGAAGGTCTGGAAAGTACTGGCTTGGACCTCTGGAAGAGAACATGGCCACAATAGGAGCAGTTGCTCTTCCCACCACTGTCAACCTCGTGGGATTGATGGTGGCCGTGGGGGCAACGTCTACCCAGCCCCAGGAATGCATCGGGGCATGGATGCAGATGCCTCGTTTCTCTCGTCCACCGTATTTTACGTGCAAACTCTCTGCCCTCCGTATTAGCAGTCTGCCGTCCGTAGCAGCTTCTAAATATTTATATATATTTGTTTAATAACCAGCACCACTAATAATCCGTAGCCTCATTCCTGCCGCCAAGGACAGCAAATATTTTACATTCTTGTTTTTAAAATATTTATTGTGCCTGGCGGCAGAAACGAAGCTACGGATTATTAATGGCGCTGGCTATTAAACAAATATATATAAACTCTAATATTTTTTTAGTTGCGAGACACCGCTGTACTATGCTCGAAAATCAAAAACACAGGGGGCTGTCAGTTACGTTGCACCATTTAGAAGCTGCTACGGACGACAGATTGATGCAGATGCCTCGTTTCTCTCGCCCACCGTTTAGCAGTCTGTCATCCGTAGCAGCTTCTAAATGGTGCAGCGTAACTGACAGCCCCCTGTGTTTTTTATTTTCGAGCATAGTACAGCGGTGTCTCGCAACTAAAAAAATATTAGAGTTTATATATATTTGTTTAATAGCCAGCGCCATTAATAATCCGTAGCTTCGTTTCTGCCGCCAGACACAATAAATATTTTAAAAACAAGAATGTAAAATATATATCACTGTTAAAAGATTAAAATATATACCACTATTAAAGATTTAGATGTATATGTAGTTTTTGGTTTTTCGGCCGGCATGTTTATTAATTTATATTTTTAAAATTTAATTTAAAAGTTTAATTATGTAATTTTAAATTTTACCTTTATTTTAATTTAGTTTAAAATTAGTTAATTACTTGTAAAATATAGATATATTATTGAATTATCTAGTTTATTTATATTTTTAGAATTTAATTTGTAATTTTTATGTTAATAATAAGTATAAATAAATATTTATTAAATATGTATCTTATAATTTTATAAAAAATATTATTTACTTAAAAAAATGATTTTATTTTAAATTATTTTAAAATATTTTGTAAAATGAGAGTATTTTTTTTCTAGATTTTACTGTGTAAAGTTTATTTGCATCAACATTTCAGATCAGGATGAAGAGAGCTATAGGAAAAAAATGGGTGAATAGAGACCAAGCTTGGATATAAAGAGGAGAATAGGATGCATAAGATTCGAGAAGTGAAAAGAATAAGAGGAAAAAAGTTAAGAGAAATAGAAATTGGGTAAACAAGAGAAATTAGGAGAAAAAAAATAAAAAAACTAAGGGAAGAGAAACCAAAAGAAAAAGAGAAACAAAGTTAAAAAACAATAATATGAATGAATGCAAAGATATAAAACACTTAAAAATATTTAAAAATCCTTAATTAAAATCAAAATATCTAAACACTACATTAAATCTATTCAATCCCTCCAAGTGGATGCATAGTTTATTTAAAATTATCACTTCTCAATTGAGACCTTTGTTGAACAAACAACTTCATTTGCTAAATTACCTACCAATTGACCTCATGTACTACACAAATATATGCAAAATAGAGACCAACACTTTCTCTAATTGACCTTCCACACCTCTTGAGCGTACCCATTGCACACCAAGGTGCAATTGCTAGTTATAAATATTACACAAAATAAATAAAATAAAGAAACAACTTAAGCAAAAAAGGTTACCCTTTTTAAGAAACACAAATGAATATTATACAAATTCAAAATCTAAAGAGAGAAATGAATAAAAAAGACAAAGGGGTCAAGAAAAGAGAAACCAAAAAAGAGGAACAAACAAAAATACAAAAAACAATATAATAAATGAATAGTTCTAAAACACTTCTAAATAGAAAATAAACATTAATTAAAAACAATAAACAAAGACAAGATTTAAAAATAAAACAAAATTTGTAAAAAAATAAATCAAGGAATAAAATACACAATATTTAGAAATATTATACACAATATTTGTAAATGAAAAAATCAACAAATAAAATTAAAAACAAACAAAAAAAGCTAGAAAAAGGAAGGATAAAAAAAAATAAGAACCAAATAATAAAATTAATAAACAAATAAATAAACCAAAAAGTAAATAAAATAATACAACAAATTTTATAATGAAGAAGGAAGAGAGGAAACTAAGAACGAGAGAGGAGAGAAGGGGAAAGGAGACTTTTTTACTTTATTTAATTAGTTAAAACTTTACTTTATTTACTTTTAGAATTCTTTTAAATTATTTTGTTTGTATTTATTAAGTGTTTTTTTTTTAAATCGTTTCAAGATTTACAAATAATACATCTCTTATTGTCAACCAAGTTATGCATATGGACTTAAAACTAACTATTAGAAAAGTTGTCATATATTTAAAAACATTAAAATTCTTTGCCAATACACTTGTTTTGATAAAACCTATTTTTAAGGAATTCAATTCATTAATAGGTTTTATCATTCTTTTTATTTACTTTATTTACTTTTATGGATTGAATTTGTGTCATTCCTTAAAAATAGGTTTTATCTTATATATTATCCATCATATATTTCAACATATCTTTTTTATCAAATCCCATAAGGAGATTGGCTAAGGTGGTTTCCCCTTTAGTAATTTGATTTAAAAGATTTCAATAAATTTTTACATTGCATGTCAAATATAGAAAATGCATTGAATAATTAAATAATGTGATAGTTAGAAAAAGTGATACAAATCATGAAAGAATGATCCTTATTAACTTTTAACAAATTTCGATACAGTGGAACACACCCCCCTATAGCTCATCTAAAAGACTAAGTTGCCCTATATGCAACCACTCATTATCAAAGTATCATTTCTTTAACTCTTAATTTTAGTTTATTATGGTCAATCCTTCTCAATGTTAAGGTTCTATACCATTCAAATATTAGCAAAAATTTAAGTGCAATGTGTCCATTTATTATGTTTTTCTATCTTTTTAATTCAACAATATTTTTAAAAACTATTTAATCTTTATATATTTAAAAATTAAATATACTTAGTAAGGAATTTTAATGTTTTAAAATATATGACAACTTTTGTAATAGTTAGTTTTAAGTCGAATTTGTTGACAATAAGAAATGTATTATTTGTAAATCTTGAAACAATTTTTTTTAAAAATAACAATTAATAAATACAAACAAAATAATTTAAAAGAATTCTAAAAGTAAATAAAGTAAAGTTTTAACTAAGTAAAATTTTACAAAATATTTTTAAATAATTTAAAATAAAATTATTTTTTTAGTAAATAATATTTTTTATAAAATTATAAGATACATATTTAATAAATATTTATTTATATTTATTATTAACATAAAAATTACAAATTAAATTCTAAAAACATAAATAAACTAGATAATTCAATAGTATATCTATATTTTACAAATAATTAACTAATTTTAAACTAAATCAAAATAAAGATAAAATTTAAAATTACATAATTAAACTTTTAAATTAAATGTTAAAAACATAAATTAATAAACATGCAGGCCGAAAAGTCAAAAACTACAGATACATTTAAATCTTTAAGAGTGGTATATATTTTAATCTTTTAACAGTGATATATATTTTACATTCCTGTTTTTAAAATATTTGCTGTCCCTGGCGGCAGGAACGAGGCTACGGATTATTAGTGGTGCTGGTTATTAAACAAATATATATAAATATTTAGAAGCTGCTACGGACGGCAGACTGCTAATACGGAGGGCAGAGAGTTTGCACGTAAAATACGGTGGGCGAGAGAAACGAGGCATCTGCATCCATGCCCCGGTGCATTCCTGGGGCTGGGTAGACGTTGCCGGCCGTGGGCGCCGCGGTGCTGTTAGCGTAGGCTTTCATCTTTTCGCCTGTCGAATAACTCACGCTGGTAGCCGGCAGATATTGTTGATCGATAGGGAAATTGTCTTCTTCGTTGACAACTATCAATCCTGCTGCGCCGGCGTCCTTCACGAGCTTTGCCTTTTCCGTCGAATTGCCTTGGGAAGTGCACAGAACAACTTTACCTTTGAAAATGTGTGGATCGAGACCGCGGTTACTGCAATAATCGAAGACCAGAGGCAGCTTTTCAATCCCGGCGCCTCTGTAAAGAGACAAGCCTTTGAACAGCTCGCCATTGCCGAGCTTCACAGGAGAGAGAAACTCTCTATCTATAGTGCTCGCACCCACGGTAGTTATCCACGGTGCCGTGTTTGAAACAGTCTCTGAGAAAGGCCCTGAGTTACCAGCAGAGGCTGCAACAAATACACCCTTCTCTGTGGCCCCGAATGCTGCCAGCGCTTGGTGATCCGTGTAAAATGGAGTGTCAAACGGTTCGCCAATTGAAACAGAAATGATATCGACGCCATCTTGGACGGCTTTCTCCATTGCAGCAGCCATGTCGCTCGCATCACAGTGGCCTTTCTGTCCCCAGCAGACCTTATACACGGCCAATCTGGCCGCAGGGGCCATCCCCATAGCGGTTCCGTTGCCAAATCCTTTGTAGCTCGCTCCCCTTACAACAGACCCCGCAGCAGTAGAAGCAGTATTTGTGCCGTGGCCAAGGGTGTCTCTTGGGGATATAAAATCCTCGCCCACATGCGATTTGTAGCCCACGGAGAAATTAAATCGAGCTCCGATGAGTTTTCTATTACAATTGGAGGAACTGAATCGCTCTCCGCTTTCACATTCCCCCTTCCATCTGGAAGGAACAGGCCCGAGCCCCTCGTCATGAAAGCTTTCGCTCTCAGGCCATATTCCCGAATCCAACATGCCCACTATAACATTTTCTCCGCGATTCAACTGCTGCGACCACAGTCCTCCGCCATCCGTGAGGCCGAGGAACTTGGGTGAGCGTGTGGTATGAAGCTTCTTGAGAGAGGACGGAATTACTGCCAGACAGCCATCCACGTTCTCTAAAGCTGCAACCTCCGCACTGGTCAACTTGGCCGAAAGCCATGGAGGACCACATCATACGTATATAACAAGAGGCTCGGATCTGAGGTGGAGGCAGCCGAAGTTGCCTGGTTGAGAATTGAAGCATACCAGTGCTTATGTAGAGTGAAGTGGTCAGGCTTCATGGACTTCATCATGTGAACTATGTAAGGCTTCCTTTCATTGTTATTTGCTCTTGTGGATTGCAAGAACAAGAATAATGTTAGAAGCGTGGCGAGGGACATGGTGCTACTCATTTTGAGTGACAAGCATGGGAAGAACAATGGTGGGAGGGGTCTTTTAATAGGACTAACAGAGTACAGTACCAATGCAAAGTCTCGATGATGAAGAAAATGTGGAGATAATTGTATACCACTTTTTGTTGTTTATATAAAGTGTACAGTGTAAAGACAAATATTGGGGAAATTGAGCATCCGAGGAAAATGGGAAGCAATTAATGTATAAACCGTCCATATAAGATCAAATAGAGATATTTGAGCAAACGCGGAAACGCAGAAAGTCCAGGGTCTTCCAAAAGGTGTGGCGAACGCGGAAACACATAATTATTTGCTTCGATTTTCAAAGAGAGACGTTATGGGAGAAGAAAAATGAGAAAGGTAAAATAATTCTTAACCCGGGGCTTTCGGACGAACCTGCATTCAGTTCCAAACAGGCATTTTCTATTTGCTTTCTTTCTAATTATTTTGATTCAATAAAAAACGCCGGTCAAATATGACGTGTGTAGTAGAAATTTAATATTGAGGGGAAAATGAGTGGTAGTCGAGTGAGAATTGTTAATTAGTTTTTAATTTGATGGCTGTATTATAGTATTTAGGAAATTATTTTATACTAGCACTTGCATTTCAATAAGGTGCAATACTTATGCCAATAGACTGAGCCCACATTATTTATTATCGTGAAAAGCAGTGGATGGTGTGAAGAAAGCAGTGATCTATCTCACCTATCGCTCTCTACCTCTCCCTCTGTCCCTCCCCCCTTCTCTCTCCCTCTTGCTCTCTCCTTCCCTCTCTCTATATCACATATCCCTCTCTACCTATCCCTCCCTCCATCCCACCTATTTCTCTCTCACTCTCTCATTCCCTCTCTACTTCTCTCCCTCTCTCACTTATTCCTCTCTACCTCTCTCTCCTTCCCCCTCTAATTCTCTATAACTCCCCTATCCCTCTCTACCTCTCCCTCCCTCCCTCTCTCTCTCTCACTCTCTCTAGCTCTCTCTTTCCTTCTCTACTTCTTTCTATCCCACCTCTCTCTCCCTCCCTATCTCTATCTCACTTATCCCTCTCTACCTCCATCCCTCCCTTTACCCTCCTCTCTCTCTTTCTCTATCCTTCCCTCTCTACTTCTTTACCCTCCTCTCTCTTTCTCTATCTCACCTATCCCTTTCTACCTCTGCCTCCCTCCCTCCCCCCTTCTCTCTCCCTCTTGCTCTCTCCTTCCCTCTCTATTTCTCCCTACATCACATATCCCTCTCTACCTATCCCTCCCTCCATCCCACCTATTTCTCTCTCACTCTCTCCTTCCCTCTCTACTTCTCTCCCTCTCTCACTTATTCCTCTCTCCCTCTCTCTCCTTCCCCCTATAATTCTTCATATCTGCCTATCCCTCTCTACCTCTCCCTCCCTCCCTCTTTCTCTCACTCTCTTTGGCCCTCTCTTTCCTTCTCTACTTCTTTCTATCCCACCTCTCTCTCCCTCCCTATCTCTATCCCACTTATCACTCTCTACCTCCCTCTCTTTTTCTCTATCCTTCCCTCTCTACTTCTTTTCCCTCATATATATCTCTCTCTCTCTCTATCTTTCCCTCTCTACTTCTTTTCCCTTCTATCTCTCTCTTTCTCTATCCTTCCCTCTCTACTTCTTTACCCTCCTCTCCAATTCATTCCAAAAACAACACTCCCTATACAACTTTAGTTTTTCATTTTTCTATTTGTTTATTGTTTGGATTTTTTTATAACAAAAGAAGTTTTATTTTTATTAAAAATTTATTATATTATTATTTTATTTAAATAATCTTTTTATTTTATTTATTATATAAATTATATTATTTTATTTATTAAATTATTTTATTTTATTTTATTTTATTTTATTTATTATATAATTTTATTTTTTTATTGTTTGGATTTTATAACATAGAACAAATTTTATTTTTATTAAAAAATTATTATATTATCTTATTTAAAGAATATTTTTTATTTTATTTATTTATTATATAAATTATTATTATTTTTATTTATTATATAAATTATTTCTTTAATTTATTTATTTAAACTTTCAAAGCAATAAAAGCCAATATTTCACTGCTTATGAGACCCATTTCTCTTACTCGGATCGGAAAAGGAAGCATCAAAAGGTGTGTGAAAAATAAAATAGCTTACAACTAAGATAAGATTAGGCATATTGCTTTCCTTGGCAATAACTTGAAGCCTGGAAATAGCATCCCAAATCGCTTTTACATCTATAAAAGAGGAATTATGTTTTTCATTGTTCTACAGAAACAAAACATGGAATGTTGTTTCTTCAAAAATCAGCAAAAGTAGAGAAAGAAAGGATTTAATTATTTAGAAAGCTCAGCTATGGAATGCCTGACTTCATAGCCAAAACCTTCTTCCATACAGGTGTGGAAGAAATGTCCTCCCACCATGCATTCACATGTTTCTTATTCCTAATAAGATATGTCTTATCAGTAGCATTCACTATATACTCTGTATGTGGAAGATGCGATAGGTCAGCAAGGCTGTAAAAATCTCCTGCCAAGTACTTTCTCTTTGACAGTCTCTTTTCATACACATCTACACTTCACCTAAATTTTGGGCACTGCTCTCAATCAATGCCTTGTCCTCCCCTGTCATAAAATTCGTGGGGTTCCCGCCGGCGTCAGACTGCTGGAAATGCCGGTGGGGTTCCCCCACGTATAATAGCCTATCGGCTAAAAATATAACATATTATAAGAGGACTGTACTAAATAAAAGAGGAAATTTTCAATAGACTTTAAATTACATAACATTGTTTTATCATAGATTTAGATTTTTTATAATTATTTTAAGAATTAAGTATATTTTATGATTTGAAAGATAATCAAAATAGGTAATCATTATTAAAAAAAATGATAAGTGAGATTATTTGTTAAATTTAGGTTCAATTTTAAATATTTTGAAATATTATATATATATTTTTTAATATTTGTAAAACATTTTTTTCTTTACATTAAATATTGTTATTTAAAATAATTGATTAATATAAGTAATACATATTTGGATTAATCTAGATAAAATAGTTGAGGGTAATGAATACCATAATGTTGAAGCATTAATGTCAAAGTAAGAAAACTAAATATGGTAAATGGAAGTACTTAACTCTATGCTCAATGATGAACGATCATTTTGATATGACATTGAATTTTGGATATCTTAGGGTTGGAACTAATCCTCTATATCTATATCATGCCTTAAAATCTAAATAGTTTGCACACTCTATGAGGGATATCATCCACAAGTCTTGGTCATTTTTGTAAACATAGATTTTCCCTATAAACATAGAAACGATCTTGTTGCCTATGTACCAAATCTCTAGGGTTCATATTCTCTTAGGTCAACCCTTGAAAATGTACCAAATTTATGGCTGTGCATGTGATAACAAACAAATAATCTTCAATTGTGCAAGTACTCGAAGATCAATCTGCTTATCTAGATTAGATTTAGTGCTTTAATGTAAGTGTCACTAGCATGCTTATGTGAGTAATATTATTAGATAAGGTTGGATGAGATGGAATGATCAAATTCACACAATTAAATGCCTTTAAATACATAGAAACAATAATCAATAGTGTAAATGTGTGTTTACTCACCCCTAGGTAGTAATGAATGGGTACGAATTTGAGTTTGATTTTTTAGATTTCAAAGGTTAAATCAAAATTATAAATCGAAGTGGATAATAGATGTATGGAAATGGGTGTATAAATAGGCATAATAAATACATACTTGAGGTGAATATATCAATGCACGAATGTGTACAATTTCATGTGAATAGATGATTAATGATATTATAAGAAAATTGCATAATTTCGTAGAAGATTGTGCTATTCTTCAGTATGTAAATATATCAAACCATTCTCTCAAAATAGACAAAAAAAATAAATTGTAAATGGCACATGTAAGCATATTTCACCGTTTTATTTTCTCCAAGCATTGTGTGGAAAAGAGAAATGTACCTATGAAGTGTGTGTAAACTCGGACGTTGATTTGTGATCATAAAGATAAATCTAACATTTAAGAAGTGAAAAAAATCCTTGAATACTTCATGAATAAACATAATAAAAAAAAAATAATAAGTAAGTTATTTAATTCCTCAAAATGGATCTAGAAAATCTTAAAAAAGGAAAAATCAAACATGTTAACTATTTGAGAAACATAAATAATTAAATCTATTATCAATAAATCACGCTAACTAACTAATAATAAACACTCTATCCTTATTCAATTCACCAATCCTCATCCACACCCTAAAAAATCTATAAATTGAGATCAAACATTTCATTTTCAAAAAAAATGAAATTTTAATTGAGTAGGCAGATGCTATAGAAATGAGCAACAAACATCATTATGAGGATCTGATCTATTTGTGCTTTATCAAGAGGTTTGTGTTCATGTTAGAGTAGTTGGTTTCAATTTTGTTTTAATTCTTATTTGTGTTATTTTAACATTATATGGTTGCATTTAGCATGCCTAGTGGGAATCTATCCTAAGCTAACATTTTATTTGTGAGATCAATTTATTGGTTTGTTTTGCAATAGTTTTTAATTTGTGCAAGCTTATTGAGGTTCAAATTATGTGATCGAAGGAACTTTTATTTTCATTATGTATCATGTTGGCACCTCATTTTAATGTGTTTCATTTTATTTTTTCTTTATATTTATTCATGCATTTGACCCTATTCACCCACTATTGATAACCAATCTGAGAAATCTACAATTAAGTCCCTTGTGTTCATATGTTCTCTAAGGGTGTTCATTCAAAATATTTTTATTTTAAAATCCCTTAGTGAAATTTGTTAATGGAGTACTTTGTGGTCAATGCCTAATCAGTTATCCTTTCCATAGGAGAAATTAGTCTTTTCAAGTTTTCAATTTTTTTGACATTAGAACCTATCCTTGGTTCCCTTATTCCTCTGAGATACCACATCCCCAAAAAGGTGAAATCTCAAGTCAAGATAATAATACAAATCCAATTTCTTAACCTTCTACAAATACTTATTATCTGATTAACAACACTTTCACCCTTACAATTAAAGTCTAATCTTAGATAACTTTTATATTTAAATAAATATTTATGCATCAATAATATCATTATATTTTGATATAAGATGATAGAAATAACTCTTGATATTCTTATTGTAATGAACAAAAAATGACAAATAAAATATTAATCTTTGTCATATTACATTAATGGTTGTATTAAATTCAAATAGTTTCAAAATATCAATAACTACAAAAATAAATGCATACCAACAATAATGGTAAATTGGATCATTTCAATACATCTAGATTTCATGTCTAATGAAACTTAAATATGACCCCTATATGAGATCATCCTTTGAAATCACTAGGATTTTTATCCTAAGATTCCCAAACATCAACACAAATGCTCAAAATGGATTTTGAAAAGAATTGATTAAGTGCAAATGATCATATTGGAAGAAAATATTTTCTCTTCTATAGCCTCCACAAATAGATATTTTGACCACCATGCATATTGATAATTTCTAATTTGAACAACGATCATGTGGGTAGGAAAGATTCCAAAAATAATGGCAGTTAAAATAAACTACTAGAAATAACATGACATGTGCATGGAAGTTAGGGGGAAATAGAAATAAAGGAAAAAATATTAGGAACTAGGGGTAATCCATAACATAATACTCAATTAAAGGATGAGGGGCTAGGGGTTGAGAATCAGACATGGCAGGAAGGAAATGTCTAACAACACTTAGGTGATAGTGTTGGTAGTTGTTGTCATTGATGTCAACAATAAGGAGATTGTTGGTAACACTAATTGTTGGCTGTCATTGATGTAAGCACTTGAGAAGTAAGGTGGTAGTTCTTTCTATTGGTTTTCATTTTTATATTCAATTTGAACTAACATTGGTGATGAAGTTCATGGTTGGATATCATGTATTATCCAAAGAAGAATTGTTGAATTTCATGGTTGGATATCATGACTTAACCAAAAAAGAATAGGTGAAGTTCATGGTTAGATGTCATGCCTTATCAAAGAAAAATTATTAAAGTTCATGATTGGATGTCGTGCCTTATCAAAGATGAGTTTTTGAAGTTGAAATAATACATTATTATTGTCAACACTTGAGAAAGTTAATTTCATAATGATATATTCATCATAAGTATTAAGATGAGGATTAGAAGCATGATTCTTTGTGGAGAGATGTTGATAAAGGTTTACAGTATGTCTTATGTTCTCTGATGATATTCTTGATGAAGTATGTGCTGCTAAAAGGAAGTTTTGGCCTCCACAAGTTTATCAAGTGTTTCTGGTTTAGGAAGTTTCTTTGAAGACTATCACAAAGAATGTTTTGCATTCCTCCACTGTTGATGTTGTGGCCTTGTGGTTTGGTATTCAATGATAGTGCTCTATGGTTGTTGTACTCATATATTTTTAGATTACCTATGTTTTCAAGGAGATCTCTATGAATTGTAGTAGGTTGGCAGTGTTATTGGTTGTCCAGATTGGTCCATAAAATGCTTTGGACATTTCTTTGCATTAATGTCTCTACTCCTACAGCTTGGTGAATGTGATCTCAAAATTTGTATAGTGTCTCAGTTCCAATCTAATGTGTTGAAGTGATCCACAAGTTGTTCTAATAATGCTACACCATATGTCTATGTATTTTATGATTCCTAAATGAAGTTTTCTATACCTATTTGATCTATGGTGGCTATTGATGGCATGTTAGTATGAAATAAGTTCTTGGAAGTGTTTTTGGATGTTCAAGAAACATCCCCATGCAATCTTTATGTTTCTATTTGGTCTCTTTGGTGCTGCATTATGTCTTGAGTTGTCTTTTTAGGTTATTTGTGGATATCTAGTTGACAAGGCTTGTTCCTTTGCTTATGTCATGTGCTAGCGGTGTTGTGCCAACAATGGTAGATGTGGTATGATATATTTGTGTCCTAACCTATCCCATTTGGGACCACATCAAGTAAATTCAATAGGAAGTATGTTTTTGGGTCAACTAGCTATGCGCTTCAATGTTTCATCCACACATTTCCTTGATGTCAACCTAGGTTGATGTGTGCCTACATGTAAAAGGTTTTGGATCACATTGGAATATGTGCTAATATTTTTCTTGGTCCTCTATATCTTTTGGATAGGACTGTATTATGTTCTAGTGGTTGACCAGTTGAATTCATTATTTTATCCTCCTTCTGGCCGATCTAAGTAAAGTTTTCAAGTGTTGCGATGAATATAAATGCAAGATCATTTTCAAATACAATAATATGGAGTGGTGTAAAAGTGTAAAGAAGTGTGTATGTGATTTGTATTGAATATCCAATAGTGATAGTGCTAAAATGTGTGAAAGAAAAGATCAATTGTACTATAATGCCTCAATCAATAGAGTGTTGTGTTGGAAATCATTGTAATTCTCTCAAAATCATATTGTATCCTTCTTTGAGATAATGAATCTCATTAGGTCCCTATATCTTTCTCTTAAAGTCATGTTGTCCTCAATTCAGCAAGTCCTCTTTATCTTGTTCTAAGGTAGTGAGCTTTTTCGCAAGTCTTTTTGGCAATGAGTCTTATATTATGAGTTAACTCTCACCATGGTTTTTTCCTCATTGGCTTTTTCATGTAAATATGGTGTTCTCCTTGTGCATGTGCGTGTTCTCTATTTCTCACTATTTCTCATTGTTATTGATCTGGTTAAAAGTAGAATTTCTATATCCTTCATTGCTTAAGAAGTGTTGAGGCTGCTAGGGATTCAAACTATTACGTAATTCTTTGTTACTATTATGCTTGAAGATTTTTGATATTATAAAGGAGTTAAGTTCTAGAAGGGATTAAGTTTTGTGTAGACTGATTCACCCCCCTCACTCTCTGGAAGTGTTCAACAATTGTTATTAGAGCCAAGTTCCTTTGAAGAAAACCTAACAACTTGAGGTAAATATCTAGGATGGCACATGATGGCTCATACAAGGGTCCTAGGTTTGATAGGACTAATTATGCTTTCTAAAAGCTAAAAATGGAAGGACACCTAAACTCCCTAGGATTTGGTGTATGGTAATCAGTCAAAGATGGTTATGCCGCTCCTACTACTCCTCCAACAGATCATGTTGAAATCAGACTATATGAATGCAATTCCAAATCTAAAAATGCTCTCTCATGTGGATTAGCAGATTTAGAGCTTTTGAAGGTGATGAATTGTAGCTCTGATAAGGAAGTTTGGGAAAAGATTAGCAACATATTTGAAGGTGATATAAATGTTAGAATCCAAGAATCACCTGCATGCAAATGGATACCTATCACATGCAAAAGACATTCAGAACGAAACAAGATCTGTAAACCTCAAAGTGTAAAATGCATTATGAGAATCTCACTTATTACAAAGAGATAAATCCTTATGAAGGAGATCAAGAAACCCTAAATGAAACCCTAGTGTGCACACTTAATAATTAATCAATTATTAATGTGCCTAAGTTTGGCTTAAGCAACTAGAGGAATAAGTGACTTAATTAATTAACCAGTATGATGTAATTAATTAAGCGTAATAAATTATTACTCTAACACCCCCCCTTAAGATGAACTTAGGAAGAAGCTAAAACACTAGAATAAGATGCATGCAAGAAAGATGGGTCCCAACTAGGCCTGATCAGGTACCCATTTACAAATGCAAGAAAGAGGTAGAGGAGGAAAACCCAGTGGGACAAAACCCCCCTACAATGATATGACATGCTGCAAAGAAGCACTGGAAGAACACTGTAGAGTAACACTGGAACTGCAATCTGGCAAGCAAGGAAAGATACTTCTGTCTACAATAAACCATATCGGAATCATAATGATGCAACAGCAGACCCGATGCCACGGAACACTCGAAAACTCCAAATGGGAACAATGCTGGAATCTATGAAGCAGCAGTCAATTATTAAATGATGTATCACTGAAAATGAAGTGCAAAGATGCAAGAGGCACTCTCCCAACTGTCAAAAAATCCAAGTAATCTCCAAAACACCCATTGGGCCAAATATGGATTAATGAAAAACCTGGGATAGATATAGAAAAAATTGCATGGACAGCAACATAGAGCTCCTCAATACCTTTCCAACGCCGCAAAGATAGCGAAAATCAGAGATTGTGGCAAAGAGTTATGAACTCGGAAGCATAAAAAGTACATCTAACTTCAAATAGCAATAAATGCAGTAAAACAGGAAAATACTGAAAAATAAACTACACCACAAGATAGCGCTCGGAACTGGCTTTCTGGCGATATCTCGTTTGCCCGATTTCGATACCGTATGCCCAAGTTATGCCAAAAACAAAAAAACTGCTCTTTTAAGGCAAATAAGGGTTAGGGTGACAAACTGTCGTACAGCCGATGACGTCATGCTGACGTCAGCACTTCACTGCAAAAATTTGAAAGCCATCTGGCCGTCGGTGCAAAAATCCGGCCCCCCTACAAAAAAGTTTTCGGCCCCTGGTCGCCATATGACCGTGGGCGTAGGCTCAGGGGATTGGAGTTGGGCGGGGGTCGGGCGCGGAGCTCCCGGTCCCCCACGTGACCCTGGCTGTAGTGCAGGAGCCCTCAAGGGCTGGCGGGCGGTCGGCAGAGCTGAAGGAGCAGCCACCGGTGGTGGCGACGGACGGGTGGCCGCCCGGTGGCGGAGTCGGTTTGCATAATGAGCGCCGGCGCAAATCCCGAGATCGGCCTTTTCTTGATTTTTTTTTTATTTTCGTGTCTTGGAGCACGTGCTGGGGAGGCCGTACGGCTTCCCTAGCAAAAAATTTTTGCCTCCTAGATCAACTTCACCAAAATTAACCAAATGACAGGCATTACTAGGGTTTTGAGGCGCTGCAAACGCGATGGCGACGTCCGTTTGAGCCCATAGTGTGCCAAAAAATTGGCTACCCCCAGATCTTGCAAAAAAGATGCCTGTGGAAACCCTTGCACTTGAAACTCACTGAGAAGCCATATCTTCAGATCACGAACAGGCAGCAGCAGGTCTGGAGCTCTGATACCATGTTAGAATCCAAGATCACCTGCATGCAATAACCTGTTACATGCAAAAGACATTCAGAACAAAAAAGATCTGCAAACCTCAAAGTGTAAAATGTATTATCAGAATCTCCGTTATTACAAAAAGATCAATCCTTATGAAGGAGATCAAGAAACCCTAAAAGGGAAACCCTAAATGAAACCCTAGTGTGCACACTTAATAATTAATCAATTATTAATGTGCCTAAGTTTAGCTTAAGCAACTAGAGGAATAAGTGACTTAATTAATTAACCAATATGATGTAATTAATTAAGCGTAATAAATTATTACTCTAACAATAAAATTGATGCAAGCTAAAATTAGATCTTTAAAAGTAGACTTGAGACTTTAAAAATGCTAGAGGATGTAAACATTGCAAGTTAGATGCTCTAGGTACAAGAAGTTATCTCTGGCACCACTGGTCTTGGTGGAGAAGTAAAAAAAAGTGAGATTGTCAAGAAGGTTTTTAGATCTCTCCCCAAAACTTATAGTTATAATGTGTGTTCCATTAAGGAATCCAAAGACTTGGATTAGTATTTAGTTGATGAAATGTTTGGTGCTCTTACTACCTTTGAAATGAGAGAATTTGATCAAGATGTTCCAAAGAAGGAAGTTGCATTAAAATATAACACAAGGATTGAAGATGAAGCTACTTATCATTATGATGAACTTGATGAAATTGAATAAAACTTTGTGAGAATATAGAGAAAGGCACTAGAAATTTTGAAGGTAAGATACCCTTCAAATGTTTCAATTGTGGAAGAATAGGTCATTTTGCATCTAGATGTCTCTATAAAGAATCTATTGATGATGAAAAAAGATAGAAAATCAAAAGAGGTTTCTATTCCAAGGAGATAAATTATTCCTCTAAAGATGAAGATAATGATTTAAATGATGAAAATTTATTCATGGATCTAGAAGGAAAAAAGAACAACACTGGAGAATGCAAAAGGTTTGGTACCTTGCAGAATTGTAAGGTCAATGAAAGATCTTGATGGCAGTATGGACTTCCTTTCATGCAAAGGTCCAAGAGGAAAATTATTGGGTGATTAATAGTGGTTTTTCTGACCACATGATTGGTGACATAAGTAAGTTCATCAATCTCAAAAATTTAATTGTGGAGCTGTTAAGTTTGGTGATGACATGCCAGTACAAATCTATGGAAAAGGTGATATAACAATTGATGCAACAAATAGAATTGAATATTTCATTTATGTCAAAGGCATAAAACATAATCTCTTGTGTGTTATTCAAATGTTTAGCAAAGGATACAATCTTACTTTTCATGCTAATGGTTGTGAGATCATAAAGGAAGGATTCATAAAACTTGTTGTTGAAGGAGCAAAGATAAACGGTAATGTCTATCATCTAAAGGAGGAAAATGGAAGAATCTATTTAATGGCTTAGTTTGGAGAATGTTGGTTGTGGGGGCACATTAAATTTGACAACATGGTGCAAATCGGTTCCTCTCATGTAGTGAGAGATATACCTAGAATTTAACAAAGTTTGCAAACACTTTATGCAAAGAATGTTAGATGGTAAAGTAAACAAAGAATAGTTTCAAAAGAATGGAGTGCTCTATTTCTATTCTATTAGAGTTGATACGCACTGATCTATGTGGAACTATAAGGAAAAGGATTGAAGTGAAAGGTATTTTATGTTGTTTATATATGAGTACACTAGAATGACTTGGGTTACATTCTTAAGAGAGAAATTATAAGCCTTTGATAAATTAAAAATTCTTAAAGTCAAATTTGAGAATGAAATGGATGCTAAGATCAAATGTTTAAGGTCAGATGCAGGCTTAAGTGAATTCACTTCAAATGATTTTGAAATTTTTTGTGAAGATCATGAAATTAGGAGACATATGTCTGCTCCTAAAACCCCTCACTAGAATGGGGTAGTAGAAAGGAAGAATAGAATAGTGCAATAAATGGATAGGATAATGATGAAAGATGTCGACCTACCAAGTATATATTGGAAAGAAGTAGTGCATGCTATTGTCTATTTTCTCAACAAAGTGCAACTAAGTGTCAACAATAATAAGACCCCTTATGAGCTGTGGTATGGAAGACCTCCCAATATTAGGTATATTAGAATCTTTGGTAGTATATGTTATATCATAAGAGATGAAGGATACTTTGGAAAGTTTGACTCAAGGTGTGATGAAGGAATCTTTCATGGTTATGCAACCAAGAGCAAGGCATATCTAGATGCTACAACAAGAGACTGGGAAAGATGATTGAAAGTAAAAATTTCAAGGTAGATCAATACTTGTGTTATTTCTCTCATGAACTTGAGGTTTTTGAATCTAATATGCTTCCCTAGATTGAAGAAGCAGAAGAAGAAGAATAAATAGAAGAGAAAGAATAAAAGGAACCAAAACCAGTGAAGACTCTCAATACTTTAGAAAAATATGTGCAAAAAAGACACTCTCCAGATCAGATCATTGGAGACAAAAATGAAGGTGTGCTGACAAGAAGAAAATTTGTAAAAGAAACTAAACAAGGAAACTTGTGCTTATTATCAAAAGTAGAACCCAAGAAATTTTTTGATGCTAGCAAAGATGTTAATTGGATAAAGGCAATGGAGGAAGAACTGAATCAGATAAAAAATAATCAGACTTGGGAATTAGTTCCCAAACCACCTGATAAGAATGTGATAGGAGCAAAGTGGGTGTTCTGAAATAAGTTGAATGAAGATGGTGAAGTGGTAAGGAATAAAGCTAGATTGGTTTGCAAATTTTATTCACAAGGTGAAGGTGTTGATTTTGAGGATGCCTTTGCTTCGGTGGCTAGATTGGAGGAAATAAGGATGTTTCTTGCTCTTGCTACTCATAATAACTTCAAAGTATATCAAATGGATGTCAAGTCAACTTTCCTAAATAGTGATCTAGAAGAACAGGTGTATATTGAGCAACTAGATGGTTTCCAATTATTGGAGGATCCAGACATGGTTTGCAAACTCAAGAAAGCTCTATATGGTCTCAAGCAAGCTCCCAGAGCTTGGTATGCTATATTGGATAAGTACCTACTTCAAAAATGATTCAAGAAATGTAATGTAGATAGTAATTTGTACATTAAGGATTATAAAGGAAAGTTGTTGATCTTGTGGTTGTATATGTTGATGAAATCATCTTTGGTGGAGATGATGATATGTGTAAATATTTTGTGAAAGAGACGCAAAAATAATTTGAGATGTCAATTATCAGTGAGTTGTCCTTTTGTGGATTGTAAATTATTCAGCAAGAGGGTGTCATATTTATTTCCTAAGCCAAATATGTAAATAAAATTTTGAAGAAGTTTTGGATGGGGGTATCTGCAAGATCATGATGGGCCAAAAAATGGTGATATGTAAGTGATATGATGGCCCATGTGGCTGACGACCTTTTTTTTACCCAAAATTGATGAAACGAAAAGGGGTTTTGAAGGAGAATCTCATATTTCCACCAATATAAATTATGCTTTACTTTGAATTTAATAAATAATTATTATTCATTTTCTATTTGAATTACGACTAAAGTCTTGATTGATAGGCTGATTGAAAAACATATATAGCTTTCAAATGGTATCACATTTTTTGAATTTGAAACATGCATCACATTCTATGCTTTGTATACTATAGGATTAAAAAAAGAAAAAAATGAATTTCATGAAGTTTTGACCAAGTTAAGGTGGTCAAACATACGAGTTTTTATATTTTTTAAAATTTAAAATAAAAAACTCATAATTAATTATTTACTTGGAAAAAAATTATAAAAAAATATGCATCACATCGAGACTTGAGTCTTCTACTTATATCTAAAATATTATAAAAAAATATTATCATTTAATTGTGGTTAGAGTGGTCAGATAGACAACTACTTCTTATTTTTTCTTTGAAATTTAAGTACTACTGCATTTTAATTTCAAATTTTCACCAAATAGATTTATTTTTTTAAGAAAAAACCTAGTAGTTTAGAAACTACATTCAATTTGCTTGAAATTATATTCTTATATATTTTTGAAATAATATAGATAACTTATTCAAATTTTTACGTTAAGTTGCCTAACTTCGATTTTCTCAATTTTTATCACCACTTAAGGACCTATTTTTTCCATGATGATCCTGCACATACCCATGGAAGATTCCAAACTAGTGATCTTATGGTGGCAGGCTGTCACTTAAGAAAATATAATGTGTCTCGAGAGGTTGATTAAACTTTGTATAGGTCCATGATTGAAGGTTTCTAATATTTAATTGCTTTCATACTGGATATCATGCATGCATTATTTTTGGTTGGCAGATTTAAAGCCAATCCTAAGCAATCTCATGAGAAAGTTATGAAAAGAATCTTCAAATACTTGAAGTGTACTCTATATTATGGCATATGGTACAAAAAGGATCAAAATTTCTCTTTGAGTACCTATACTGATGCTAATTGGGCAGGTTGTTTTAATGACTGGAGGAGTACAAGTGGAAGTGCATTCTTTTTGGGAGAGAGATTCATCTCGTGGTTCAGTAAGAAATTGGACTCAATGACTTTTTCCGTAGAAGAAGTAGAATATATTGTTGTACCATCTTGCTATACTCAAGTGCTTTGGATGAAGTGGAACTTAAAGGGTGTAAAGGTAGTTTATGATGAACCTATTCCAATACTACGTGACAATACAAGTGTAATTAACATTTCCAAGAATCGGTAATTCACTTATGAACTAAACACATCTTAATCTAGTATCACTTTCTCAGAGAGAAGGTTGTAGAACATGAAGTCAAAATGGAATGTGTTCCTACCATGGACCAAATTACAGATATTTTCACTAAGACACTTTCTAATGATACTTTTGAGTATCTATGGTAGAAGTTAGGGGTTATTGCCCCTCCTTGTTCTAACTAGATGCATAAATGGTGAATCTGTCTAGGGGGAGAAATTCATGCCATATCCTTTACTCTTGGATTGATGGATGCTACTTCTCAAAGGGAGTTGGTAGAAAGGGGGAGTCCTAAAGAAGATGTACAGTTGTTGTGCTTGAATCAATTGTGTAATTGGTCAAAGGGGGGGTATGTGTTGCTATTTCAATAGAATATATTTTACCATTTGTGCCTAAAAAAATGTCTTTGTACTTTGTGCGGGAGTGTATGGCCCTTTGTCATTGATGTTAAAGGTAGAGAGTGAGCAATGTGTGTTTCCATCAATCCCAAAGGGAGAGATTGTTGGTAGTTGTTGTTGTTGATGTCAACACTAAGGAGATTGTTAGCAACACTAATTGGTGGTTGTCATTGATATCAACACTTGAGAAGTAAGGTATTAGTTCTTGCTATTGGTTTCCATTGTTATATTCAATTTGGACTAACATTGGTGATGAAGTTCATGGTTGGGTTTCATGCCTTACCTAAAGAAGAATTCTTGAAGTTCATGGTTGGATATCATGCCTTATCCATAGAATAATAGCTGAAGTTCATGGCTGGATGTCATGCCTTATCAAAGAAGAAGTTTTGGATTTCATAATTAGATTTCATGTCTTATCAAGAAGAGTTTTTAAAGTTCACATAATGCATTATTATTGTCATCACATGAGAAAGTTGATTTCATAATGACATATTCATCAGAAGTATTAAGATGAGGATTAGAAGGATGTTTTTTATGGAGAGATTTTTATGAAGTTCTATAGTATGTATTATGTTCTCTTGTGGTGTTCTTGATGAAGTATGTGCCACTGAAAGGAAGTTCTAGCCTCCACAAGTTGCTCAAGTGTTTTTGGTTTAGGAAGCTACATTGAAGACTATCTGGAAGAACGCTCTTCATTCCTCTATTATTGATGCTTTGGTCTTGTGGTTTGATATTCAATGTAAATGCTTTGTGGATGTTTCACTCCTATCTTTTCAAATCACATGTGTTACCGAGGATATCTCTATGGACTACAATAGGGTACACAGTGTTATTGGTTGTCCAGACTGGTCTGGAAAATGCTCCACACTTCTCCACATTGATGTCTCTACTCCTGTGGCTTGGTGACTGGGCTCTCAATGTTTTTTCAATGTCTCAATTCCAATATCATGTGTTGAAGTGATCTACAAGTTGTTCTACTAAAGCTACACCATTTGGCTATGTATTTTGTGCTTCATGAATGAAGCTTTATGTACTTGTTTGATCTATGGTGGTTTTTGATGGCATGTCAATATGAAATAAGTGTTTCTAAGTTTTTTTGGATGTTCAAGGAGCATCCCCATTTGATCTGTGCATTTCTATTTGGTCGCTTTGGTGCCACATTGTTTCTTGAGTTGGATTTCTAGGTTATTTGTGGATATCTAGCCGACGGGACTTGTTCCTTTGCTTGTGTCATGCGCTTGGGGAGTTGGGCCAACAATGAAAGATGTGGAATGATAGGTTTGGGTCCTAACCTATCTCATTTGGGACCAAATCAAGTAAATTCAATAGGAAGTATGTTTTTAGGCCAACTAGCTATGCACTTCAATGTTTCATCCATGTGTTTCCTTGATGTCAACTTAATTTGATGTGTGCTTGTATGTAAATGGTTTTGGATCACATTGGAATATGTGCTAAGATTTTTCTTAGTCCTCTCTATCTTCTAGATTTGGGTCTTGACCTATCCCGTTTGGGACCACATCAAGTAAATTCAATAAGAAGTATGTTTTTAGGTTGACTAGCTATGCACTTCAATATTTCATCAACACATTTCCTTGATGTTGACTTAGGTTGATGTGCACCTACATGTAAATGGTTTTGGATCACATTAAGATATGTGCTAATATTTTTCTTGGTCCTCTCTATCATTTGGATAGGACCACATTATGTTTTGGTGGCTAACTAGTTGAATTCATTATTTTATCCTCCTTTTGGCCAACCTAAGTAAATTTTGAAGTGTTGCATAAATATAAATGCAAGATCATTTTTAGATGCAATAAGATGGGCTGGTGTACAAGTGTGAAGAATTTTGTATGTGATATGTATTGAATATCCAACAATAATAGTGCTAAAATGTGTGAAAGGAAAGGTCATTTGTGCTATAATGCCTCAGTCAATAGAGTGTTGTGTTGGAAATCATTGTAATTCTCTCTAAATCATATTACATCTTGCTCTGAGATAGTGAATCTCATCGAGTCCCTATATCTTTCTCTTGAAGTTGTGTTGTCTTCAGTTTAGAAAGTACTCTATATCTTGTTCTAAGGTAGTGATCCTTGAGAATGTGCACCAAGATGGGGCACAAAAAAGTGGCCAAATGATCAAAACATGTTTGTGTTTTGAAAAAATTCTTGAATAACGTGATCATTTTATGGCTCAGACAATTTGATCCATAACATGAGCACCTTATTTGAAACAAAATACACACACATTTTCATAGAAACAAAATGTGCACACATTTTTGTAGAAAAAAAATGTGCACACATTTTTATAGAAACAAAACGTGGACACATTTTTGTAGAAACAAAATGCCCCCACATTTTTGTGGAAACAAAATGCGCACGCGTTTTTGTGGAAACAAAATGCGCACGCGTTTTTGTGGAAACAAAATGCGCACGCGTTTTTGTGGAAACAAAATGCGCACGCGTTTTTGTGGAAACAAAATGCGCACGCGTTTTTGTGGAAACAAAATGTGTATGTGTTTTTGTAGAAACAAAATATGCATACATTTTTATAGAAACAAAATGCGCACATGTTTTTTTAAAAACAAAACACGTACGGGTATGTGCAGGATCATGATGGGCCAAAAAGTGGTGATATGTAAGTGATATGATGGCCCATGTGGTTGATGAGTTTTTTTTACCCAAAATTGATGAAACGAAAAGGGTTTTTAAAGGAGATTCTCAGCTTTCCACCAATAGAAATTATGTTTTACTTTGAATTTAATAAATAATTATTATTCATTTTCTATTTGAATTATGACTAAAGTCCTAATTGATAGGCTGATTGAAAAACATTTATAGCTTTCAAATAGTATCACATTTTTTGAATTTGAAACATGTGTCACATTCTATGCTTCACATACTGTAGGATGAAAAAAAAAATTGAATTTCATGAAGTTTTGACCAAGTTAAGGTGGTCAGACATATGAGTTTTTATATTTTTTAAAAGTTGTAATAAAAAATTCATAATTAATTATTTACTTGGAAAAAAATTATTAAAAAAAAAGCATCACATTGGGACATGAGTCCTCTACTTATATCTAAAATATTATAAAAAATATTATCATTTTATTGTGGTTAGGGTGGTTAGACAAACACTTCTTATTTTTTCCCTGAAATTTAATTATTATTGCATTGAAATTTCAAATTTTCACCAAATAATTTTTTTTTTGAAAAAATAAACCTAGTAGTTTAGAAACTAAATTCAATTTTCTATAGATTCTATTCTTACATATTTTTGAAATAATATAGATAACTTATTCAAATTTTTATGTCAAGTTGCCTAACTCTGATTTTCTAAATTTTCATCGCCACTTAAGGGCCTATTTTTTCCATGATGATCCTGCACATACGCGTACATGTTTTAAATGATTTTTTTTACAATAGCTCATGTTATATTAATCAACAAAAAAGAGATACAATTTCATGCATTATGAACATGATTCCCTCCCCAAACACAAAGGCCCACTCAAGCTAAGAGGCACTAAGGAGATCCTCGTTGTTGATGAATTCTCCAATATTGGAGAAGTTTCTCTTCTCAATCCCTTCCCTATATAGATATAGGGCCTTCAGATACACAACTTTCCTATTCATAGCGGTAGCATCAAACATACCTGTAATAGAACCACTAGCTAGCAACTTAGTGATCGAATCCATCTAATATTTAACCATATCAACAATGTCATTAGCAATTAGGTGATGAAAATAGGATGACCTCATAGTTAAGTTCCTCATCACTTGGATCACATTTTTAATCAACCAAAGAAAAAAAGTTCCATTGTGAGCATGCCTATCCACCCTGCAAGAACTACTAACAATTTTTATAATCACCTCCCAACTACCCTCCTCTTCGATCTTGAAGAGCCTTCTGACTTGATCATCTACCATCTCCTCGCATGATACATTCTCCCCTTCTTGATCATGTTGCTCATCTTATTATGTGGCCCATCGACAAGTGTAGGTGCATTCAACACCCAATACAACATGGCTCGCCATGTTATGCACACTTCACAAAAAGGGAAATAAACTGAGAGGTGTTTGCAACATGGAGAGCACACTTCATAGGGCCAAAAATAAATACAAAGGCATGTGTAATGTAATTCATCTTAGCCACATCAAATGATTCAACCCACTGGTTGTGGTTGTATGTAAATATTTAATCAAATCTTGAAGAGGACTTAGCATAGGCATGTTACAAATCTCTGAGTGAACAACAATACATTATTGCAGAGCTTTCATGTTTGAAAATATAAGGGTGGTCAAATTTTTATATGAATAAATTTGAATTGTTACATCTAAAAAGCTCAAGGTACTTTAGTGCAATTGATGAATGTAATATCTAAAACATGATCAACATGTCTAGTTACATCTAAGCATTTAATGGACACTTGATCATCGTGCCCATATTTGTATTGGATTCTTGAAGACATTGAACTAATCTTGTTGTATAAATTCAGCTAGGCTGAGGTCACATCGGATATCAATAGCATTTCTCTCCACCCCAGAATTTCTCTCCTCACATAGGGTGGCAATTTTAACTTCATAAAATGTGAACATGTGGGTGGGTGCAAAAATTTGGGGGCCAAAAAGTGGCCAATTTTTTTTAAGAAAATGAAAATCCATAACACGAATGCATTATACCACGCTCACATTATGGCTTGGTGTGACTGAGCCTATAATGTGCTCATGTTATAATAGAAGCATATTTTGATTTTTTATAAGAAAGAAGGAAATCCAAATCATTTTAGACTATCATATTTCCTTCATCCATGGCCCACAAACCCTTCCAAGGAGTGCTTGCATTGTGGAGACCACAAATTCATCAATTTCTTCATCGAATCTTTGCTATTTGTTCACCAGAATGTCGCCACATTGACAAGGATCTCCCAAGGAGTAAGCTTTTATTGTTTTTCTTTATGAATTTATTATTAAATAAGTAGATTTAATATGTTTTTAATGTTAATTTCTTTAATTATCAAGAGTTGAAAATCCTCTTGATTCTCCTCCTCATGAAAAAGCACACCAAAAAAAAATTGAAGAAAAACCATAGCAACAAACTCCTCCAATAATTCCTCAACATCATGTTGGAACTCAACAAAATATAATGGGGGAAATTGAAAACAACAAGAAATAAATTGAGTTAATTGCGAGGTTGAATGATCTTGTAATTTCAACCCTAGAAAGAACCACGCTTGAAAATTCACTTCAAGCTATGTTAACACATGTAGATGCAATTAGCAAGTGTAGAGGAGGGGGACCAACAACTCCAAGGCTCTAGGTCATGGAGAGCCAAGAGAAGAAGGCTGCCCTAATCTACCTCAAGTTGGATGAGTTTTTAAGATAGTTCTTGATGCTAAGGGTAGAGAATGAAGAACACTCTTAGTGCTTCTATCAATCTATTAACCCAAAGGTTATATTTGGACTAAGCGAGCAAGTTTCAGGAACCTAGACTAGGACTTTGTCAACTCTCTACTAGAGGACAACAATGCACAATAGGGATGGTTCAGCGTAGCATGTTGGAATCTCACAGGTGCACTGTCATCCATACAGACAAAAAATGAAAAAGGATAGTCAAAGGTACTAAAAACCTATTGATAGCTTAGCTACTAAAGTTTGAGATGATGGCGAAAGAAAGAAATGATGGAATAATAGAAATACTAAGAGAGGTGCTATAAGAAATCACAAGAACAAGAAAGGTAAGAGTTCAACTCACGAAAGGTCTAGTTCTCCCACAAACTCCACATAAACAAGTACCTAGACATAAAAAATCGAGGAAAAATGTTGGGGCTATTTCGGGGCTTGTTGCTGTCAAACCCTCATTTTGGTGTTCCCACCTCCACAGACATACAGATAGATAGAGAAATAGAAACCCAATAAAGAAAGTACAAAAAAATAGAATGTTGAACACTACGAGAAGCAGTATGCTACCCAAATTCAACAAAAATGTAATGGTAAAAGAATAATACCGCCCTCGACCAAAGGCACTCAAGGCCAATCAGGGAGGAATGCAAGCCTACAACCATAGAAAATTCAACATGGTTGCAACGATGCCGAAGGAAGTCTCACAAGACACCAAGTTGCAGCTTTTGTGGTAGATGTGAAGAATGCTATGTTGTTGAAATGGAAGAGTTGATAGTGCAGCTAGTAGCCAAGAAATTGCAAGAATATATTCAGGTGTTGCTTAGAAGCTTGAGAAATATCAAGAATTTAAAGAATTCAAAATGAATAGGAAAGATAGGAATTTGAAGATGATTTAGGAGGGAAAGAGCCATTCAAAGGTTGGTCAAGAGACATAGATACATTACACTTTGGCCCTAATGGCGACTGTAATGCCTCTACAAATTCCAGAGGTAGGAGTCCTATCAAGATGGCAGTGCGCTATGTAGACGTCCGCACACAACGCAAGCATCCCTGACAGATTTTCCCCCATCGATAGTACATACAAGCACCAAGTCAATGGAGTATAGATGGAGGACATGGAATTACATTATCAAGTTTGATTTTTCTAAGGTGAAGGGTGTAAAAGGGGAATTCGCAACAAGGGTGCAAATTCATAGCTATACATTTTTTCCCCATTTTAGAAAACATGAGTGTCAATGAGTGTTCAGTAAAATAGGTTGAAAGAGTTTCAAGAAGATATACTTGAATCGTCAAGGAAGAAGACCATGATCTGGCATGCTTGAAAGCATAGGGCAGGAAAATGTCTCCATAGGTACTTATTCCTAAAGAGAGTTGAACAAAGTGCATCGAAGGCCTACAGATCAATAGTGAATAGATCCTATAAGATGAAAGCACTTTACATTCCTTGGACTTGTAAAGAAGGTGCACCTGAGGTGCTTGGTCCTAAAGGAGGCCGAATATAAGAGGCTCCATAGAGTCTGATTAAAAAGTAGCTTCACAAGAGCACCTGCAAAGCAACATGTTAATTCATAGATAAAACATGCTAGATATCAAAAAGAAGCCACGTAGACAGACAAGTAGACAGTCATGTAGATAGTCAAAATTTGAAAGAAGAGCTTTCAAAGGGGTCCCTCAGGAACCCTTCAAAAGAAAAAGGGGTCCACTCAAGGGACGCTCTATTTGAAAGTGCCACAATAGTTAAATTCACAAATCAAGGAATCCTTTTGAAAGGAATAATGCCCCCTTGCAAGGGTAAATCCAAGACCTCGCTCGCAGGAAAAGGTGCTCCCTCCTTAGAGGAAAGTTTCTCAAATTTTATTTATGGACCCTTGATGAAGGAAAAGTATTCCGCTAGGGGTTCTTATTGAGGAATACAATTTTTGAATTTTTTTTTTTAAAGTTAGAGACTTTCAAGAAGAGATTCATTGGCCACTGAATGCACAATTTCAAAATTGAAGTAGCATGAGAGTCCCCCCTTAGGAGGGTGCATGTCGAACAAAAAGGCACGTGACATCCTAAGGAGAGAAAAGAAAGAATGGAAGTGATGTTGTGGCCCGTCGAACATAATGAGATGCAACTATGGTAATGTTGTCACACACGTGAGGGAAAACACATGAACACCACAACATCACAAAGAAATCAAGTAAAATTTAAAGAGAGAGGACAAGCAGTGACATGATGAACAAGAGACAGGGGGATTTGATATTTTGGGGTTAGAGCTTCTCATAAATATAGATAAATAGATATAATAATATATAAATGAACTGTTGTCAACCCCCTACTATATCAAACCATGTTAAGAAGGCACATGAAAACAAAATGAAAATAAAAGGGTATGTGCAGGATCATCATGGAAAAAATAGGCCCTTAAGTGGCGATGAAAATTCAGAAAATCAAAGTTGGGAAACTTGACGTAAAAATTTCAACAAGTTTTTTGTATTATTTCAAAAATATGTAAGAATAGAATCTGTAGCAAATTGAATCTAGTTTCTAAACTACTAGGTTTATTTTTTATAAAAAAAAATCTATTTGGTGAAAGGGTATGTGCAGGATCATCATGGAAAAAATAGGCCCTTAAGTGGCAATAAAATCAAGAAAAATCAGAGTTAGGCAACTTGACGTAAAATTTTGAATAAGTTATCTATATTATTTCAAAAATATGTAATAATAGAATCTGTAGCAAATTGAATGTAGTTTCTAAACTACTAGGTTTATTTAAAAAATAAAAAAATCTATTTGGTGAAAATTTGAAATTTCAACGCAGTAGTACTTAAATTTCATGGAAGAAATAAGAAGTAGGTGTCTATCTAACCACCCTAACCACAATAAAATGATAATATTTTAAACAGAAGTAAAGGACTCATGTCCCGATCTGATGCATATTTTTTTGTAATTTTTTTCCAAGTAAATAATTAATTATGTTTTTTTTATTACAAATTTTTCAAAATATAAAAACTCATATGTCTGACCACCTTAACTTGGTCAAAACTTCGTGAAATTCAATTCTTCTTTTTTCAATCCTATAGTATGTGAAGCATAGAATGTGACACATGTTTCAGATTCAAAAAATGTGATACCGTTTGAAAGATATAGATGTTTGTCAATCAACATATCAATCAAGACTTTAGTCATAATTCAAATAGAAAATGAATAATAATAATTTATTAAATTCAAATAAAAGTATAATTTATATTGGTGGAAATCTTAGAATATACTTTAAAAACCCTTTTCGTTTCATCAATTTTGGGTAAAAAAAAATGTCAGCCACATGGGCTATCATATCACTTACATATCGCCACTTTTTGGCACATCATGATCCTACACATACCCGAAAATTTGAAATTTCATTGTAGTAGTAATTAAATTTCAGGGAAAAATTAAGAAGTAGGTGTCTGTTTGACCACTCTAGCCACAATATAATGATAATATTTTTTTAAAAAAAATTAGATATAAGTAGAGAACTCATGTCTCGATGTGATGCATATTTTTTGTAATTTTTTTCCAAGTAAATAATTAATTATGAATTTTTTATTACAAATTTTAAATAATATAAAATCTCGTATGTTTGACCACCTTACCTTGGTCAAAACTTCATGAAATTCATTTTTTTTAATCCTATAGTATGCGAAGCATAGAATGTGATGCATGTTTCAGATTCAAAAAATGTGATACCGTTTGAAACCTATAAAAGTTTTTCAATCAGCTTATCAATCAGGACTTTAGTCATAATTCAAATAGAAAATGAATAATAATTATTTATTAAATTCAAAGTAAAACATTATTTATATTGGTGGAAAGCTGATAATCTCTTTTAAAAACCTTTTTCGTTTCATCAATTTTGGGTTAAAAAAAATTCGTCAGCCATAGGGGCCATCATATCACTTACATATCGCCAATTTTTGGCCCATCATGATCCTACACATACCCAAAAAAGAGGGTCAACATGGAAGGGATGCCTAATTACCCCCAACACTTTGCATCATCCCCAATTGTAAAAAATCAATGCACGAAAAAGAGAAGAATGATGTGACAAATAGAGGAAGTTTTACAACATAAAAACACTCTTGTATTCAAGCACCTATGAGGGTGACAATGGTCATCTAGCAACATATAAAACAAGCACGAGGGAACACACCACACACATAATCTAATCTATAGATAAAGAAGAGGTGCTCCCTAGTCCTCATCAACTAAGAGGTCATCATTCTCCCAGTCTAGATCATCATAAGGGGAGGACAGACAAGCCTACAAAGGTGAAATATCAAGGAGGAAATCCAATGACCCTCTTGCAACAAGAGCCAAGTAAGAAGGCCCCTCGAGGTTTTCTCCACTCAGTTCTTGTGAGGTGAATTTCAACGATGTCACAAAAATCACTGATAGGGTCGGGACATCATCTATAGAGTTGAACATGCACTTTATAGGAGTGTCATGTGTTAACTTAGTGGGTGATGGAGGTGACACTCGAGATCCATTGCTAGCCTCACTGAATTATTTGGGAGTAGTGAAAAACTTCAGGGATGCTAGGGCTTCCTCTATCACTAGGATGGCACAAGCGAATGTAGAACCACCCTCTAAAGAAGGTGAACCCTTCTTCTAACCCCCATTGCAAGTGGGGTTGTCCTCCATCTTTTGGTTCATTGGGGCATGTAAAATCCCCACAGATGAAGTAGAGGGAGTGGAGCAGGGAAAACTTTAGTGGCAAATCTTCGCCAATTGGTGAATATTTGAAATCAGGACCTCCAAAAATGGCGAATAATACAAGCTAGAAAGGATGCCGAATCGCCAGGTTTTTACAAAAAAATAATTTTGTTTCGATTAATTCGCCAATGCATTTATTTTTAAATGACGCATCATCGGAACTCATTCGCCAGTAGGTTATACTGTAAATAAAAATATTACTTATATTCGCCAATAATTTTATATTCTAACAATTAATATTTGGGAAATATCGCCACTAATAATAGTTTACCATTTCATTTTAGGGATATTTTAGCCTTGAATAGGTTTATTATTTATTGCCATTGATTATCTTTTTAATCGAATGGCTGCAAGTGAATTCTGTGACTTTATTTGCACGTGCCTTTTAAAAAGGTTGTTGAGTTTTGGGCCACACGATTAGATTTGATCATGTGGCCCAGAAAAAATTTCGAGACTCAAAAACCTTTTTAAAAGGCACGTGCATATAAAGTCACAAAATTCACTAAGTGCATATAAATCATTGCATCGACAGGACATCCCTAAGTGTCTCACCGATGATGTTCACTCATGCCGATATTCACTCATGGAATGAATTTGCACTATAGCTGTCCGATTTAAAAGCTAATCGATGGAAGAATTTTCAAGTTTCATTTAGTCTTCATTTTCAATTGAATTTTTGTAAAATCACTTCATCCATGTGTGCTCCAATGCATTTTCAATAGTGAATTTATGCTTGGTGGTGAGGGGCTCTACCCCTCGACCCTGCCTGTATTGCGACAGGAGCGCGCCAGGGCCGCTATCCCCGGACCCGCGAGGGGGCATTGCCCCCTCAAACCCCACAAGAGGGCTCTTCCCCCTTGACCCCCACAAGGGGTGCTAGCCCTTGACCTCATCGGTGGCTGTCGCCCCCAGGCCCCTACTTCAATATTAAAAAACAAAAAAAAAATATGGGGGAACTGCACTGACCAACTATGCAAATTTTTAAAGGAGAGATTCGCCATTTTATTTAATCATTTTACTGATTATTCACTAGGATTTGCTAGTGTGATTATTTTTTTTACCAATTATTCATTAAGATTCACTAGGATTTTACAAATTTTTGAATAATGTGCATAAGATTCGCCAACGAAAATTAATATTTTTTTCAAATAAATGGAAAGATTCGCCAGGATTTTACACCTTTGCAGAGGGGGGGGGTTTCTTAAAGTTATCCCTGGAGTGGAGGAAGAAGAGAAAACTATGACAGACAACATTGAGGTGTTAGACATGTCTACGAGTTTGGAAAAGTGTGGGATGTATGGAAGGGACATTAGAAGGGGGACTCAACCAAAGGAACAATGAATACCTACACCCTCTTTAGGTGATGATCATTCATACTCGCAGGGGGGAGTTGGAAGGAAGACTATGATAGAGGGAATTGAAGCAAGAAGAGCAGAAGAGGAGGGCATAGTAGAAGATATCGAAGTGGAAACTACTAGCTGCTCTTCCTTCTTTTACAAGGTAGCCTACTCAGTGGCCAAATCCTTCCTCTGATGCTTCTACTCATGCATAAGGTGGTTTCTATGAATCTGAGAGCTAGAGGTTGTCATTTGAGAAGGGATGGAAGACTCTTGTTCAACCACCAAAGTATCCATCACAACCATTTGTGGTAGAGGGAGGGAGAGATGGAGAGGATGATGGAACAAAAACAAGGGGAGTAGACTCAAGTGCCTCAACGAAAGGCCTCTTCCCATTCACTACCTTAGAGGTATGAGCAGTAGGAGGCCACAAAGGCAAGCCTCTAAGCATGAGCAAGCTTCCCCTTTCCCTTGTGCTACAAGGTGAGTCATTCTCGGCTGTCCATTGCCCCTGATTTTTTACTTAACGTAGTTTTGATAAAGTAGTTCCATTCTAGGAGGAAGCAAACTAATTGGGGCGAGCCAAAAATGATCCAAGGAATAACCCCCATGTAACACCAATGGTTTATACCTAGTTTCATGCACGACATCCACGACACCTTCATGAGAGAACTTCATACATTTGTAAATAATGGAAGTAATTTCATTCATGGAAGCTAGCGAAGGAATGCCGAGCTTCACCCTGAACAAATCAAATTATAGAATGACATCAAAAGTAGTATCCATAGCCCTAGGTCCTATTAGGACAAAAAGTGTTATAGAACTATACAAAACAAGAGAGAGACTATCATGCATATGTATAGTAGATTTTGTCTCCTCATATTCCTCCCTCTATAAAGAATTTAGCAAAAGAGTCTCTTTCGTGATAACATTCATGTGACTCACAGTGTCGACTAGGACTCTTTTCACAATGTATCCATTGAGGTTAGTAGGAAAATATAGGGGAGAGGCTTTGTTATTCATGGGTAGGTCCTACGAGGTGAAAGTCACTTGTGGCGATCCAATCATAGGCTGAGGGGGGGTGGGGGAATAGGAGTGAATGAGACCATATTTACGTATGTCAAGTCCTTAGGAGAAGCATCAAAAGGCTCAATAATTAGATTAGAAGAGTGACATAGAAACAAGTTCGTATAAATCTGCAACTCACTATTTGCCTTCATCATTGACTTGTTCACATTTTGTTTTTTACCATCAAGACAGATGGTATTGTCATCAATGCGGTATTGTATCTCATGACACAGGTGCATGCAACATTCAATATCATGCCCATGGACATGATGGTATTGGAAAAACACATTTCCATCATACCAGTTGGTATAGGGCTCCCTCAAAGGTCGAGGATCTTCTAATGTTATAATCTTATCCTTCAATAACTTTTGCAGAATAGAATAATAAGATTCAAATAGTTTCATAAACTGTCAATTGTGCCTAAGGCCTCGATCATTAGTCGGAAAAACTACATGGGTATGTGCAAGATCATGATGGGCCAAAAAGTGGTGATATGTAAGTGATATGATGACCCATGTGGCAGACGACTTTTTTTTACCCAAAATTGATGAAACGAAAAGGGTTTTTAAAGGAGGTTCTCAACTTTCCATCAATATAAATTATTCTTTACTTTGAATTTAATAAATAATTATTATTCATCTTCTATTTGAATTACAACTAAATTCTTGATTGATAGGTTGATTAAAAATATTTATAGCTTTCAAACAATATCAATTTTATTGAATCCAAAACATGCATCACATTCTATGCTTTGCATACTATAGGTTTAAAAAAAATGAATTTCATGAAGTTTTTACCAAGTTAAGGTGGTCAAACATACGCGTTTTTATATTTTTAAAAAGTTGTCATAAAAAAATCATAATTAATTATTTACTTGGAAAAAAATTACAAAAAAATATGCATCACATCGGGAAATGAGTCCCCTACTTATATCTAATATATTATAAAAAAATATTATCATTTTATTGTGGTTAGGGTGGTCAGACAAACACCTGCTTCTTATTTTTTCCTTGAAATTTAAGTACTACTACATTGAAATTTCAAATTTTCACCAAATAGATTTTACTTGTTTTTTAAATAAATATAGTACTTTAGAAACTACATTCAATTTTCTATAGATTCCATTCTTACATTATTTTGAAATAATATAGATAACTTATTCAAATTTTTACATCAAGTTGCTTAACTCATATTTTTCTAAATTTTATCACCACTTAAGGGCCTATTTTTTTCATGATGATCCTGCACATACCCACATTTGCAATATAATTTCCTTTCCTTGAAATGGATACAATAGATCTTCCTCCAGAATGGGAGCATGAGGAGGATCCCCTGAACTGAACAACCATTTGTTCATACTCTCGCAACACAAAACACAAATGTGCTAAAGAAGGATATTTCATCAAGGTGAATTTCTCCTACCAAGATCGTTGCAAGTTGCCTATGAATACCTTTTGTACATTTGAGTCAAGCAGTGGGTATGAGATTCACGAAAAGAGTGCTTGGTATCATGCAATAAAATCAGTGATCTTCTTGTTCTCTCCCTGATTACATCGGATGAGATCTAAGAAGATCATCTTCAAATTGATGTTACCCTGGAATCACCTGAGAAAATGATTAACCAGTTGATTGAATGAGAATTATATAGAATTTTTAGGCAAGGAATAGTATGACTCTAGTGTTGTATCCTTGAGAGATTAAGGAAAAATTTTAGCCATCAGAGCATCATGGTGATAAAAATCCATGCACATTGCATTAAAAGTGGATACGTGTGTTTGAGGATCCCCTTTACCACCATATTTCTCAAACTTAGGAATCTCCATTCCCTGAGAGAAAGGAGTGTTTAATATTACGATAGATAGGGGGCTATGTCAGAAGAGAGGCTAGAAGATGGGTTGAGCAAAATCCTAGGATAAGCTTGCTAACTAGTTTTGAAGCAAGGCAATCAAAATAGGGTCATTAGATGATGTAGGACTAGTAGAGGCACCACCAGGGCTGCCACCATACCCACCTTTGAAACTGCCTCCCAAGCCCCCATCTGAGCTTTTTCATGACCACCACTATGACTGCCACCATGGCCCCCACCAGAACCACCACCAGTGCCACCACCATGACCATCACCAAAGCCACCATTATGACCACCACCGCTAGCACCACCACTCATTCCACTGAAGCCTCCACCACTAGGGGTGTCGGGAGGAGTGAAGCTAAAGCTAAGGGGTATTTTACTCACCTTAACCGTGTGGGATTTTTGAGGAGCAAAGGAAATGTTGATCAAAGGGTCTATTTCATCCATATACATGGAGGTTGTAGGCATCAAGACACCTATCTATCTCTCATAGGCAATTAGCACCATCCCTCGGGTAGTGCCTAATCTAGTGTTATATAAAGGGATGTATGCTTTGGTTAGATCAGTGAGGCCACATAAGAATTCTATGCTCATCCGATCTTTTCCTAACATGTATCTCACCTCATTAACAAGCCTAATGGCTCTTGCCATCTTTGGTACTTTCTCCAAGTGATTTTCGAGATATAAAAATATTTTGTCTAATGCCACAAGGTGTTTCGTAGGAATGTGTACAACATCATACTCATCCACAGATGAGGTTGTAGTGGAGGTTGGAGGAGTGGGTACATGAGTGGTCTCGTTAACGAAACCCATCTCGACTATCAAAATCTCCTCTTGAGAAAGATGACTAGTAGTAAAACTGTGTTAAAGCCTATTGGCAGATGGTTAACACTCTCTTCAGGATTCATGACATGGAATAACCACCTCCCATGGGTCCATTAACTTTGGTGATTGTATCAAGCATTAACAAGTCAATATTTTGGTGCAATGAAAATCATGGGGCCAACAATTGCTATTAGAGCCAAAGGTGTCAGGTTCAAATCCCCTCAGGTAATGCTAAGG
The DNA here is from genome assembly GCA_007115665.2 of Sequoiadendron giganteum. Classification (NCBI taxonomy): domain Eukaryota; kingdom Viridiplantae; phylum Streptophyta; class Pinopsida; order Cupressales; family Cupressaceae; genus Sequoiadendron; species Sequoiadendron giganteum. The sequence continues at coordinate 450,179,714 of CM021100.1, forward strand.
GGGAGATTATTGGTAGATGGTCAACACTCCCCTCAGGATTCATGACATGGAATGACCACTTCCCATGGATCCATTAACTTTGGTGATTGTATCAGGCATTAACAAGTTAATCTTTTGGTGCAATAAAAGCCATGGGGCCAACAAAGCTGGAAGTGACCTTCATCATATCCATTTGTAAGTGTCACAAAATTCTTCTGATAATTTACCTAGAGGTCGTAGACTAGGTTCTAATGCTCATAAAACCATGCAACACCCAAGTCTAAAATGGTCGCTAAGTGTGAGGAAGAGAGTCTCAATATAAAGGAATAGATAGACACTATTCACCTTGGGTTCACCAAAATGTAGAGGAGGGGGACCAACCACTCCAAGGCTCCAGGTCATGGAGATCCAAGAGAAAAATGTTGTCCTAATCTACCTGAAGTTGGACGATTGTTTAGGATAGTGCTTTATGCTAAGGGTAGAGAATGAAGATCACTCTTAATGCTTCTATCAATCTACTAACCCAAAGGTTATATTTGGACTAAGTGAGTAGGTTTCGAGAACCCAAACTATGACTCTATCAACTCTCTACTAGAGGAAAACAATGTTGAATAGGGACAATAGTAGGATGTGTTGATGTCTCATCAGTGTGTTGTCATTCGTACAAATAGACAGTGACAAAGGATAGTCAAAGGTACTAAAAACCTATCTACAACTTAGCTACTAAAGTTTGAGATGACAACGAAAGAAAGAAATGAAAAAATAACAAAAATACTAAGAGAGATGCTATAAGAAATGACAATAATGAGAAAGGTAAGAGTTCAACTCATGAAAGGTCTAGTTCTCTCACAAGCTCCACACAAACAAGTACCTACACACAACAAAGCAAGGAAAATTTTTAGGGTTGTTTTGGTGCTTACCACAGTCAAACCCTCGTTTTGGTGTTCCCACCTCCATGGATATCCAGATAGATAGAAAAATAGAAATGCAATAAATAAAGTACAAAAATAGAGAATGTTGAACACTACAAGAAGCACTATGCTACCCAAATCCAACAACAATGTAATGGTAAGATAATAATACCACCTATGACTATAGGCACTCAAGGCCAATGAGAGAGAAATGCAAACTTACAACCATGGAAAAGTTGACATGGCCACAACAACACCGAAGAAAGTCTCGCAAGACACCAAGTTGTTGCTTATATGGTAGATGTGAAGAATGTTATGTTGTTGAAATGGAAGAGCTGATAATGCAACTAGTAGCCAAGAAATTGTAAGAATATGTTCAAGAGTTGCTTAGAAGCATGAGCATTGTCAAGAATGTGAAGAAGTAAGAATGAATAGGAAAGATAGGCATTTGAAGATGATTTAGGAGGGAAAGAGTCGTTCAAATGTCGATCAAGAGGAATAGATACGTTATGCTTTAGCCCCAATGTTGAACATAACACCTCTGCAAATTCTAGAGGCAAGAATCTTGTCAGGATGGTAGCACATCGCACAGACATCCATGTGTCGCATGTGCATCCCCGACAGAAATTCCCCCATTGACACTAAATACAAGCTCCAAGTGGATTGAGTACAAATGAAGGATGTGGAATTACATTGCCAAGTTTGATTTTTTTAAGGTGAAGGGTGTAAAATGGGAATTTGCAAGGGGGTGCAAATTCACACCTATACAACAAGTAATTAAGTGGTTGGGTGGATAAGAGGTAGGAGTACAAATATTTTTATGTTGATAAACTATCCTACAAAGAAGTAAAAAATGAAAACATTACAAAATATGACTTGTATTCACTATTCACTAACCCATGTACAAATCAAACTCTTGACCTTACAAGCAAGAGGTTTCCTATCCATTGGTGCAACCACCGAGGGATAAAGGACAATTTTTGGAAGAGGTGGTGGATGGTTTTTGACTATCCTCCATCCAACAATAACAAGGTCCTGCAATATTTCTTGAGGAAACTCTACTACGAGTTTTTCCTTAACAAAATCCCCAACTATTTTGATATGTGGGACTTCCAAGGGAGCGGTGGTGGGTCAGCATAAGATGGACCAAGTGCATGTATCAATCCTTAGTGGCAAGAGAGATGAGCCCTGGATAGCCCAGATTATGAGCATGTTGTTATCCCTTCTATCGTGAAGGAGAGTGTTGAGGTGGAAACTCTATAGTCTATTAGTTCTCTAACATAGAGTATCATCTAGCATGCGAGTCTAGAAGTACAACTTCAGCCTAGGGAGACTTCAAGGGGTAGGGTTCCACCCCATACTTTTTAGGTTTGTGGGTCCACCTATACATATGACCCCACAGATAGTTAGGAGGCTGGTGTGCAAGTTATGTCTATAGTTGACCAATTGGTGATGATAGATTTCATTTTGAATGAGGCTTTCGGCCTCAATACTCAAGTAAATATTAGCATGTTCATTGAATTTAATTTATTAAATTTCATTTTTAAAATGCAAGATTAAATAATTTAGTTTAATGATTGTAATCAAATTTTACCATAATAGTGTTCATATAGTTTTCACGGACCCTTCGCCTCCTTTTAACTCCACCGCGTCTACTAATGAGGTATGTAACTAATAAAAAATTATAAATATTACATGTGAATATAATTTTTATATGAATGGTATTCTAATATTTAATTTTGGATGTTGAATAGGTTAATATTGGAGATTTAATGATAACATCTTGTAGTGGTGGTGGAGTTCAAACCTTCACTCAAAGCATTACTTCACATTGCATAACTAATAACTAGATGTTGATAGATGAAAAAATTTCAATTAAGATAAAGTTTTATAGAAATTAAACATAAGCAGTGATGGACTTACTTCACATAGCACAACTACTAACTAGGAGCAACTACCAATTGCATTTGATTGTCATGAAATTCATGAGACCACATTTTATTGAGGCATTTTTTCAAATAGTTCACTGCCTTTTCTATGCTATGAATGCTTGGAATTTTTTTACCAAAGTATATATTAAGCAATAACATAGACAAGGAAATGAGTTGTTTGAAAAAATACATCAAAGAAATGTGGTATCATGGTCATGTCCATCACCATGAGACCACATTTCTTTGAGGTATTTTTTCAAACAACTCACCACCTTGCCTATGCTACCACATTTTCCATGCATGTCTACCAAAAAAATTTATGAAACAGTTTACTTAGTTGCTGCTATGGCTAAAAGCCTAAAACAAGTGCTTTTGAGCAAACTATGGATGCTTGGAAAAAATCGATCAAAGCATAATAGCAAGCAATAGCATAGAAAAGGCAGTGAGTTGTTTGAAAAAATTCCTCAAAGAAATGTGGTCTCATGGTGATGGAATGCCATTATGGATCACCATGAGACCACAATTCTTTGAGGCGCATTTTCAAACAACTTGCTACCCTAAGAATAGATAATCCTCTTTAATCAAATCAAATCATTTTAAGGTCTTGGATTTGATCCCAAAATCTAATCCCATCGTCCATCTTCATCCTAAGATCCTATTCTTCCAATCCCCAAGTTCATTTCTAATCCATCATCCTAATTTCCATCCTCATCCAAAATCAATATGAATCTTTCTTCCAATCAATTTTAAACTATGTCTAACCATATAATCTATCCTACATCCAACCTAATCTATTCTAATCCAACTTCATCCATCCCATACAACCCCAACCATATCGATGATGATTAGGATAGCCTTTGTGTCCAGATCAAAGTACGTCTTCCACTCCATTGTATGATCGCTCTTGAAATGTGGTATCAAAGTACACCTTCCACCCCATCTAATGATCCTCTTCGCCTCATGATAAAAACACCCCTCCCTCTTCATGTCATGATCCTCCTCCATCTCATAACCAAAACCACACTATACCATCCACCCCACCCTAGCCTAATAACATAGAGAAGGCAATGAAATTTTTGAAAAACTTGTCTCAAAGAAATGTGGTCTCATGGTGATGGAATTCCATAAAAACAATTTTTTCATGGAATTCCATCACCATGAGACCACATTTCATTGATGCATTTTTTCAAACATTTCACTGTCTTCTCTATGCTACCACATATTTTGTAGATGTCTACCAAAGCATTTTATGAAAAAAATCACTGCATTGTTGCTATGGATAAAATCCTAAAATAGGTGCTTTTGAACAAGCTATGAATAGGGAAAATAATAAGCATAATAGTAAGAAATATATAAGTTCAATAAGTACTCAAAATTTTGTTGATTATCTCATACATTATAAGCCATGACCTACACCACTATTCTACTTTTCATGATTGAATAGTTTGTTGTTTTATTTTTCAAATGATTGAAGTGTAATCACCTCCAAATGTTGATAGGGTAATGGAGCAAGGTGTATCTTCTGCAATAGACAACTCAATGCCTCTCATCAGGGTATGTGATAGATTAGTAAATTTAAAATTACATTCATTGTTATAACTTGTAATGTCGCATAGTTCAACCTAGGGGAAATTCCACATTTTTACATCTTGCCTATCATTTATGACACCTTAGAACATTAATGACAAAATCCCATAAGTTAGAATTTTGTGATTCTGACTCCAGGTAGACTTGTGGTAGGATGACAAAAGCTTGACAACACATTTCTTGAAAATCTAGGCCTTGGACGCCTGCGCAGCGTGTGGACATTCGTGTGGCGTGCTAGTGTCCTAGCGTTCTTCCAAGTTTGAAATGAAGAATCTAGGATCTTGACCCTTTTGACACATGTCCTAGCTATTAGGTCTTAGATGTAACGACTCTTTTCCACCCTTGTATACATGAAAACCCCCTTTCTCGCTCTCATTTGGGGTTGGAAGTCATTTATTCAAGCACTACTACTACTTGCTCTAGTCTTGGGTTACTTTCATCCTTTAGATAGCAATAATATTATAGGTGAAGCCATGCTAGACTGAGGTCCCTCCAACAACTATAGCTCTTAAGCAAGCACTCAACGACACATCTTTGTGCTCCGGAGAGGGTCTTGACCCATGGGTAACTCTTTCTCTCTTACTGTTTCCTACTTGTTCATTTGCTACTTTGTGGTGCGTGTTCTACTCTAAAGCAGGTTTTTCTTTCACCACATGCTTTGTTTACAATCCTTCCCAAACCTAGCTATTTGTGGAGGTGGGAACACCAAAATGGGGGTCTGACTAAGGCAGACCCCTATATAGCCCCAACCTTTTCTCCTTGATCTTTTGTGTGCAGGTTGTGGAGTGAATCTTGGAAAAAAGATCCGAACGCCCCATAAAAGGTAATCTTTCTTCAAGTCCCTTTGTGTTTTTCTTGGAATCTAGCTTCTTATCTAGTTATTTTATCTAGCACACCTTTGACCTGAGTTTGGAGGTGTTACTTAGTTTTTCCCACTTGAGTTCCTGAGCTCCCTGTGGCTTAGGATGCTAGTGTGTCTTTTAGATGACAATGCATTGTGCTAGCATCCTGAAACCGTGCTGATGTCCTTTGGCCAAGAGTTCCTTCATCACAGGTAGAGATTTAGGATTTTCACTCTCTCTAGGTCTGAGGTGATTTTGGTGTATTTATTTATAGTTTAATCAGTTCATTCTAGTTGAGGTGTATAAGGGAAATTTATTCCCTGGCGATCTCTTGAGAATAAAGAGCCATGTGTGCAGCGAATCCCTCTTATATCAAATTTTGGTGAACCTGCCGTGAACATGTCAGATCCATTTTTGTAATGTTACATGTTTATGATGATCCCTTTTTTGAAAAATATTTTGATATGTTGGAAGATGCTCTAGATGATTTCCTAGAAGTACTTTCTCCTATCTGTAAATATTTTGAACAAACTCTCTCCTCACAAGATGAGGAGTCAGTAAATGTGGTAATGGTTTTTGTGGCTCCTCCAAGCCCTAAGAAACCCGTCATTTATGTGACCCTAGCTGAACCATCCCCTAGGGAGGACTATTTCATCTATGGGATTTCATGTCATAGTGATTCATCAGACTTATATTCAAGATTTTTTAAAGCTATTGACTCTACTTCTTATAATGTTGTTGGGAATACATATAATACAAGGAGAAATAAAAAAAACTTGGATCAACAACCTTTTGTTCCTACATCACAACCAACTGAATTTCCTACTTCTTTTCTACCATCTCAACCTAGCCTTCCTCCACCTCCTAAACCCATGATCAAAGCACCAAGTGATTACAATATTATTGAGCAACTTCGGGTTACTCCAGCCAAGATCTCACTTTCAGACTTGCATCAGACTGGTCTGGTTTATCAGGAGATGTTGCAGGAAGCCTTATAGAATATTCTCTTGCTTGCCTCTACTAGGCCTATAGATGTTAATGCATTGCTGACACATATTCTAGTGGATTCACCAAATATTATGTCCCACCCACAAGAACTCCCACCTCTGAATGTGTAGAAGCAAGCAGATCCCTTGATGATTATAATTAATGTTAATAACATTGGTATTAGGCGTACTCTTGTTGACACTGGTTCATCTCTCAATGTTTACAATATTGACCTATTACCTAAAATTAAAGTTGATTCATCTTCTTTAGTAGCTTCTTCCTTGTATATTCATGAGTTCGATAATACTACCTTTGCAGCTAGGCCCCATTACTTTGCCTATGCTGGTTTACGTAATGTATGGCCCATTACCATAAAATATTCTCTTAGGGAGACCTTGGATTCATGTTATGGCTACAGTGACCTCTACTCTACATCATTCTTTTAAGTTTGTCACTAACAATTAGGTGGTTACGGTTAAAGCAAATCTTGAAGTTGTGCACCTTTGTTTGCTAGCAAATGCATGTCATGCTTTAGTTGTATCCACTCTCAAAATTGTATTACATTTGTAACTGTTGATGCTATGGCATGTTCTTCATCGATACCCTCTGTGGAAGTCGTTCCTCGAGCAAGTATCGATAAATATGAACTACCTAAAGCAAAAGATCCTAAGTCTCCTCCATTTTCCCCTTTGTCTTCTCAATCAAATTCTTTCCTTGGTGATGATTTGGGGTCCTTGAATTTCTCTGAGTTCTTCATCGTAGAATACAAGTCAGACCCCTCTGGTATAGAATTTATAAGTTCTACTGATGAGAAGGTGGGTGACACTCTTGTTAGGGAAGAGAAGTGTGATCCTATCCAAGGAACTACTCCTCCCCATACCTAGGACAGTGGTCATACTCCTGCAAAGTGAGTTAATGTTTGTGAACTGAGTAAAGAAGATGTGAATGCTCTCATAGAGACTTTCAACATCCATTGGTGGAATGAAGTACTCTACATAGAGCTGCCACCTCCTAAGATTCTACAAAATCATTATGGTTTTGGATATGAAATCGCTTCTTCATATGGTTATGGGTAGAAAGACTTGGGGTGTATCAAGCAAGGAATCCAAGTCCCTATCCAGTTTAAGCCACGACAACGCTATCTGGGTTTGGGATGTTTTATTGAGCAGTCTAAACAAAAACCTTGGTGGAGTGTTAATATGATTTCAACCGAGCAGTTGAGCTTGATTCATCTTGATTTGGTAGGAGAAAAGAGGCAGGCCAAGAAAGTCCCTTTGAATTTCTTCTCTTTTAGATGAAGCAATAGGGGAATTTCTAGGTGCTCATTCCCTGTTGCCTCCCTATCATCACAAGAAATGATTCCCGTATCACTTGCATAAACAAGCATACTTTGGAGAATTTGTTTTGAGTATCGATGAGGAAGACCCTCTATCTAATGTCAGTAATGACATTCTGGTATCCCATCCTGAATATGGTAGTCCTCTCCCTAAAGGAGATACTATTGAAGTTCTTATGGATCCTAAATCTTCAGAAAGAGTAATCAAGATTGGGAAGTGTCTCTCTTTTGAAGAAGTGGATGAACACTCCAATCTCTTACATTCTCACCCTGATATCTTGACTTGGACGTATGAGGATATGCCTAGTATTGATGAGTCCATAGTGGTCCACAATATCATCTTATTTCCTAATGCCAAGTCGGTTAGGCAGAAAATTCGAAAGATGAATCCCAAGGTGGATTTGATGGTCAAGACTAAGATAGAAAAACTGTTGAAAGTATGTTTCATCCATTCGATTGACTATTCCCCTTGGATTTCGAATATAGTTTCCATTAGTAAGTCTGATAGTTGTATTCATATATGCATTAACTTTCAAGACCTTAATAAGTCTTCTCTTAAAGATGATTTTCCATTACCTAATATAGATATGATTGTGGACTCGACTCTAGGCCATGCATTGTTATCTTTTATGGATGGCTTCTCGGGTTACAATCATATCCGTATTAACCCAAATGATCAATAAAAGATAGCCTTCATTAACCCTTGGGGGAATTTCTACTATGTGGTCATGCGCTTTGGTTTAAAGAATGTAGGAGTGACTTACCAATCATAAATGACCCTAATATTTCATGATTTTATTCATAAAATATTAGAAAACTATGTCGATGATATCTTAGTGAAATCAGTAACTCGTCAATATCATGTGAAGAACCTTTGCCTTATCTTTGAAATGCTTTGAATCTATAAGATTAGACTCAATCCCCATAAGTGCATCTTTGGTGTAGATGTCGGAAAGCTTCTCGGGTTCATAATCTCTCACCATGGAATCGAGGTTGACACAAATAAAATGGATGCTATTGTTAACATGCCTCCACCAAGGAATATTACTAAGTTGCAAAGTCTACAAGGAAATATTCAGGCAATTCATAGATTTATATCTCAATTAGCTAATCGTACCCTTCCTTTCACTCACTTATTAAAAAAGGATGTTCACTTCATATGGGATGAGGAGTGTTAGAAAGCCTTTGAATCAATCAAAGCTTATTTAGCCAATCCTCTCATATTGATGTCAGTTATGCAAGATAGGTCCTTCCTACTTTACCTTTCTACATCACCATACGCTTTGGTAGCTTTGATAGCTCAATATGATAACACAAGAAGAGAGAGAGTGGTCTACTACATCAGTCACATCCTAGTCGATTGCAAAACTCATTATTCTTCCATGGAGAAGTAGTGCCTCGCTCTTGTATTTGATACGTAGAAGTTGAGGCACTACCTTCTCCCCCTTTAATATTGCCATAAAGGGATTCGAGCAAAATTTTAATTAAAAATAGGGTTCACTCGAACACCCCCCTTCAAATGAACCCCTAAAAAACAAAACTTTTTTTTTGGGAGCATTTTTGCAATTTTTCTTCATGAACAAAATTGTAACCCACTTATGTGGGATCACCCTTTTGTGTAGAATAATTATTTCACCACCCCTCTCAGTGTTCATAAGTGTTCAATAAATAGATGAAAGGTATGATAGGAAGAAGGGAAGATTGGAGTTGGAAGAATAAATATACTTAAAAACGAGAAACACAAAAAAATTGGAAATAGGGAAGACACAAGAATAGACCTAATATGTACAAACTTAGATTGATTAGAAAATGGGACATGAAAATTTCACCCCACGCAAAATTGCTTGTCTTAAAGAAATTAAAGGATTGGATGTTCCAATATTTGTAGACCTTCCCACATTGCATCCTCCATTGGAAGATATTTCTACCAAATTAGGTACTCCTTGGTGCTTCTATTTCTTAGTTTCTTATCCCTTTCATCCATGATCATTTTGATAATCAAAGCTAGTATTATTTCTTTATCAATTAGAGGTAACACTTATGATGGTATAGTATGGATTCCAAGTTCATTTTTCAGGTAAGATGCATGAAACACATGATGAATCTCACTTCCCTTTGATAGCTCCATCTCATTGAAAAATTCACAAATCTTTCTTAGAATTATGTAACGACCATAGAAATAAGGATTAATTTTATTAGATCTATGTACCTTTAAAGAAGATTGTTAGTATGGTAGCAATCTTACAAACACCATGCCTTTGATCTCAAATTTTCTCTCCATCCTCTGATGATATATATACACATACTAGTTTTAAGCCTACTAAAGATTATTCTTGAGTGACTTCAAAATGTGTTAGATTTATTTGATCAAATCACTTTTTCTTCTAGTACTTGCTACATAGTGCTAGAATGATATCAATGAAACTTCAAGCTTCATGCCTCTACAAATTCATGAATGACATCATCTTGATTGACATGTGGTAGGTGGTGTTGTAATAATGCTCTACAAGTAGAGCTATGTGATTCATGTATTCTATTCATCAACAACATAATTTCTCAAGAAACCTTTCATGTTGAGAAAAGACCTAATGATAATGGGTAAGTGTAGGGAAATGGGGGACCAAAAGGGGGGTCTTAAGTGGCCAATTTTTATTAAATCAAGAAAATTTGATCTTAGATGAGAAATTGAATATAGTTACACTTAAAATATGAGGATGCAAAAAAAAAAGAATCGTAGTGTTTTGAATCTACTTTCTAAACTACTATTTTTTTTTTAATGGTGGAGATTAAGGGGTTCAAAGAGGGGGCACACAAAGTGTCCTTATTTTTATCAAAATAACATAACATAACATTTGGTGTGGCCCCCCTAAAATCTTAAATTTTTCTAAGTATTTCAAAAATTGCTTCAATGAAATTTAGCTAATACCGTGTAATTTATGCTCAAATTTTCACTAATTTTTTAATGAATATATGATATTTTACTAATTTCAAAGTGGATACATCCTAAAAACCAAAAAATTAAGTGTATGCCCCCTAATTGTTTTGGAAACTAATGAAATATAAAAAAATTATTTGGTATAGAATATACTTTAAATTCTAAAAATGTAATTTGTTTGAAATTTTAATGAACAGGTAAAAAATGAAGCCGAAAATACCATACAGAGGTTTTTTTTACAAAAATAGAGATGCTAGCAAAATAAATTAAAAAATAAAACCTTAACATAATTAAAACAAAGAAAATATCGTTAGAAAGTTAAGAGAGAGCACAATATTACTATGTTATTATTTTAACTTGGCATTGAAATATGTGCAAAACTAATAGAGAGAACACTTGATATTATGTCATTTTTTTGAATTTGCAAAATAATGTTTATGGGAATTGGCATATAAGTCAAACCCTTTGGGTTGGATGCCCAAGGAAAATCCATCCCCAAGGGTTGAAAATACCCAAAGTAAATAAGACAAGCACATTATAATGTGAGTGCGTTATAGAACGTAAGCATGCTATAATATTCTTTCTTTTCCAAAAATGCAATAAAAGACCTCTCTTTCTCTTCCCATCTCTTTACCTTCTTATATATCTCACACCCTCCCTCTTCCTCAAACTGTATACATAAATCTTTTAGTATAAGTAACATTTATATATGGACATTTATTTTCTTATACTTTAAGTTATATTTCATATATATAGTTTCAAGATGTTTGAGAATGCTTTCAAATCTCTAAGAGTTATAATGTGAATTCTATGTTTTGGAAGACCTTATAATTTTTCAAACTTAGGCCACTTTTAGTAATCAACAAGATCTTATCATCTCATAATTGTCGAAGGGTGACTTTCTAACTATTCAAAAGCATCATCAAGCCTCTCCTTAGATATCTTTTTATATCTCTACCTCTCCCCTCTCTCTTTCTCTCTCTACCTACCTCTCTCTCTCCCCCCTCTCCATCTCTCTCTACCTACCTTTACCTCCCTTCATCCCTATACCTCTCTCTAACTCTCTCTCTACTTCTACTCTCTCCTATATATATTTATCTCCCCTAGAGATGGAAGTGAGAAGGGAAAGCCCCCCACACCCACATCAAAGCTAAGATCTAAATATATTTTAAATAAAAGCCTTTGAATCATAAAGATAATAAAGATCTATTACTAACTGAGATAGAGTAACTAAAATAAAGATGGAGATGGAGATGGAGATGGAGATGGAGATGGAGATAGAGAGGGAGAGGAAAAGATGGAGAGGGAGAGATAAAGAGAGAGAGAGAGAGAGAGATAAGAGATAAATAAATAAAAAGGAAGAGAGGGAGAGATAGAAAGATAAAGATGGAGATAGAGAAGGATGTAGAGGTAAAGAGAGATAAAGAGATAAGGATATAGATAAAGAGAGGGAGAGATAGAAAGAGAAATATGGAGAGACAAAGACAAATGAGAGAGATAGAGAGGCAAATATAGAAATCTAGATATAAAGGTCTAAGGAGAGAGAGAGAGAGAGAGAGAGAGAGAGAGAGAGAGAGAGAGAGAGAGAGAGAGAGAGAGAGAGAGAGAGAGAGAGAGAGAGAGAGAGAGAGAGATGGAGATGGATAGAAAGAGGCAAACATATCTAGAAATAAAAAGGGAGAGAGGAAGATAGAGAGAGATGAAGATGGAGGGAGAGAGAAATAGATATAGCTCAATAGAGAAAGGTAAAGGGGGAGACAAATATAGGTTGATAGGGAGGTAAGAATAGAGAGAAAAAGAGATATAGCTTGGAGATAGAGAGATATAGAGGAAGAGCGAGAGGGAAAAATAAAGAGAGAGGGAAAAATAAAGAGAGACATAGATGGTGAGATAGAATGATAGAGAGATACAAGGACATATAGAGAGATATGTGAATAGAAAGAGAGATATGGAGATAAAAAGGTGAAAAGGGGATATAGAGAAGGAAGAAGAGAGGGAGAGATTGGGTATATATAGAGCGGGGAGATATAGGTAAAGAAAGGGAGAGAGATAGGTATAGAGGGAGAGAGAAGATGGGGGAGAGAGGGGGAGACATATCAATATATATAGAAGGGGTGAGAGGAAAGACAGAGTGATACCTGGAGAAATGGAGAGAGGGAGAGATAGGGATAGAAAGAGGGAGAGATGTCTAGAGATAGATATAACTTGGGAAAGATAGAGGGGGAGAGAGAGTTAGGTAGAGAGAGGGGGAGAGAGAGATATGGAGAGATAAAGAGATATAGATAAAGATAGAGAGAGGTAGAAGGAAAAATGTGGAGAGAGAAAAATAGAGATATAGACATAGATATTTAGGAAGATGGAAAAGGAGAGAGAGATGGATAAAGAGAGGGAGAGGTATTTGGTGATGGAGATGAAGAGTGGAAGATGGAGGTAGAGATGGAGATAGAGGTAGAAGGAGAGAAATATATAGAGATAGAGAGATGTAGATGAAGAGTTAAATATAGAGAGAGTTATATCTGGAGAGTTAAATATAGAGGTAGGGTTGGTAATAGAGCCTAATTATCTTCTTGGTTTAGATGTTTTTATCTTAGATGTGTTTAGGATCTTACTTCTTGTTGGGGGTGTGAGGGGGTTTTCCCATCCCACTCTTTGGTCTCTTGCATAAGAATAGGTACTCCTTTCTCTTTGGCCTCTTGATTATGATTTTGAATAGTTACAAAGTTACCCTTAGACAATTGTGAGGTGATAGGAGTCTGTTAATTACTAAAATATGCATTATAATCCCTAGAAATATGAAACCATTCTCAAACTTCCTAAAATTATATACATGAAATACAATGGTTAGACCACATGAAACTATATATAAATGTCACTTATACTTAATTTTTTATTTCATCTATACATTCCAAGGAAGAGGATAGTATGGGATATATAAGAAGGTAGAGAGAGATGGAAAGAAAAAGAGAGACTTTTTTTCTTCTTCGAAAAACAAGTGTGTTATAACGTGTTTGCGCTATAATGCACTTGCATTATGTTTTGTATGGGGCCAAAAAGTGGCATGGTACATCATATTTTTTCACTTACCCTAACACTTTTGGAACAATATAAAAACACTGTTGGAAAAATATAAAAATCTCTAATCAAATAATAGATTGGTTGATATACAAAGCTTAGACGATATACTATAAAAATAGATCATGATTGTATACAAATTTGAAATTAAGTTATTTTAATATGAAAATTCTAAAGAGACATTCATCTTATTTGTCATTCCTAAATCAACCACTTTAACATGTGTGACCCCACAATAATGTGTCCCACTTTTTGGCCAAAGTGGGATATTGAGATCAATATTTTTCACCTAAATTTCACTTTTTGACACTTATAGCAACTACATCGTTAAGAATTTGAATATGATGTGAACCAATAATTTTTGAGATTTTATCTACAAGTTATAAATAATTTTAAAAAAATAAAAAATAATTTGAGTTTTTATGTAATTTTTAATAATTTTATTTTTTATAGTTAACAGTATTTTTAAAAGGTGATGTTACTTCGATAAAACATAATTTCATTTGTAGGAAAAAAATATATTATAATTTTTTTTTAAATAGATTCTTAACACCAATATTTAGTACACAAATACTTTTTCATAACTTTTTGAAGTGAGATTAACTATAATTCAAACATAGGTTACTTTGATAACACATAACTATTTTTGTTGAAATAAAAAAACATCAATACCTAGTACATAGATATTTAAAATAAAAATCAAATCTATTTTACTATTTTTCTATATTTGTGGAATAGAAATCTGGACGATTGTTGAAAAGTCCATGTTCACTAGAAAATAGAAAATAAATATAATAACCAAACTAAATATATTCAAAATTATACTCATCGGAAAACTCATTTTAAATGTTACAATTTGCAAATAATCTAGTGTTAAAAAAAAGATAGGATAGTATAGAGGGACTATATTTACTTGTAAATGTAAATGAGACATTCTTAAGTGTCACAAATCAAAATAATAAGAAAAAAAAATGACAAACTTTTTTCTCTTAAGATTCTTAAGAGACTTTGTCAAAATCTTATAGCTTGAACAAATTAAGATACTTGGGGAGAAAAAGGGCCTCCTCTAGCATTCACTTTCCCACTTTGATATGTCTTGAGAATTGGTTTGGTTCCACACGGTGCAGAAAAAATATAGATATTGACAACTTTGATATAAACAGGTCCGCGGCTCGCAAGGTGAGTGCATATTTGATGCGCTGCTTTCTATTTTCCAGCATGGATGTCGTCAACAAGAGAGACGGTTTGGTTGCCGCAGGAAAACAGATAACAATTTTACTAAATTTATGAGTTAGAATTTTTAAATGAATAGGATGTAGGAAAAAGATAAATTTATATAAATTGGGTTCAGAAATTATGTTTAATATGTTAGAGAGTATGTGTTTGTGTATGTGAGTGGATTAAATGATTAATAATAAATGTTAAATAATGAAATGAAATAAACTTAAACAAATCTAGATTTTTTCTTTAAAAAAATTAAGTATTAAAAGAAATTAAGTTATCTGATTATGAAATATTTGCATACAATTTAAAACATAAAGCAATGCAAAAGAAAAAAGAAAATTGTCATCAAATTGACAAAAAACATTGCAAATGGAAATGGAATGTTCTTATCCAGTTTCCAAATCAATATTTATCTGGGTTTCATGTGATAAGTGAGATTTTGGAGATTTTTACTTGATATTTTGGAGGCTTTTGCCATTAAACAACACTTGAAACTTGATTTTCAATCACTCAACATTGTAGGCATGAGACTTGTTTCAAGCTCAAATCTCACACTATATGTAGCCTATTGACTAATTATAAAATTGAAATGTCACATGACGCACAGAAAAAATAAGCAAATAAATTACCTAGATTTAAAATTTTAAGAAAATAGGAAAAATATTAAAAAATTGAATGAATAATTAGACTTGGGAAAAGTCAAAAAAATTTAGTGAGTTCTAAAATTAGCTTTGAAGAAATACAAAGTGAAAAAAAAAAAAAATTTATTGAAATGTGAAAGATAAGGATTTTAAAAAAAAAAAGTATAACAAATATATTAGATATATAAGAAAAATATAGAATTCGATGAATTATTGGAATAAACATTTTTAAGATGAGATTTGAGAAAAACATAAAATTTAATGAATTATGGATTTTTTTTTGGTTTTTTGATATAGAAGAGAAAATTTAAAAAAAACCAAATGAATTATGGAGTTAGATTTTTGAAAGAAATGTGATTTTAAAATAAAAATTTCATATATTATGGAATTACAAATCTCAATTAAATGTGTAATTTGAAAACATAGAAATTTGATAGATAATTAGGTCGTTTTTCTTAAAGAGAGACATTTATCATGATGAAATTTGTATATCTATGTCCATTCTCATTTAGTATTGGCCCATTTAAATAAAATGACTTGTTATATTTATATAGTGAAAATTAACTTTCTTATGGTAAGCTTGACTCCTTCCCAATCCTATCCATTCCTATTTAATTCAAACATTTCCTTACATTCAATATTTTACTAGCTTCATTTCCATCCATTTCCATACATTTATCACCTTATCGACTCTCACTTCCATATACTTATTCTTGATCATGATACATGTATTTAAATATCATGCGTCAATCTTATGGTGCTAAAGTTTGATCTTGAGACACAATGAATTAACCATAATTACTCATTCTTGCCCTATCATATTAGGCATCAAGAGATGACTTGTTACGAGTTTATACATCTATTCATTGTGTCTTGACATTTAAAAAGTTTCAATTATCTAATTAAATAGATTGAAGGCAATAAAAAGTAACATATATAGTTGAAGTTCACCAATCATTCTAGCTCCACTTCAATTTGGAGCAGACAAAAGAAACTATTACATCAAAATCTGCATATAGATCATTGCATATTTGTGTTTCATCCAAAGTAGTAAAGTTGATCTGTGAAAGGGTCTTACATTCCAACAACATCCCTAAAATATTTCTAAATATTGTCATTCCTTACACACCATCAAAAATAACAAAATAACATGAATCAAATTACATAAATTTGCTACTTACTAAATCTATACACTACATAACTTGTATGAAGCTCAAGCATAGATTATTTTTCAAAATTCTAAGAAAATATTCATCAATCTAGATGCTATACACTTGAAGATTTAATAAAGCAAATTTGAATACTTTAATTTCAATATTATTTGTTCAAGAAGATAAGAATTCAACATAAGTACATGGCAGACATCAATTACAGTACAATAACTGGGCTATGAATGACAGGCATTACACCTTGGATGTATTTCCACGAAACCAAAAAAGACTGATATTGTGGTGTAGAAGGGGAAAATTATTTTAAATTGCTTATAGGATGTAATTCAATGTTGATGTAAAGTTCTAATTAAGTAGGTAATATGTCAACACCATTGTGAGCTAACGATGGACATGTCGTCGTTCATTGCAAGTAAAAACAATTGGTCATCATGAAGACAAAGAGTATTACTTTAAATTAATTAATAAGAGAAAAACATAAAAATTCAATGAATTGTAAAGTTAGAATGTAAAAGAAAATATGTAAAAGAAAAAGTTCAATATAAAAGATTAATTATTTGGAATTTCATATGAAAAATTATAAATATTTAATGAATTGGAGATTTAGAATTTTTGAAGGAATTGGATGTCATTCAAAATGTAGAAATTTAATGCATTGTGAATTGCAAATTTTTTTGATAAAAATGAGGCAAAAAAATGTATAGAAATGTAATGAGTTAATTAGTTGGAATTTTCAAAAAATGTGGTGTGAGGAAAATTGTAAAATTTAATGAATTGTGATGTATCAATTTTCAATCAAATGTGTCATTTATAAAATATAGAAATGTAAAAGGCTAGTCAATCATAATTTTCAAAGAGATATATTATATCATTATTGTACATGCAAATAAATATGAAACATAAACAAAAGATTCAAAATATTAAATCTAAAACTACTCCACACCTAAATATAATGTCAAGATTAAACTAAAGAACTTGTATAAATGATGAAATAAATTAAGAAATCCTTCAGTCTCATGCCCTTTATTGCACCAATGGTGGTTCTGCTCAAAGTATATTGATGTATGAGAGATTGAATGTGGTTGTCTACTTGGATATATTGTGACATTACACTCCAAGAAGACCCCCTAAAATGATCTTTATGAGGATTTAATATAGAATTTGGATGAGGAGTATCAATGAATGAAATTGATTTAGAAGATCAATGGCTATGAATTATTGAGAGGATTAGATACATGAGAAGCCTCCATGTTTCACCTTATGATTGGTGCATATGAGGAGGTCTATGAGTTAAGGGATTTAAATAGTGGATAATTTTTAGATTGAATGGATGGACAAGATTTAATAAGAGAACTTTATGGATCTATGTATATGCATTGAGGCATGTGCAAGGTTGACTTTACTAATGATTCTTAAGATTGTGCAAGTGATTAATTAGATAACTAATTAATTTTTAAGAAACTAATGATTTGAGGATTTGGAAATTAAATAAATCTTTCTATTTATTTAGTTTTTGGTAGATTAGGATATGGGTGATGAAAAACAAATAAATGATAAATTTATTTTATTAATACTAGGCTATAGAGGAACGTGTTGAAATGATTAATTCATAAAATAAATGATAATTTATTTAATTAACAATAGGAATATTATTAGATTGGTTAATTAAATAATTGTCTTTATTTTGTTAATGTTAGAAAAAGATATATTCATGATGAATCAAGTGAGGTTAGGAATATGGTCATATTTTGGTGTCTAAGTTTTGTCTATTTTTGAGATGGTGTTGTGACTAAGACAAGTAACATCATTTTGATGAAAGATAAAATATAGTGTTTTTTTAAAGAGATGAGACTAGTCCTAGCATGCTCAAATCATTGGATGGAGGGGAGTAATAAAGATGAATGAGGTATGGGTGACCCCTTGAGAGGATAGTTGGGTTTGAAGAACATGGATGTGCTCTCAAAATGGATAAAGTTACTAGGAAAGATGCTTAGTGATGAATGAAGAAGAAAGATGGAAGTATAACCAAATTGTAATGATGAAGAAGGGATGAGAGGATTAAATATGGAAGTAGATGAAATGATGAATATATTAGGATGAAAAGGCTAGTTAAGAGATGGAGAGGAGGGAGATGTGAATGGATGGAGGGAAAGATAATAATGCTAGTTGGTTGAGAAACTTGGCATTTGATGTGGCATGTGACATTATATTCATTTAAGATTCCTAATGATCCATCATTTCTCACTTTTTCTTTGTGATTAATATTTAGAGCTCCTAACACGATCATTTTTTTTTCTTGCTTCATATTGATTTTGTGATGAAGATTGGTGTATTTTCATGATCATGTAATCTAGTGAGTAGTATATATGATTGTTGTGCCTTAAGGTTTATTTTCCCATTTTTCTTAGTGCTCTTTCCATTTTATTTTCTAGCTAGGGTTTATCACCTAGATATTTGGTTATGATTCATAATCAATTTGAGAAATTCCTTTATATAAGAATAAATAATGTATAAGTTTATGGTTTAGGGATTTAATTTTTATATCTCTCTTTCATACATTAGGTTTGTTTAGTTTCTATCAAGTTTGAGTCTATGCTGAAGATAAGATTAAAAACCTTTGTGTTTTCAAACTTAATTTATATTAGGAATAGATGGAAGTCACTAAAAAGACTTGGTCAAGCACTAGAGAAATCTCCATTAAAAACACCAAGTGCAAATATAAATTCACAGTTCAAATTTGTGTGAATTTCAATTCCCCTAAGCTCATATTCTCTTACAAACATCATACCAAATTGTACACATTGCATGTGATAGACAAGTGATAAATGGGACACCATTCTCTATTATGGCTTAGAAATAATAAATAATTTTTTAAAAATAATTAATTTCAAACTTTGGAATTATAAGGTGTATTAAACACACATTTTGGAATGATCTCACTTATCATATACCTCACAAGAAAAAATTAAAATACCTTGACAGTATTAACTAATTGTTGGGGGGCATAAACCCCATAGAATCATTAAACCATTTGAACTTCTCTATTCTCACTCAATTCACTAATGGGATTAATATTCTACAAAATATTTAAAAAAAATTGACATTAAACTCCCATCCTCTACATACATTATGATTAAAGTCCTGATTGATAGGTTGATTGAAAAACTTCTATAACTTTCAAGCTACTTAACATTTTGTGAACCTACAAGATGTGTCACATTCTATTCTTCACATACTACAGGATAAAAAAAATGAATTTCAGAAATTTTTGACCAAGTTATGGTGGCCCGACACACACATTTTAATAATTCTCAAATGTTCTAATAAAAAAATCATAACTAATTATTTACATGGAAAAAATTACCAAAAAAAAATATGGCACATCTAAGCATGTGTCCTCCACATACATTGAAAGATTAAAAAAATAAAAATAAAAATTCTTATACTTAGGGTGGTTAGACATACACCTGCTTCTTATTTTTCTCCTAAAAATTTAGTACCACTACATTGAAATTTTTTTTTTTTTAAAAATAGATTTACTTTTTTTCCAAAAAGGACTAGTAGCCTAGAAACTAAATTCAATTTGCTAACACTTTTGTTCTTACATATTTTTCAAATTATGTTAATAACCTATTCAAATTTTTATGTCAAGTGGTCTAACTCTATTTTTCTAAATTTTCATCGCCACTTAGAAGCCTAGTTTGTTCCCCCATTATCCTACACTGACCCATACTCCTATGAAAATACACACATGACCTTCTAGAAGAATAACCTATAAAAGATACATAATAAAAAGGCTTATAAATTGAAGTAACATTAAAGGACCAAATACATCTAAGTGAAGCAAATCCAACACCCCATAAGATTTATGATAACTATAATAAAATTTATTTCATGATTACTGTTTTCATAGTGGAATTTATGCAATGAATGTGGATGTATGTGTGTTGATTTTTTATTTCTATGTGTACATGCAAGAATTTTTGTTATAACTACACCTAAATTTGGTTCTTCAATGAAATTTTGTAATTCTAAGTTATTCAATTTCCTTAGGAGATTGCACTGACTTTGTGATCTTGAGGTAATCTAGTTAGGAATTTTTTTGTTTATTTTTAGTTAAATTATTGCAAGCATCATTCTAACATAGTTTCATAATTAGGATCTTTCTTTTTATCTCTTTTCTCTCTGATATTTTTATAAAATGTTAAAAATTCAAAAAAGTAGCAACAAAATAGTGAAGATCATATATCTTAATAGTGCTTCAATAATTCATAGTTTATTAGATTTGAGATCAAGGAAATATAATATCAAAGTTTTAAATTGTTTTGAATTGTTTTGAATTGCTTTATCATCAAAAAATAACCCTTAAAGTGTAGATTCTAGAATATAACCATATTAATCCCTTTGTGAGAATAAAAATCCAATTACCAATTGAGTGAACTAGAAAGTCAAGACCTGAAAACTAGAACCTTGGGGAAATCATGTTCTATCCAACGTGTTGATTTCCTTTAAAGAGAGATGTAGGTTTATCTAAATTTGCATATATGTTATGAGTGCATCAAAACAACCATCGATAGAACTCATTTAGGATTGATATATGGGTGATGGACTATGATTAAACAAAAATAAAAAATATCTTCCAATTAATATATTCAAAGTTGCAAACCATAATCACCTGGTTGTATCAATGTGGAAAGCATAATCATTTGATTGTATCAATCTGGAAATGCAAAATTAAACTTACATACAATAATCTTTGAGAACAAATTTAATACTTTGCCTCATATAGAGACTTTAAAACTTTTCTAGATTACTTAGTAAAACAACAAATTATAAGTTACCACTACCAATATCACACTTGGATTGAAGTTGAGAGAAAGAAATAATTAAAAAAATTCAACAATCAGCCTCTAAAGCTTGAAATAAGGAGCAAGAAATAAAAACCAAGTTTTCTCAATCAAACTCTAAAAAAAAATAATAAGATCTAGGCTCAACAACTCATCGACCATTACCCATGCCAAGGGATATGGGAAAAAAAAAATACCACCATGCATATTTATCACTACAAAGTCTTTATGTAGCTCAAATACAAAATTATTTTACCATATGGAGGTTGACCTGCAGATGTTGCCTATTTCCACACCTTCTTTCAACTGTCTCTTTGTTATATGCCAAGAACATCCTCCCCTCAGATACCTATTGTTGCCTTCACCTCTCCTTCACCTCTCCCTCACATCTCCTTCACATTGGATTCTACTCTCCTTTCATGCCCAAGAAATAACTTTGAAATTGCTGTGCCAATCCTATATACCCAAATTTGCCATGTTGAGAAGAAAATCTATTTTTAAAATTAAAAATGGTAACTTCTATAATTACCTATGCCCATCTCCCACTCATTTCCATGATATGGTTTTGTAACTTCCTTTTAACTGAAATGTGTAACTGATTGGTAACTAACTAATTCAGTCCCATGTGAATGACTATCAAAATTTATTACCAAAGAAAACAACACCCCCATAACACATAACAAACTCAAGCCAAAATCTAGAAACAATTTGTAGTGTAGGAAAATGCATACCCTTACATTTTAAAACTTTTTTGGGCTCACCTTGCTTTATTTATTTCTATTTATGTTTTAATTGGTCCTATTTTGCATCCACAAGCCTAATCAATTGCATCTTTTTATGGCTAATCTTGACAAACACCAATGGATAAATGATAATTTAATGATTTTGTCTAACTGTCGTTGATTTTTGGGTTGGCACTAAGATGCCACCTAGGGTGGATTTTTCCCCCAAAGGTCATGGCACCTGAATTTCAAAGGCGCCTTAAATGGGCCCCTTTTTGGAGTTTGTGCCCCAAGTTTTTAGCCTTCGGAATAAGATGCCACCTAGGGTGTCTTAGTCCCCCTTTAGCTTTTTTTAGGATTTAATTTCAAATTTGGGAGAGATTTAGCTTCCTTTCATTAATGAATTGATATGTTGGCTTATTGTGGTGTAATTTTGAGATATTAAGCATAAATAGGTATAAATACGAGGTTCATTCATTCATTTCAATACAAGTCTTTTGTGAGAGAATTCCTAATAGCATAATTGAGTTCACAAGAGAATTCAAGAGTAATTCATCAAGTATTTGGAGCCATCATCAAGATTCAAGCATCATATCAAGGAGATTGTTGCATCATGCGTGTTTTTGAGCTAACATTTGTGATGTAGGGTTTTGATTCAAGCAAGCAATTTAAGTTAAGATCTATTGAGAATTCATTGGATTCAAGATATATATCCAAGCTAGCCATTTCACACAAGTTTGCAGATTTCATAGTAAGGGTTTGCTGAGTTGTAACATTGTATTTTTTTCATTCATCATTTCCCTCCATTTCATTTCATTTCAAGGTTTAATTACCAACAAGGGGTTTGACCAAGGAAAAGCCCTATTTACTAACAATCAACAAGTTTTTCCCCTCTTATGTGTTTGTGATTATAGATTTAGGTTGAAGACTTCAAAATCATTTGAAGTGCAAAGTTGCAAAGTTGTATTACAAAGTTCTCATCCTCACAGAATCTCACCTACAGGCCAAATCTGGAAGTTTCGGAACCTAAGATTAGAGAAGAAGGAAATGCATAATTTGGAACCTCAGGACCACATTCAGAGATTTCAGAAATTCCATATGGGACTAAGTCACCACCTAGGGCATCTTAGTCCTCTCAAGGGTATTTTGCAAAGATTCTTCCTGATCTCATTTCAATATTCAAAGATTTTTCTTTTTTCCTAAAAGATAGTTGCAGGACTAAGTCAAACACCCAATGGATAAATTATAATTTAATAATTCTATCTGAGTGTCCTTGATTTTTGGGTCAGGACTAAGATGCCACCTAGGGTTCCTTTGTCCCCCAAAGGTCTTGGGACTCAAATTTCAAAGGTACCTTAAATGGTCCCCTTTCTGGAGTCTATTCCCCAAGCTTTTAGCCTTGGGAATAAGATGCCACCTAGGGTGTCTTTGTAGTGGCCCTGCAGATGACATTTCTATTTTTGTAGTTTTGAGTTGTTGTTGGTTGTTAGTTGCTTAAGACTATGTTATTTTGATGCATTATGTCATGGTTTACATGACCAATTGTGAAACTCAGTTGATGATACACGTTACGTCACGATGCTTTGTTTATTTTCATGATGACATATGATGTTCTGTAATGTTTATGATGGTACTACAATGTGATTGTTTGTAGATGATATGTCTTATGTTAGTTCAATGAAGGAGATGGTTTAACAGTACTCATCTGTGAGTTCCCTGCTACGTCGCAATTCTTATTCATAGTGTGTTTTTTGTTATATATATGTTGTTCATTTGACTGTGCAGTGTGATGCAGCTTTCAGGTACAACCATAGACTCCACCTGCTTGTCAGGTTTGAGCATGCCATGACCCAATGGAATCATTGAAGGGAGATAGACTTGTCCTCTATCATGAACCATCGTTTTGAAAATAATGAGTATCTTTTGTCACCCTTATGTTATGTAGTTGTTCGTTTTGTTATGGTCCGTCTTGTCATTTTGCTCATTGGTTGACACAACATGTTATGTGGTCATGTTTTCATAATGTTATGTTTGGATTAAATTAATGATTTAATTTATAAGTGTTGAATTTAAATATGATTATTGCATCAATTGATTAATGATTATTTGTGAAAGGTTAATTAATTATAATTAAACTATTTGTGCAAGTTTGATATTTTCAAAAACTAAAATAGTTAGTTGTGATTTAAAGTTACAAAATATCCTGTTTTGAATGAGATGTTAGTAAAGTTAAACTGGCTGATTAAATTGCATGCAATTTGAAAGTTGAGTAAGTAAAATGTATTTATTGGGCAATTGGTTTTCGAAAAGGGGAGTTGTTGTTTTCACAGGAAAAGGTTGTTTTTGTATTCTTATCGGGTTTTTTCTGGAAAAGCTGAAAATTGAGGATTGAAGGTCGTATTCGTACTATGAAATTTTAGTGGATTGAATTTTTGGAGCTTTCACTTCACTGTTGCTCAATTTCGGAAAGCGTTTCAGGTTTCTTCTTTGTTTTAAAATTCGTGGTTGTGTGAATTTTAACTTACAATGGATATTGCTGAAATTTAGTCTTGCATGCTTGAAATCTCGAATTAATAATCTACACAGGATAAAAAATGAGACTATGAGAGATTAGACATATATATCAAAACCAAAGGATATTTTATAGAGAAAGAAAGAATAGAGAAAGTTCTTGAAATCAATATTTGTTTCCACCCATCTATTCTATGTGGCTTGAATTTTTAATGAAAACATAGTTGTGTTAACATACATGTATTGCTTTGACAATTCTCTATGACTCCTTCTCGGATTCACCTCTACTTTTGTGTATTCCACTATATTTGTTTCTCCTTGTTCTGGATTTTGATGCAGCTAAAGTCTACAAAGGTTTCTTCCTTTCTCTAATGAAAAACATTTCATGTGCTGATTCTTTATTTTCTACCATTGATTCTAGTTCTTTAGCGTCTTCTTCTTATTGGTACCGACAATGAATAGGAGAGGATGGTAGACTTTCTCTGTCACGAGAAGTCTATGCACATGTACCTAGCAGTAGTCATGCATAGTGCATGCAATAACATTTACATATATATTTATAGCATGCGTGAATTTGTTCAAATGCATGCATTTGGAATAAACCGTCGATTTGTATTAGGAGCTTGTTTTAAATCTATTAAACTCCTTGGGCCGCAATTATGTGATGAGGTTCTTTTTATTTGACTCTAACAAGACTTTAAATGTGTATATATATATATATATATATATATGCTCAGTTGTCTGCTTGGTTCTGTCTATGTTTAAATGTATATTAGCCAGCTCTACATTTTATGTTTTACTCACATGCTTCATGCATGCACTATCTATTAGTTATTCCTATCTTTTTTTATTGGATTGGTGTGAGGTGGTCGTATCACTATCTTAGTAGAATCAATCTTCTATCACATAAGTATGAGTGTTAAAGTCAGTTAAATGTTGATTTGTGCAAGCTTATCATATCTTTATGCAAGTGTATTCAGTGTTAATTCATTTTGATTTGGCCGACTACTTTTGAGAGGTGTCGCTATTTTTTTTGAGGTAATCATACTATCACTGTTCAACTTGGGGTTGCCTGAAGTTATTGCCTCCAGATCTCCCTTTGAATACCTTAAGCCTGCACGCGTCAACCTTTATGCTTCTTAATCTTTATGCTTGTCTTAAGATCATTGTTAAGTTGTCTACTCATGCAAAATTTTATTCTGTAACCGATAGCTCTTCACTCATTTACCTCAGTGTGTAGTCTATGGACAGGTTGGCTTTTCTCGTTGTTCAATTGTTGGGTCAAATTTACTTCCATCTCACTAACTATGAGATCATTTTCTTTATGGATTTCTTCTTATTTTATTTGATCCCTTTGTTAGGGTAAATGTTTTAACTTAATTATGTTGATTAAGTTACCTTTATTCCCTTCTTAAGATTTCACGTTAGTTTGCATATAGTGACATTTAATAATTATATTAATTATTAAATGTTATCCTATTAGGGCTTCTATTAGGGTTTTTCCTATTAGGGTTTTATTAGGGTTTGCATGATCTCCTTTTTATAAGGATTGATCCCATTGTATTTCATCATCAATTCATTCTCTCATTCTCTCTGATATATACATTTTCAGTTTTCAGAGAACCCTTGCTTGTTTGTCTCCATCTCTTCTTTTGTGATAGGTTATTTGCATGCAAGTGATCTTTAGGGTTTGTGGTGTTGTATTTTCTCAACTCCTACATGGTATCAGAGCTCCACACCTGCAGCTTCCTATTCTTGTTTTGAAGATTTTTGGAGCTTCGAGGGTTTGGGGCTTGTTTTCTTGATCTAGGGCACACCTGCAATTTTGAAGTATTTTCAGCTCAAACGGACATTGCCATTGCGTCCGCAGCGGTCGAAAACCCCTAAATCGACTGTCCATTCATTCATTTTGGAAAAAATCGAAATCTGAAGCAAATTTTTTTTTGTTGGTACGGCCGTACGGTCGTCCGTCTGCTGGTAAAAAAAAAAAATTTCCATTTTTCATCATTTTTTCGGAAAAAAAATTATACTGTATTTTTTAAGATTTTGTTTTAAAAAATCGGAAAAAAA
>CM021100.1:450215181-450611074 GCA_007115665.2 Sequoiadendron giganteum
AAAAAAGATAGGATAGTATAGAGGGACTATATTTACTTGTAAATGTAAATGAGACATTCTTAAGTGTCACAAATCAAAATAATAAGAAAAAAAAATGACAAACTTTTTTCTCTTAAGATTCTTAAGAGACTTTGTCAAAATCTTATAGCTTGAACAAATTAAGATACTTGGGGAGAAAAAGGGCCTCCTCTAGCATTCACTTTCCCACTATATGTAGCCTATTGACTAATTATAAAATTGAAATGTCACATGACGCACAGAAAAAATAAGCAAATAAATTACCTAGATTTAAAATTTTAAGAAAATAGGAAAAATATTAAAAAATTGAATGAATAATTAGACTTGGGAAAAGTCAAAAAAATTTAGTGAGTTCTAAAATTAGCTTTGAAGAAATACAAAGTGAAAAAAAAAAAAAATTTATTGAAATGTGAAAGATAAGGATTTTAAAAAAAAAAAGTATAACAAATATATTAGATATATAAGAAAAATATAGAATTCGATGAATTATTGGAATAAACATTTTTAAGATGAGATTTGAGAAAAACATAAAATTTAATGAATTATGGATTTTTTTTTGGTTTTTTGATATAGAAGAGAAAATTTAAAAAAAACCAAATGAATTATGGAGTTAGATTTTTGAAAGAAATGTGATTTTAAAATAAAAATTTCATATATTATGGAATTACAAATCTCAATTAAATGTGTAATTTGAAAACATAGAAATTTGATAGATAATTAGGTCGTTTTTCTTAAAGAGAGACATTTATCATGATGAAATTTGTATATCTATGTCCATTCTCATTTAGTATTGGCCCATTTAAATAAAATGACTTGTTATATTTATATAGTGAAAATTAACTTTCTTATGGTAAGCTTGACTCCTTCCCAATCCTATCCATTCCTATTTAATTCAAACATTTCCTTACATTCAATATTTTACTAGCTTCATTTCCATCCATTTCCATACATTTATCACCTTATCGACTCTCACTTCCATATACTTATTCTTGATCATGATACATGTATTTAAATATCATGCGTCAATCTTATGGTGCTAAAGTTTGATCTTGAGACACAATGAATTAACCATAATTACTCATTCTTGCCCTATCATATTAGGCATCAAGAGATGACTTGTTACGAGTTTATACATCTATTCATTGTGTCTTGACATTTAAAAAGTTTCAATTATCTAATTAAATAGATTGAAGGCAATAAAAAGTAACATATATAGTTGAAGTTCACCAATCATTCTAGCTCCACTTCAATTTGGAGCAGACAAAAGAAACTATTACATCAAAATCTGCATATAGATCATTGCATATTTGTGTTTCATCCAAAGTAGTAAAGTTGATCTGTGAAAGGGTCTTACATTCCAACAACATCCCTAAAATATTTCTAAATATTGTCATTCCTTACACACCATCAAAAATAACAAAATAACATGAATCAAATTACATAAATTTGCTACTTACTAAATCTATACACTACATAACTTGTATGAAGCTCAAGCATAGATTATTTTTCAAAATTCTAAGAAAATATTCATCAATCTAGATGCTATACACTTGAAGATTTAATAAAGCAAATTTGAATACTTTAATTTCAATATTATTTGTTCAAGAAGATAAGAATTCAACATAAGTACATGGCAGACATCAATTACAGTACAATAACTGGGCTATGAATGACAGGCATTACACCTTGGATGTATTTCCACGAAACCAAAAAAGACTGATATTGTGGTGTAGAAGGGGAAAATTATTTTAAATTGCTTATAGGATGTAATTCAATGTTGATGTAAAGTTCTAATTAAGTAGGTAATATGTCAACACCATTGTGAGCTAACGATGGACATGTCGTCGTTCATTGCAAGTAAAAACAATTGGTCATCATGAAGACAAAGAGTATTACTTTAAATTAATTAATAAGAGAAAAACATAAAAATTCAATGAATTGTAAAGTTAGAATGTAAAAGAAAATATGTAAAAGAAAAAGTTCAATATAAAAGATTAATTATTTGGAATTTCATATGAAAAATTATAAATATTTAATGAATTGGAGATTTAGAATTTTTGAAGGAATTGGATGTCATTCAAAATGTAGAAATTTAATGCATTGTGAATTGCAAATTTTTTTGATAAAAATGAGGCAAAAAAATGTATAGAAATGTAATGAGTTAATTAGTTGGAATTTTCAAAAAATGTGGTGTGAGGAAAATTGTAAAATTTAATGAATTGTGATGTATCAATTTTCAATCAAATGTGTCATTTATAAAATATAGAAATGTAAAAGGCTAGTCAATCATAATTTTCAAAGAGATATATTATATCATTATTGTACATGCAAATAAATATGAAACATAAACAAAAGATTCAAAATATTAAATCTAAAACTACTCCACACCTAAATATAATGTCAAGATTAAACTAAAGAACTTGTATAAATGATGAAATAAATTAAGAAATCCTTCAGTCTCATGCCCTTTATTGCACCAATGGTGGTTCTGCTCAAAGTATATTGATGTATGAGAGATTGAATGTGGTTGTCTACTTGGATATATTGTGACATTACACTCCAAGAAGACCCCCTAAAATGATCTTTATGAGGATTTAATATAGAATTTGGATGAGGAGTATCAATGAATGAAATTGATTTAGAAGATCAATGGCTATGAATTATTGAGAGGATTAGATACATGAGAAGCCTCCATGTTTCACCTTATGATTGGTGCATATGAGGAGGTCTATGAGTTAAGGGATTTAAATAGTGGATAATTTTTAGATTGAATGGATGGACAAGATTTAATAAGAGAACTTTATGGATCTATGTATATGCATTGAGGCATGTGCAAGGTTGACTTTACTAATGATTCTTAAGATTGTGCAAGTGATTAATTAGATAACTAATTAATTTTTAAGAAACTAATGATTTGAGGATTTGGAAATTAAATAAATCTTTCTATTTATTTAGTTTTTGGTAGATTAGGATATGGGTGATGAAAAACAAATAAATGATAAATTTATTTTATTAATACTAGGCTATAGAGGAACGTGTTGAAATGATTAATTCATAAAATAAATGATAATTTATTTAATTAACAATAGGAATATTATTAGATTGGTTAATTAAATAATTGTCTTTATTTTGTTAATGTTAGAAAAAGATATATTCATGATGAATCAAGTGAGGTTAGGAATATGGTCATATTTTGGTGTCTAAGTTTTGTCTATTTTTGAGATGGTGTTGTGACTAAGACAAGTAACATCATTTTGATGAAAGATAAAATATAGTGTTTTTTTAAAGAGATGAGACTAGTCCTAGCATGCTCAAATCATTGGATGGAGGGGAGTAATAAAGATGAATGAGGTATGGGTGACCCCTTGAGAGGATAGTTGGGTTTGAAGAACATGGATGTGCTCTCAAAATGGATAAAGTTACTAGGAAAGATGCTTAGTGATGAATGAAGAAGAAAGATGGAAGTATAACCAAATTGTAATGATGAAGAAGGGATGAGAGGATTAAATATGGAAGTAGATGAAATGATGAATATATTAGGATGAAAAGGCTAGTTAAGAGATGGAGAGGAGGGAGATGTGAATGGATGGAGGGAAAGATAATAATGCTAGTTGGTTGAGAAACTTGGCATTTGATGTGGCATGTGACATTATATTCATTTAAGATTCCTAATGATCCATCATTTCTCACTTTTTCTTTGTGATTAATATTTAGAGCTCCTAACACGATCATTTTTTTTTCTTGCTTCATATTGATTTTGTGATGAAGATTGGTGTATTTTCATGATCATGTAATCTAGTGAGTAGTATATATGATTGTTGTGCCTTAAGGTTTATTTTCCCATTTTTCTTAGTGCTCTTTCCATTTTATTTTCTAGCTAGGGTTTATCACCTAGATATTTGGTTATGATTCATAATCAATTTGAGAAATTCCTTTATATAAGAATAAATAATGTATAAGTTTATGGTTTAGGGATTTAATTTTTATATCTCTCTTTCATACATTAGGTTTGTTTAGTTTCTATCAAGTTTGAGTCTATGCTGAAGATAAGATTAAAAACCTTTGTGTTTTCAAACTTAATTTATATTAGGAATAGATGGAAGTCACTAAAAAGACTTGGTCAAGCACTAGAGAAATCTCCATTAAAAACACCAAGTGCAAATATAAATTCACAGTTCAAATTTGTGTGAATTTCAATTCCCCTAAGCTCATATTCTCTTACAAACATCATACCAAATTGTACACATTGCATGTGATAGACAAGTGATAAATGGGACACCATTCTCTATTATGGCTTAGAAATAATAAATAATTTTTTAAAAATAATTAATTTCAAACTTTGGAATTATAAGGTGTATTAAACACACATTTTGGAATGATCTCACTTATCATATACCTCACAAGAAAAAATTAAAATACCTTGACAGTATTAACTAATTGTTGGGGGGCATAAACCCCATAGAATCATTAAACCATTTGAACTTCTCTATTCTCACTCAATTCACTAATGGGATTAATATTCTACAAAATATTTAAAAAAAATTGACATTAAACTCCCATCCTCTACATACATTATGATTAAAGTCCTGATTGATAGGTTGATTGAAAAACTTCTATAACTTTCAAGCTACTTAACATTTTGTGAACCTACAAGATGTGTCACATTCTATTCTTCACATACTACAGGATAAAAAAAATGAATTTCAGAAATTTTTGACCAAGTTATGGTGGCCCGACACACACATTTTAATAATTCTCAAATGTTCTAATAAAAAAATCATAACTAATTATTTACATGGAAAAAATTACCAAAAAAAAATATGGCACATCTAAGCATGTGTCCTCCACATACATTGAAAGATTAAAAAAATAAAAATAAAAATTCTTATACTTAGGGTGGTTAGACATACACCTGCTTCTTATTTTTCTCCTAAAAATTTAGTACCACTACATTGAAATTTTTTTTTTTTTAAAAATAGATTTACTTTTTTTCCAAAAAGGACTAGTAGCCTAGAAACTAAATTCAATTTGCTAACACTTTTGTTCTTACATATTTTTCAAATTATGTTAATAACCTATTCAAATTTTTATGTCAAGTGGTCTAACTCTATTTTTCTAAATTTTCATCGCCACTTAGAAGCCTAGTTTGTTCCCCCATTATCCTACACTGACCCATACTCCTATGAAAATACACACATGACCTTCTAGAAGAATAACCTATAAAAGATACATAATAAAAAGGCTTATAAATTGAAGTAACATTAAAGGACCAAATACATCTAAGTGAAGCAAATCCAACACCCCATAAGATTTATGATAACTATAATAAAATTTATTTCATGATTACTGTTTTCATAGTGGAATTTATGCAATGAATGTGGATGTATGTGTGTTGATTTTTTATTTCTATGTGTACATGCAAGAATTTTTGTTATAACTACACCTAAATTTGGTTCTTCAATGAAATTTTGTAATTCTAAGTTATTCAATTTCCTTAGGAGATTGCACTGACTTTGTGATCTTGAGGTAATCTAGTTAGGAATTTTTTTGTTTATTTTTAGTTAAATTATTGCAAGCATCATTCTAACATAGTTTCATAATTAGGATCTTTCTTTTTATCTCTTTTCTCTCTGATATTTTTATAAAATGTTAAAAATTCAAAAAAGTAGCAACAAAATAGTGAAGATCATATATCTTAATAGTGCTTCAATAATTCATAGTTTATTAGATTTGAGATCAAGGAAATATAATATCAAAGTTTTAAATTGTTTTGAATTGTTTTGAATTGCTTTATCATCAAAAAATAACCCTTAAAGTGTAGATTCTAGAATATAACCATATTAATCCCTTTGTGAGAATAAAAATCCAATTACCAATTGAGTGAACTAGAAAGTCAAGACCTGAAAACTAGAACCTTGGGGAAATCATGTTCTATCCAACGTGTTGATTTCCTTTAAAGAGAGATGTAGGTTTATCTAAATTTGCATATATGTTATGAGTGCATCAAAACAACCATCGATAGAACTCATTTAGGATTGATATATGGGTGATGGACTATGATTAAACAAAAATAAAAAATATCTTCCAATTAATATATTCAAAGTTGCAAACCATAATCACCTGGTTGTATCAATGTGGAAAGCATAATCATTTGATTGTATCAATCTGGAAATGCAAAATTAAACTTACATACAATAATCTTTGAGAACAAATTTAATACTTTGCCTCATATAGAGACTTTAAAACTTTTCTAGATTACTTAGTAAAACAACAAATTATAAGTTACCACTACCAATATCACACTTGGATTGAAGTTGAGAGAAAGAAATAATTAAAAAAATTCAACAATCAGCCTCTAAAGCTTGAAATAAGGAGCAAGAAATAAAAACCAAGTTTTCTCAATCAAACTCTAAAAAAAAATAATAAGATCTAGGCTCAACAACTCATCGACCATTACCCATGCCAAGGGATATGGGAAAAAAAAAATACCACCATGCATATTTATCACTACAAAGTCTTTATGTAGCTCAAATACAAAATTATTTTACCATATGGAGGTTGACCTGCAGATGTTGCCTATTTCCACACCTTCTTTCAACTGTCTCTTTGTTATATGCCAAGAACATCCTCCCCTCAGATACCTATTGTTGCCTTCACCTCTCCTTCACCTCTCCCTCACATCTCCTTCACATTGGATTCTACTCTCCTTTCATGCCCAAGAAATAACTTTGAAATTGCTGTGCCAATCCTATATACCCAAATTTGCCATGTTGAGAAGAAAATCTATTTTTAAAATTAAAAATGGTAACTTCTATAATTACCTATGCCCATCTCCCACTCATTTCCATGATATGGTTTTGTAACTTCCTTTTAACTGAAATGTGTAACTGATTGGTAACTAACTAATTCAGTCCCATGTGAATGACTATCAAAATTTATTACCAAAGAAAACAACACCCCCATAACACATAACAAACTCAAGCCAAAATCTAGAAACAATTTGTAGTGTAGGAAAATGCATACCCTTACATTTTAAAACTTTTTTGGGCTCACCTTGCTTTATTTATTTCTATTTATGTTTTAATTGGTCCTATTTTGCATCCACAAGCCTAATCAATTGCATCTTTTTATGGCTAATCTTGACAAACACCAATGGATAAATGATAATTTAATGATTTTGTCTAACTGTCGTTGATTTTTGGGTTGGCACTAAGATGCCACCTAGGGTGGATTTTTCCCCCAAAGGTCATGGCACCTGAATTTCAAAGGCGCCTTAAATGGGCCCCTTTTTGGAGTTTGTGCCCCAAGTTTTTAGCCTTCGGAATAAGATGCCACCTAGGGTGTCTTAGTCCCCCTTTAGCTTTTTTTAGGATTTAATTTCAAATTTGGGAGAGATTTAGCTTCCTTTCATTAATGAATTGATATGTTGGCTTATTGTGGTGTAATTTTGAGATATTAAGCATAAATAGGTATAAATACGAGGTTCATTCATTCATTTCAATACAAGTCTTTTGTGAGAGAATTCCTAATAGCATAATTGAGTTCACAAGAGAATTCAAGAGTAATTCATCAAGTATTTGGAGCCATCATCAAGATTCAAGCATCATATCAAGGAGATTGTTGCATCATGCGTGTTTTTGAGCTAACATTTGTGATGTAGGGTTTTGATTCAAGCAAGCAATTTAAGTTAAGATCTATTGAGAATTCATTGGATTCAAGATATATATCCAAGCTAGCCATTTCACACAAGTTTGCAGATTTCATAGTAAGGGTTTGCTGAGTTGTAACATTGTATTTTTTTCATTCATCATTTCCCTCCATTTCATTTCATTTCAAGGTTTAATTACCAACAAGGGGTTTGACCAAGGAAAAGCCCTATTTACTAACAATCAACAAGTTTTTCCCCTCTTATGTGTTTGTGATTATAGATTTAGGTTGAAGACTTCAAAATCATTTGAAGTGCAAAGTTGCAAAGTTGTATTACAAAGTTCTCATCCTCACAGAATCTCACCTACAGGCCAAATCTGGAAGTTTCGGAACCTAAGATTAGAGAAGAAGGAAATGCATAATTTGGAACCTCAGGACCACATTCAGAGATTTCAGAAATTCCATATGGGACTAAGTCACCACCTAGGGCATCTTAGTCCTCTCAAGGGTATTTTGCAAAGATTCTTCCTGATCTCATTTCAATATTCAAAGATTTTTCTTTTTTCCTAAAAGATAGTTGCAGGACTAAGTCAAACACCCAATGGATAAATTATAATTTAATAATTCTATCTGAGTGTCCTTGATTTTTGGGTCAGGACTAAGATGCCACCTAGGGTTCCTTTGTCCCCCAAAGGTCTTGGGACTCAAATTTCAAAGGTACCTTAAATGGTCCCCTTTCTGGAGTCTATTCCCCAAGCTTTTAGCCTTGGGAATAAGATGCCACCTAGGGTGTCTTTGTAGTGGCCCTGCAGATGACATTTCTATTTTTGTAGTTTTGAGTTGTTGTTGGTTGTTAGTTGCTTAAGACTATGTTATTTTGATGCATTATGTCATGGTTTACATGACCAATTGTGAAACTCAGTTGATGATACACGTTACGTCACGATGCTTTGTTTATTTTCATGATGACATATGATGTTCTGTAATGTTTATGATGGTACTACAATGTGATTGTTTGTAGATGATATGTCTTATGTTAGTTCAATGAAGGAGATGGTTTAACAGTACTCATCTGTGAGTTCCCTGCTACGTCGCAATTCTTATTCATAGTGTGTTTTTTGTTATATATATGTTGTTCATTTGACTGTGCAGTGTGATGCAGCTTTCAGGTACAACCATAGACTCCACCTGCTTGTCAGGTTTGAGCATGCCATGACCCAATGGAATCATTGAAGGGAGATAGACTTGTCCTCTATCATGAACCATCGTTTTGAAAATAATGAGTATCTTTTGTCACCCTTATGTTATGTAGTTGTTCGTTTTGTTATGGTCCGTCTTGTCATTTTGCTCATTGGTTGACACAACATGTTATGTGGTCATGTTTTCATAATGTTATGTTTGGATTAAATTAATGATTTAATTTATAAGTGTTGAATTTAAATATGATTATTGCATCAATTGATTAATGATTATTTGTGAAAGGTTAATTAATTATAATTAAACTATTTGTGCAAGTTTGATATTTTCAAAAACTAAAATAGTTAGTTGTGATTTAAAGTTACAAAATATCCTGTTTTGAATGAGATGTTAGTAAAGTTAAACTGGCTGATTAAATTGCATGCAATTTGAAAGTTGAGTAAGTAAAATGTATTTATTGGGCAATTGGTTTTCGAAAAGGGGAGTTGTTGTTTTCACAGGAAAAGGTTGTTTTTGTATTCTTATCGGGTTTTTTCTGGAAAAGCTGAAAATTGAGGATTGAAGGTCGTATTCGTACTATGAAATTTTAGTGGATTGAATTTTTGGAGCTTTCACTTCACTGTTGCTCAATTTCGGAAAGCGTTTCAGGTTTCTTCTTTGTTTTAAAATTCGTGGTTGTGTGAATTTTAACTTACAATGGATATTGCTGAAATTTAGTCTTGCATGCTTGAAATCTCGAATTAATAATCTACACAGGATAAAAAATGAGACTATGAGAGATTAGACATATATATCAAAACCAAAGGATATTTTATAGAGAAAGAAAGAATAGAGAAAGTTCTTGAAATCAATATTTGTTTCCACCCATCTATTCTATGTGGCTTGAATTTTTAATGAAAACATAGTTGTGTTAACATACATGTATTGCTTTGACAATTCTCTATGACTCCTTCTCGGATTCACCTCTACTTTTGTGTATTCCACTATATTTGTTTCTCCTTGTTCTGGATTTTGATGCAGCTAAAGTCTACAAAGGTTTCTTCCTTTCTCTAATGAA
The DNA here is from genome assembly GCA_007115665.2 of Sequoiadendron giganteum. Lineage (NCBI taxonomy): Eukaryota > Viridiplantae > Streptophyta > Pinopsida > Cupressales > Cupressaceae > Sequoiadendron > Sequoiadendron giganteum. The sequence continues at coordinate 450,225,101 of CM021100.1, forward strand.
AAACATTTCATGTGCTGATTCTTTATTTTCTACCATTGATTCTAGTTCTTTAGCGTCTTCTTCTTATTGGTACCGACAATGAATAGGAGAGGATGGTAGACTTTCTCTGTCACGAGAAGTCTATGCACATGTACCTAGCAGTAGTCATGCATAGTGCATGCAATAACATTTACATATATATTTATAGCATGCGTGAATTTGTTCAAATGCATGCATTTGGAATAAACCGTCGATTTGTATTAGGAGCTTGTTTTAAATCTATTAAACTCCTTGGGCCGCAATTATGTGATGAGGTTCTTTTTATTTGACTCTAACAAGACTTTAAATGTGTATATATATATATATATATATATATGCTCAGTTGTCTGCTTGGTTCTGTCTATGTTTAAATGTATATTAGCCAGCTCTACATTTTATGTTTTACTCACATGCTTCATGCATGCACTATCTATTAGTTATTCCTATCTTTTTTTATTGGATTGGTGTGAGGTGGTCGTATCACTATCTTAGTAGAATCAATCTTCTATCACATAAGTATGAGTGTTAAAGTCAGTTAAATGTTGATTTGTGCAAGCTTATCATATCTTTATGCAAGTGTATTCAGTGTTAATTCATTTTGATTTGGCCGACTACTTTTGAGAGGTGTCGCTATTTTTTTTGAGGTAATCATACTATCACTGTTCAACTTGGGGTTGCCTGAAGTTATTGCCTCCAGATCTCCCTTTGAATACCTTAAGCCTGCACGCGTCAACCTTTATGCTTCTTAATCTTTATGCTTGTCTTAAGATCATTGTTAAGTTGTCTACTCATGCAAAATTTTATTCTGTAACCGATAGCTCTTCACTCATTTACCTCAGTGTGTAGTCTATGGACAGGTTGGCTTTTCTCGTTGTTCAATTGTTGGGTCAAATTTACTTCCATCTCACTAACTATGAGATCATTTTCTTTATGGATTTCTTCTTATTTTATTTGATCCCTTTAGTGTATTTTCTTGGGGCTGAAGTATGTAGTTTCTTTGTGTCCTCCAAGTGTGATTTGGTTTTAGCTTTGCATATGTGCTCTTTGAATCTAGTATGAACTTTTGATATCAATCATTCACATGGCTATAGGCGTCAGGTTGTGGGTTATGAAAATTGGAATTTTCTTCCTTTGTGTGTTGTATGCAATGCTTACTTCTTTTGTTTCATTTAGAATCGGGTGGTAACCTTCCAATTCTAATTACTCTACATGCTAATGCCGCATAATGAAATTCTCTATCATATCAATTGGAGTGACTCTTAGTGAGTATGACTGGCAACTTGGTGTTGTTTGTTGTTTTTAAGTAATGTCTGGTAACAAATTAATTGCTCTTTGCATCGATATAGCATTTGGTAGTTATTTTAATGTTCTTCCTTAATTGGTTCGGATGCGGTTGGGATGTCGTCTTATGTCGTTGATTGCTGGGATGGTTGATGGTCATTAAGTATGTGTTAGATTAGTTTTTTGTTACATTTTCCGCTGATATGTTTCAAATTCATCAACTCACATAGAAGTCTATGGACATTTAAAATTCTTGTCTAATTTCTTTGGCATCTTGTCACATCTATAGCCCTTGAAAATAGAATATTGTAGAGGTTTAAATAATCTTTCTGAAACTGTTGATTCTACTTGTTGCATGCTCACTTTGAAACCCTTGGTCGCCATGAGTATCTCAAACTCTGTAGTTAGCTATCTCCTTGGATCACTTTGGAATTATTTTATCAATTTATTGGTCACACCTTCATGCACTTGATTCGACTGGTAAAGATCTTACTGACATCTGAGTTATTATCTTTGTCCTCTATCTCATATGAGCTTGTCTGCAACTAATTCCCCATTGCATGCGTTGATTTGTCTCACAGCCATGTCTTAAAGATTTTTTTCCTACTGCTCTAATAGTTAGCAGTGTAATTCTCATTAAAATTTAAAAAAAAATAAAGAGATGAGATTATAATGATAGTGTTGGTATTGTCAACTGCCATGGTTAGGTTGGTTCTACTATATATTCCACCACTACTAGTCGGTTGCATGCAATCTTATTAATTCCATCTTTGCATGGCGAGTAGTGATTTGATGAGTTAGTTATTATGTACGTCACTTTAGAACAATTGTTATGATATTTTTCAATCCTTTGTCATCCATGTGTAGAATACGAATCGTTATTCATTCTTTACCCCACGGTATGTGTGGTTACCTTTGTTTCATCTTGTTTGACTGTATGCATGTTGCATCGTTCATGTATGAACTATTTGTAATCTCTCTACTAGCAAGTCGACTTAGATTCTTCACGTCGGTCCAGTATAACACTTAGTTGCTCGGTTATAAATTATGTTGATAAAATTTATTTACTTTGATTTAGCACTAATCACTATAAGTGATATGATTTATATTCACTTTATTTTGTGTAACTTAACATTGCTTTATTCATATCTTCTTGGATTTTCATAAGTAGTAATTAAATTGTATATGAAATATGAAGGTCTTATTATTTAATGAGATTGTGTATGTGTAATGCCCCGCCGTGGAACTTGGAAAGCGTTATGACATTCACAACAATAACAAAATAATTTTTTTTTTTAAAGATATAACATGTGACAACAACCATAAATGTTTCAGGGTTCCACAACTACACTACTTATGAATAACAACAATAAAATTGATACAATAGACATTTAAATAATTTACTCAAGAGAAGTCATGTCTAGATAAATACATCAATAAGAGTTTATATACAACAATCGAGATTATATCAAATCTCAGAATAATACAAATAGATACAAGGAATCTCATGCACATCATGAGTGCAATAAAATGAAGAATGAGATGAGGAAAATAAGATGTCCACGCCACAACTCATCCAAAGATCTATGCTCTGAAACCACTGTGTAGTCTGGATCCAACCATGGAAACCTGTCATGAAGCAAATACCTATAGGGGACTCAATGGAGCTATGGCACATTCCTCCCAACCGTGTGGAGCTCGAAAGCCCACCCCCCGTGCTAGGAGACAAAACTAGTCCTCAAGTCAAATTGACCTCACAAAGAATCAAATAAAATTACAAGGTTGACTCACATGAAAACTTAAGAACGAGTCAATGACAATAATAAACTGAAAACACAAAAAAAAATTCCCGCTCCCGCTCCCGCTCATTTGAAGTTGAATTTCTGCTCGCATGGTAGACTCTGTCGTGGGGGTACCCAAGGGTCCCCTACCCCCACCTGACTCATGCTCTCCTCCTTTGAGGATGTGTCTGGTGGGTACCTCCTCTATGGGATCTATGCTTTCTCCTGCGGGCATTTTGCGGAATGTGGTGGCTCCGGGCATCTCCTTTGTGCTGGTGGTTGAGCTTCCTCCAGCTGCTGGTTGGAAGAATGTCCTGAATAGTGGGTATCTGGCCTCCTCGTTATCAGCCCCCCCTTAGCCGATCATGTTTTCTCATGTTGTGTTTGATATTCCTGATACGGTTAGTGACATAATCCTTTCCTCTATGGAGAATGCGATGGTGGGGAGATTCCTCTCCTATCGTCCTACGGTGGATATGGTTAGAAAGTGGGTGGCCATGAAATGGAGGCTTAAGGGCAGTGTGGAGTTCCGCGCGATGGGTGGCGGTCTCTTCCTTTTTTGATTCGCTGTTGCTGAGGATTTAGTGCATACCCTGTGATCGGGCCCGTGGGTTGATGGAAAGAATAGCCTCACTTTGTGTAGGTGGAAGCCTGGGTTTGATCCTGCTTTAGACCTTAACATGTTGGCTCCTATTTGGGTGCTGCTGCTAGGCTTACCTTTTGAGTTTTGGGATGAAGCCATATTCAAGGTTGTCGGTGATTCATTGGGTCAGTTCGTTACTTCGGATGTTGTCACTAAATCTAAATCAAGGTTAGTATTTTCTCATTTCTGCGTCAATATTTGCATAGATAAAGTTCTTCCTAACTCTATCAAGCTTTGCTCCAAGTTGGGAAACTGGGTACAACCTGTTTGTTACGAAAACGCAGTGGTTTATTTTCAAAGGTGTGCCAAAGCTGGGCACCTTATCACTGATTGTAAATCGTCAGTTAGTAGGGAGGTTTTGGATGCGCCTAACCCCAAGATTCCGATGGTGGATGCCTTGAGGCCTTCGAGTGGTTTAGAGATTGTCCCCCCAGATTTGGTTTAGTCTCATGTGCTTCCTCTGCGTTCACTCTCACCTGGTGTTCCTCACCCTGTCTCGAACCCTAGTGGCTCTTTGATGTTGGGAACCTTCACTCGGGAGGTCTCTTTGACTCAAGATCTTGGTTCCTTGGTTGTCGCTACTTTGTCTATGGGGGCTTCTGATGAGGTATTTGGCCCTAGTTCTTTGGCTGTTGATCCGCTATCCTTTACTTTAGGGACCTGTGGGGATTTGGTTGAAGAGGGTGAAATTTGGGAGGAAGAATGTTTCGGTTTGGTTGAAGAAACTACTGAAAACATGGAATCTTTAAAGATGGAGAAAGTTGAAGAGGAAGGGATATGAACCACGCCTAAGAAGAAGGGTAGGAAGAAGAAGGCAGATGTGGGTGGTGATTCCAAGCCTGGGAGGCCCTCACAGAGATCCACCAGAACGCATGAAATGACAAACGAGATTGCCCTAGGGAAGCAGAGGACATTAGAGGTGTCCTCAAAAAAAGGTTAGAGATGAGGATTATGTCTTAGAATATTTGGGGATTTAATAGTTCACACAAATAGCATGCCCTGAAGAACTATATAGTGGAGCATAAGATTGATGTTTGTCTCCTACAAGAAACTAAGATGATGAAAATTAATTTTGAGAAGGTTGTTAGCTTTATTTGGCCTAATGCTTCTTTTATTCACAGTGATGTTGAGGGAGCTTCGGGGGTATTGGCTGTGCCTTGGAATCCTTCCGATTTTCAAGCTCAGGAATTATTTTATTGTAAAAATAGCATTGGAGTTTCACTCTTTGTAAATGAAGAAGTTTGGTCAATAATTAATATTTATGCCCCCAACCAGAGGAACTCAAGGAATTTCCTTTGGAGAAACATGGTGAGTCAAATTAATAGGAATAAAGGTGGTCGGTGGCTTGTTGCTGGAGATTTCAACTCTCCCTTGCTACCATTTGAGAAAAGTGGGGGTCTCCTAGATTACACTGACATCATGACTAATCTGGAAAACTTTTTGTGTTCTTCAGGGTTAATTGATATTGATCTTCAGGGACAGCGTTTTACCTAGTCTAATAGAAGGGCTGGTGTTGATCTAATTCAGGTTAGGCTTGATCGTTTCCTCTGTTCTCCCCATTGGACCAATACCTTAGGAGCCAACCTAGTTACTCTTCCTAGGACGGTTTCTGATCATAACCCTCTCCTTCTAACCATTAATATTCATCCTTCAAGCGGGCCCTATCCCTTTCGTTTTGAAATAATGTGGAACTGTCACCTTGATTTCAAGAAGAAAATTGTTGAATGGTGGAATATCCCTATACAAGGGTCTCCTATGTTCAGGCTATGTTACAAACTCAAGCATATTAAACTGATGGTTAAAGGTTGGAACAGGAATGTGTTTGGAGATGTTTTTCAAAGGAAAAAACAGCTTGAGGGGAGGTTAAAGATTTTGCAGAAGAATATGGATGAGGGAGATGTCAGTCAACAGATTAATAATCAGGAAAAGGATTTCAGAATGGAATGGGAAAAAGTTCTAAAAAATGAGGAGGTATTTTGGAAGCAAAAATTGAGGATCCAATGGCTGAAAGGAGATAGGAACACGTCATTTTTTCACGTATCTGTTGTCAAACATCGAAAAAGGAACCAAATTTCTAAACTAATAAGTAACTCTTGGGAGGTGATTTCTGATCAAGCTCTTATTAAGTCATGTGCGATTTATTATTTGAAGGAGGCTCTCTCGGTCCCTACAGGTCCCCAACTCAACACTAGATTCTTTGGTTCTCCAAGACCTCCCTGCATCCATCTCTCTGGAGGATAACTTGGGCATTCTTAGGAGTTTTTCCATGGAAGAGGTTCGGTTGACTACTTTTAGCATGGGGGCATTCAAAGCCCCTAGTCCTGATGGGTTCCCCCCTGCATTCTTTCAAATGTTTTGGGATACTATGGGCTGGGACCTTGTGCTTGCGACTAGGGACTTCTTTCAATCTAGTAAGATTCTCAAACAAAGGAATCACAACTTCATTGCCCTTATACCTAAGATAAGTGAGACACTTTCTATGGCTGACTTCTGGCCTATTAGTTTATGTAACACCATCTATAAGATCTTTTCTAAGATTCTTGTTCACCGTCTCAAACCTCTACTTGATAAAATTATTAGCCACACTCAAAAGGGGTTTGTCCCAGGTCGACATATTCTTGATGCTGCTTTGACTACCCATGAACTATTTCACTCAATGGATAGAGGTAATAATGAGGGAATGGCGCTTAAACTTGATATATCCAAAGCCTATGACAAGGATATGTGGGAATTCATTCCAAAGGTCCTAGCTAAATATGGCTTTAACAGGTTGGTCATTGAGCTCATTATGGAGTGTGTTAGAACTGTTAAGTTGTTGGTCCTGGTTAATGGATCCCCCTGTAGTTTTTTTTCTGCTGGTAAAGGGCTCAGGCAAGGAGACCCTCTTTCCCCCTACCTCTTTATTATGGTTTCCAATGTGCTTAGTAAGAATTTTACTAGTCTGCTGTCAGAGGGCTCCATATCTAGTGTTAGAGTGGCTACCTCTCTTTGCCTGATTGTTGTGTAGCAATTCGTGGATGATACTTTTCTTTTTGGGAAGGCCTCAGTTGTGGAGGCTAGGAAATGGAAAGCTTGTCTTAACAGCTATGCCTCCTGCTCTGGATAGTGCATCAACTATAACAAGAGTAAGATTTACTTCTTTAATTGCTCCCCTGCTTTGGAAAATAAGGTGACTGCAATTCTCGGATGTGTCAGTGATTCTCTCCCGTCGGTGTATCTGGGGCTTCCACTTACGTTTAAGGAGGTTCAACCGAAGTTTTGGAACTCTATTCTGGAGAGGATTCAAAGGAAATTGGCTGGGTGGAAGGGATCTTTACTTAGTCATGCTGGCAAATTATAGCTCCTTACTACGGCCATACAAGGTATACCCACTTACTTTCTGGCTATCTTTAGGATGCCCATGTATATAGTGGAAAAGTTAGAAATAATTCAAAGGAATTTTCTTTGGGCCGGTGCTGAGGAGAAAAAGAAAATTGCCCTGGTTAAATGGGAAAAGGTTAGTCGGGCTAAAATTTATGGGGGGCTTGGAATAAGGAAGATTGCTCCCTCTAATAGGGTGTTGATTGCCAAGGTTGGGTGGGATCAATTAAGGAACTCCAAGGACTGGTGCAAAATCCTGAATGCTAAGTATCTTCAAAATAGGTCTTTGATTTATTGTCTTTCGGAATCCCACCCTCTTGGTTCCGTTATCTAGAGGAGTATTTGCAACATTCAAAGCCTGCTAAAAAAATGGATAAAATGGAAAATGGGGAATGGGATCAAAATTAAATTATGGGAAGATGCTTGAATCTTAGATTTCCCTCTGGCTTGTTCCGATTTTCGGGGGGTGATGAGTGCTACTCAAAGATTCTTTGGGATTTATATCAGTGACTATGTGTCTGGCCCTTCTAGTGCTAGGATTTGGAGAGAGCTATCCCTATGCTGCACCCACTCGCCGGATCTTAGTTGTCTTGCTAAATCCATCTAGGTGTTACTCTCCAGTTTTAGATTTCTTTCCTATGACATAGAGGATGAATTCTTTTGGGATTTAGATAAACAGGCGGACCTCTTAGTTAGATCCGCTTATAGACTGCTGACTAATGATAGTTCTGTGGAGGATCACTGGAGGATGGTTTAGAATAGATGCATGATCCCTAAAATAAATTTCTTCTGGTGGACGACTTGCCACAATAGGATTCTGACCCAGGACAACTTGAGAATCCGAGGATTATGCTTTCCCAATAGATGTTTTCTCTGCAAAGAGGGGGAAGAAACTGTTAATCACCTCTTACTACACTGCCCGTATGTTGTTGAAGTGTGGGGGATGGCTATTAAGAAACTTGAGATTTAGTGGGTTATGAGCAAGGACCTGATTTCATTTATTTTGGGCTGGAATAGGCCTTTTTTGCATCCTCTAGTTAGTGAAATTTGGAGACAGACCCCCCCTATCATAGGTTGGTGTTTATGGAAGGAGAGGAATAACCAGGTCTTCAGGAATGTTGAGCAGAGCCCCAAGGAGGTGTTTGGGATTGGTGTTTGGCTCATAGAGGAGAATATCTTCCTCTTTGATGGAAAACTTCCGAAATTTGGGCCGAGAGACTTTGAAATAAAAATGGCTAAGGAATGGCACCAGGATTTAAATGCTAATGCTTTTGACAATGGGAAACTTTTAGCTAGGAGAAATACCAAATGGGAGCCTCTGGATTTAGGATGGTTTAAAATGAATTTTGATGGAGCTGCTAAAGGGAATCCAGGAAGGGCAAGTATAGGTGGGATTATAAGAGATTCTTTGGGAAACATGGTGGTAGGGTTTGTTGGTGGCATCGGGGTTCAGTCGACTCTTGTTGCTGAGGCTCGTGCACTGTTCATGAGACTCAAAATTGTTGTTTCTCTAAGGATTGTTAATCTCCATATTGAGGGAGATTCCAAGGTGGTGACGAATGCTGTGAAAAATGAAAGATTCATTGGATGGAACACCAAGGACATTTTGATGGATGTTAGTTTCCTTACGTCCAAATTAAGAGATAAAAAAGTGTCATATTTACAGAGAAGGCAATAGTGTGGCAGATGCGTTGGTGAATCTTGGCTCGAGGTGGGTCTCGGCTAGATGTTGGAGGAAAAAGGAAAGACTTCCATCAAACATTCAAGTTTTGATAGAGTGGGAAAGGGCTTCCGTGGTTAATAATGACTTGTAACTTTTGGATTACGAGGACTAACTAGGGGTCCCACTGGTTTATTTGGGTGTGTTGGTGGATAATTGCCAATTTTGGTATGGAGGACAGGTGGAGTGCTGCGGGTAAATATGAGCGGGTGTGGAGTAGGGGAACAAGCACCCACGTGTTGATTCTTTGGGATTGGAGATTGGGTATAGCTTATAAAATAATGGTGAGATGGCTGGGAGGAAACTTAATTGATGTGATCAAGCTTGGATCTGGTGATGTGATGTGGGTTATTTCGAAGGCCGTGATTTCTTCTCGGGTGTATGAAGGCACTGTGTGTATCACATTTTGGGGAATGGGGTTACTTGATTTATCTCCTAATTACATTTGGAGAAGTGAGTGTGTTAATAATGATGGGACCATTCATGATGAGTACTGGGTGTGTTCTAGTGGCTTCGCACCGGCTAACTTAGCTGGTGATTACTTCAGCTTTTTATGGTGGGTTTCTACATTTAGCTTGTTGGTTTATCTGCATGGGATGTCGTGCCTTTCCTACTTATCCACCAACTTTTTCCTCCTCCACTATTATCAAAAAATCATTAATTGTTAAGTCTTTTCTCACTGCTGCATATTTCCCCTCCACGCGTGTTTTTGGTTTGAGAGGATTATTAGCCGTAATCCCTGCATTAAACATCCTTTTATGTTACTTGTTCACAACGTTTATCTCTGGTGTTTGTTGCAGCACTGTGGTTTTCCTGAGCAGGCCGACAGAATGGATGGAGATCGTGTGCGGACGAAGCCGGATAGTTGTGATGAATTCTAAAACAACCCTCTTGTCTGGCACATTTGTATGGAGGGTGGAATTGCCCCGCTTATGGAATGATTGGTCAGCCATGATCCTATTCTTTCGGGTCAATTTTCTAGTTCTTGGAAGGACAGAAGGGTTTCTGTTGGGGGATTTCGTTTGAAGTTAGCGAGGATGTCATTACGCAGGCCACGGGCTTGAGGTGCAAAGGGAAGAAATACCCTAAACACACCAAAAAGCTAGACCACGAAAGCCTTAAGGCGTTCTTTAGAGGTGAGGAGACTCCGGTCAGGAATCAGGCGGGGTTTCAAAGAGCTGAGCTCCCTAAGCCGTGGGACATGGTTTGCATGGCTTTGATGAAATATGTGATGTTGGAAGGTAGGTACAAAACTTGTTTCTTCTATCATTTCCCTCTGCTTAACCATCTCAAACATAAAATATTGCTTAGCTTTCCATTTTTCCTTCTTATGGACTTAGAAAGCTCGGTGGACAAAAGTAATGCGGCGGCTTGTCATAATCCCTATGATCTCCTGCCTCTCCCACTCCATCAGGGGCTTATCCTCCACCTGTACCACTTCCATCTTTCTCTTTGTCCGCCTAAAGCCATTACTGTCCATGTTGAGAACATTGAACCCATCTCCTCGATTCATATCTCCCCGGCTGAGTCCAAGAGCCCTCCTCGAACTGACAATGTGGGGAGTGTCAAAACAAATTTAGCCACCAAAAAGCTTAAGGGTGGATTAGGCATGGCTCATGCCAGTGTGACGGAAGGGCTCTGTGAGCTAAAGGCCACCCAGGTTGGTACGGATGATAATGTCACTAAGTTGAAGAAAGGTAAGGAGAAATGTGTGCAAGCCACGACTATTAAGGAGGGCAAGGGAAAGAATGCAGTTGGGAAAGATTCCAGAGGGGATACGGTTGTGGGGATCATGGAGCTGACTGGTGGGGAAAGTGTTAGGAGGAGATCGGGGAGGCTAGCCAAAAACAACAAAAAGAGATTAATTATTGAGGACTCAGAGGTGGAGCAGTCTGACAGCAAGGGCTATAAGGAGGAAGAGTTTGATGATGAGATTGATGACATGGGAGAGAGGCCCCTGCCTACTCTGATGGACAGCAAGATTCCTGGCCATGGTTCTGACTCACACACTCCACTGGTGAATGAGCCTAGTGGGATTCAGGTGACTAGGGATATTGGAGAAGATGCTGACATGCTAGCAAAGAGATTGAACACCCTGGACAAAAGATTTAGGGGCTTGACCCGCTTCACAATGAAACTGAGCCACTTTGTTACTAGTGCACTGTCAAATGTCATAAAAGAGGAATTGAAGGGGAATAATAGCCAGGAAAATAAGGAGTGGGTGGGTGATGAGGCGGTCAACCTCCTGATGAAGAATTGGGATGAGGCCAGTTAGCTGCTCCTGTTGCTGGTCTATCGGCTGTTTTTCAGCTGTTGGTGTGCTGTCACGGGGTTGTCTCTGGTTTTTTCTTTTATGTTAATTTTTAGTCCTTTTTTGGCCCTAGTGGCTCGTTGTGAGGGGTACATCACCCCGTAAATGCTGTTTAACTTTTCAAAAACAATAAACTGCAAACTGAAAACTGCATAAAGAAAACTCCCAAAGGCGACTCACAATTGAGAGATCACAAGGTGTAGTAGGACCAAAATGTCATCACATATATGGGATAGGTTACCCTAGGTAGCCTTCCTAGGTTACTGGCCCTCTACTGGAGTTACCCTGGCAACCTCTTATGACTCTCGGCCCCTATACATACTAGGTGGCCTTCAATCACTTCTCAAGAAGATGAAGTGTTCAAGATGCCATTCGAGGCCTTCTCAACTTGCTTTAACCTAAACCTAAACTAGCGTTAAAAGCCAAGATGAGGTAAAAATTATCTTTTAAAGTTTATTAATCTACCCAAACCCCTACAACATGTTTTAATTATCACTTTTTAACATACTTCCGATAGGTTACCCGTGCAACCACTTTTGGGTCCGGCCCCTAACAAATGCCACTCTTCCTAAGGTACAACTCCACTAATAGATTACAACAAGAAGACAACATGCATGCAACATGAACTTCTTAACCAAGGACCTATAATCAATTGATCCAATATATAACCATAGTAACAAAGCATTGCAAAAATTCCGCAAGCACGTACTCATATAATAAGATACAACATTTTCCCAAACAGTAATACCTAGAATAATGTGAGAGATCCATGTTTCCCACAAATATCTGAACAAGGTAAAATTGAGCAAAGATCAAATTACCAATTGATAATCAACAAGCATGCCATAGCTTATTAACAAGAAACAAAACCTTTGGGACACTATAAACCAAGACCCTTCCATAATCAAGAAAATAACACAACATAGGTTTAGACATCAAAATCTGCAAATTTGGTTAAAAACTAAAACACATACATCTTGTTAGCATGATTCGTATAACCAAACACAAATCCAATGTCTTCATAAAATAATACTACATTCTTCAAAATATTAGCAAATGACAAAAACAAATCCTAACATGTAAAGAAGACATGAAGTATATCTATCCTATGGTGGATTGGTGCAACTTAGTTGTGTAGGAAGCTGCCCTTTCCCAATCCATGATAAGCAAGATGATATTATGGACAAGATTGACTCTCAAATGGAGAGAGTGACCTTGCATGCAATGTGTTGTCAAATTGTGTGTTGTTGTGATGAGCAAGATTAGTTCTCTTATGTGGAGAGTAACCTTGCATGAAAAAGTGTTGTTGTTTGAAGGAGAGAAGCCTTCAACTTATAATTGAACTTGAAGAGAGGAGAGGCCAAATTGATGAATGTGGGATCATTCATGGGCCAATGACAACATGCCACTTGTCAAGGCGTGAGAGGGTGAGGAATTTGCATGTCTTGGCCAATGTACCAATTTCAAATTTGAATTTTGGATGAAATGACATGTTTAGGGGGGATGAAAGGTGCATTAAATGCCAACTTTGACTTGTGCAAGTGACATGTAAGAGCATTTAATGCTTTGTTGGAAGGGACAAATCCTTTAGAGGGAAGATTCAAATTGGAAGAATATTCCATCTTGATGCCCTTTTGAAAGTAATTAGAAGAATTGATAAATTAAATAATTGATTTATTGGTGCAAGTGGGTGGGTTAGTTGAGAGTTTAGATTTGACTTTAGTTGAGTCAAAAGCTAGAGAATGGTAATCATGATTAGAATTTAATTAATTTAGATTAATTAACTTAGGGGATTTTAGGGATTTGATATTTGATTTAAATCAGTTTGATTTATCAAATCAAATAAGAAGAACTTTAGGACTTAATGAAATAATTTGATTTATTTAATTAAGTCTAATGAACATTAGGGATTTAATCAATAAAATATATTAATTGATTAATAGAAGAAATGAATGTTAATTAGAGCAAAATGCATGATGCATGATGTTAGTTTTGCATGTCTACATTTTGCCCCTCTTTGAAGCAATGTACTTGTTGCATTGGTTCAAAGAATGATGCTGCTGACATTGAAATTAAAAATTTCTCAATTTTTTCGGATGCCCTAGCAGAAATAAGTACGTTGGTACATTGCCCCCTTGAGAGATCGAGTGAAAATATTGAGGTGGATCTCGCGACAAAGAGGTTCAAAATGAATGTATGGATGGTTAGACTATATGATCTATATGATAATGATGATGTAAATGAGATGAATGCGATGGATGATGTTGTCTTGATATGAAATGATTACGAAAGATGCAAGATGGATGCATTGTTAGCGTGAAAGAGGATAGAAGAATGAGAGGGATCAACCCTTAAGTTCAAGAAGATGAAGAAGTCCAACAAGTCCCCTAGTCATCGAGACTTTATTGGATATGATGATGAATGATCATGATGTATTGCTTATCCAAGGATGGGAAAAGAGCATACCTTTCTTTATGTTTGATAACACATGTAGGTGCGATACATCAAGGTATTATCTTTGTGTTGCTGGTCTATCGGTTGTTTTTCGGCTGTTAGTGTGGTGTCGTTGGACTGTCTCTGGTTTTTTCTTTTCTATTAATGTTTACTGTTTATGTTTAGTCCTTTTTTGGCCCTAGTGGCTCATTGTGAGGGGTACAACACCCCGTAAATGCTGTTTAACTTTTCAAAAACAATAAACTGCAAACTGAAAACTGCATAAAGAAAACTCCCAGAGGCGACTCACAACTAAGAGATCACAAGGTGTACTAGGACTAGAATGTCATCACATATACGGGATAGGTTACCCTGGGTAGCCTTCCTAGGTTACTGGCCCTCTACTAGAGTTACCCTGGCAACCTCTTATGACTCTCGGCCCCTATACATACTATGTGGCCTTCAATCACTTCTCAAGAAGATGAAGTGTTCAAGATGCCATTCAAGGCCTTCTCAACTTGCTTTAACCTAAACCAGCGTTAAAAGCCAAGATGAGGTAAAAATTATCTTGTAAAGTTTATTAATCTACCCAAACCCCTACAACATGTTTTAATTATCACTTTTTAACATACTTTCGATAGGTTACCCCTACAACCACTTTTGGGTTCGGCCCCTAACAGATGCCACTCTTCCTAAGGTACAACTCCACTAATAGATTACAATAAGAAGACAACATGCATGCAACATGAACTTCTTAACCAAGGACCTATAATCAATTGATCCAATATACAACCATAGTAACAAAGCATTGCAAAAATTCCGCAAGCACGTACTCATATAATAAGATACAACATTTTCCCAAACAGTAATACCTAGACATAATGTGAGAGATCCATGTTTCCCACAAATATCTGAACAAGGTAAAATTGAGCAAAGATCACATTACCAATTGATAATCAACAAGCATGCCATAGCTTATTAACAAGAAACAAAACCTTTGGGACACTATAAACCAAGACCCTTCCATAATCAAGAAAATAACACAACATAGGGAAAGCATTTTAATTAGAATTTAACGAATTTGAAAATAAGATTCTACTTCATACAAGACAATCTCAAAGCTTTAGAACATTGAACTAACAAACATAAATATTCTCATATCGACATTCTATTATCCAAAATCTATTAAAGATTATATCACCAACAATAACATTTATTCTAACTTTTAAAACTAATTGATACAATCCATTATTTTAATATCTTTTCATAAAATACATTTTAAATATTGCAACCAACTTAATTAATACAATTTATCCATTCATATAAGATATTAACAAATCAAGAATATCAACCATAATGAAAATTAAATAGATATTACAAATAAATGTATTAATGCATCTATATTAGTGATTATAATATAGATTATTATAAATTATAATAATCTATATTATAATCACTAATATAGATGCATTAATACATTTATTTGTAATATCTATTTAATTTTCATTATGGTTGATATTCTTGATTTGTTAATTTAATTGGCAATTTCAATTTACAATTTCCACATAAACATACAAAACACTTATTTATTTATTTTATCCTAATTTGAGAGTAAAATTACATTTATTTACCCTCCCTTCTACATTCAAATAGTGTGAATTTAAATATAAAGAAACATTGACACTTATTACTATAAAACTAAATGAAGTAAAGTTTATTCGCAAACAAAGACTATGTTGGCGCATACATATCTATTACTGTTAAAACCACATAACTAACTGAATGAATCAAAGCCAACCGATACCAATGAGGTAACTAAACCTTAACTTAATGTTAAAGGATGCAAAGGACATGCAACCATCACCGTGGAGTGGAGAAAGGAACCGACGTTAGCATAGTGTTCATTGTCGACAACAGAGTTAGCAAAAGCAACAAAGGCATCACAGGAAGGAGGCTATTATAGACAACTCCGATGCATGGAAACTGATCATTCATTCAAAGGGTGAATCATGGCTTCACTAGAGATACACATCCGACCCCTAAGCGACATAGTAAATCCCATGGGTTTAGATACAAATACTCATCAAAACATCAGTTCCTCCCACTAGTGGCTTAATGAATCAAGAGGCCTAGTGACCAAGTTGACGATGGCTTATTTGTTTCTTGAATGAAACCTTTGTAAATGGTAACTAGATTAAATATACTAGTTCATTGCCATATCTATTAAATAATTCCCTCCAAATGGATAATCTGCTACTTCAAACATACCATTAGAGAAATACCAATTCCCATATCTATTAAAATTATCTCAAGTAGATGATTTTCCACATCAAATAGACCATACAATGCATGTGCTTATTGAAAGAGTCCTTTCAAAAATATGACTTGCCACATCGAGTATACCATACAAGAATGTCCCAGCCTAGTTCACTCTACATAACAAAATAAACCCAGTGTTTGCAACTTCAATGCCCAATGCCCTTAAGAAATCGATGGTCATTCTCAGGTTTGTATACTATAGAGCAAAAAGATTCTATACCAATGACAATTCTTTTTGAAAGCTTATACACTAAGGCTCAAACAATATGCAGGTTACAAGGAACAAGGAAAGAATAAGGCGTGGTTGGGTCGAGCATGTAACTCCAAAGAGTCTTAGATATTTCACCAGGCTGCGACAACAATAGAGACCAATTCTTTATAGAAAAAAAAAATGTAAATAACCAGAGCCTTACACACCCTATACGTAGTCAACAGGTAAACTAAGTTTGGGGGTCGACATAGGATTACAGAGGGAGAAACTATAACTATAGATTCAATGCATGCATCAGACAATAAAGAGATCAACCATGTTTTCTACTTCTATATTTTGTAACCATCATCAATAATATTATTTTCGTTTTCTACATTCAGTCGAGATATCATTGCATTTATTCAAATACTAACATGTTTCATTTTTTCTATGGTGTAGCAGGATTTGAAGACGAAATCTTCACAACAAAATTTACATGTTCATAACAAAATATACTTTAGAATTTAACAAGAAAAGACCCTGAAAGCGTTTCACTAAAAATGGAGGATGAACATAGCAAAACCTCGCAGATTCAAAACCTTCTACTTTCCACAATCAAAACATAGTCTTTAACACAATTTGCAGCTTCTATGATCAATTCCTCAAATCCAAAATTTTAGAAAATATCTTTTTGCTTCCTACTGTTCGAATATCAAAATTGTCTGTGCAAGAATGATCTTTTTCCAGATTATATCCTTTTTTTTTTATTCCTAAGTCTCAACTTTTACTTTTAGTTTCAGCATGCAACACATGCATTAAACTCAATAGACACAACAGATTAACAAGATGTTTCAACTTAATATCACAACTCAAAGTTCTATTTTTGAAACGTAAAATTGAATAATGAAATCAATTTACAATTAAATGCTCTTTTCAAAATAAGATATTTTAATATTTTAATTTAATCACATAATAAACTAAAAATAACTTCTTTAATTTAATTATATCATTAAATCATATAAAGAAACATTAATATTAATTAAAACATTATAATAATCCAAATTAACATAATATAAGCATTACAGGCTCAATCATTAACAAACGACTGCAAGCCTGCGACGAACAAGTGACAAGACAAAAAGGCCGATGACAAATACTCGTTCTTTTCAAAACGAAGGCTAAGGATAGAGGACAAGTCTATCTCCCATCGATGATTCCATTGGGTCATGGAACGCTCAGACCTGACAAGCAGGTGGAGTCGATGCCTATACCTGAAAGCTACGTAACCCTACACGATTAATCCAAAATGTAAAATATGAAAACACACCCTGAAGAAGAATCGTGATATAGCAGGGTACTCACTGATGCGTACTGCTAAATCATCTTCTTCACTGACTATCGTAAACATCTAACTAATCATAACATCATCATGTGTAAACATAACAGCATAGATAATCATCATAAATGTCATCTCATGAAAGTAACCATCGTATCAAATAATATAGTGTATCATCAAATGAGTTTCACAACTAGTCATATAAATCATGACATAAAACATCAAAACAACATAATATCAAAGGTCTATCTGCTAACTGTGTCACAAAACAGCTAAAATAAAAGTGTCATCAAGAGGGTCACTACATATGCTTGATATCTTAACAAAAAAAAAAGGGGCTAGTTACCGGTGTTTGTGTAGGTAAGATTATTTAAATTCTATTTTAGAATAAATTTTATTTAAATGATTTTATATGTGTGTAGATTTCACTTTAAATAAATATTGATGTTATTTGGGTAGAGCAATTGAAAAAAAAAAAAACCCTTACTGTTGTTTTAAAAGGCAAGTATTTTGTATGATATTTAATTAGCATGTTTAAGAGTGATCATACTATATGGGCATGTGTAGGATCATCATGGAAAAAATAGGCCCTTAAGTGGCTATAAAATTCAGAAAAATTAGAGTACGACAACTTGACGTTAAAATTTGAATAAGTTAACTATATTATTTCAAAAATATGTAAGAATAGAATCTGTTGCAAATTGAATTTAGTTTCTAAACTACTAGGTTTATTTTTATTTTAAAAAAATCTATTTGGTGAAAATTTGAAATTTCAATGCAGTAGTACTTAAATTTTAGGGGAAAAATAAGAAGTAGGTGTTTGTCTGACCACCCTAACCAAAATAAAATGATAATATTTTTTATAAAAAAATTAGATATAAGTAGAAGACTCATGTCCTGATGTGATGCATATTTTTTTGTAATTTTTTTCCAAGTAAATAATTAATTATGATTTTTTTATTACAACTTTTTAAAAATATAAAAAATTGTACATCTAACCACCTTAACTTGGTCAAAACTTCATGAAATTCAATTCTTTTTTTTTTAATCCTATAGTATGTGAAGCATAGAATGCGACGCATGTTTCAGATTCAAAAATGTGATACCATTTGAAAGTTATAGATGTTTTTCAATCAGGGTATCAATCAAGACTTTATTCATAATTCAAATACAAAATGGATAATAATTATTTATTAGATTCAAAGTAAAGCATAATTTATATTGGTGGAAAGCTAAGAATCTCCTTTAAAAACCCTTTTCGTTTCATCAATTTTGGGTAAAGAAAAAATCATTAGCCACATGGGCCATCATATCGCCACTTTTTGGCCCATCATGATCCTGCACATACCCATATTAGATTTTCTTTTATCATATTCTGAAATGGTTTTAAAATGACGTATGATATATATTTGATTCTTGATAAGAATGTTTAATAATTTAAATTGTTTATGAGAAAAAAATAGATTAAACCTTGTGAATGGGTCAAATGATATATCTTTTGGAAGACTATTATTGTTTGTGTTTTGAAATATGTTATGTTATCATCTTCCAAAGGCTTTTAATTGTTGTTTTGTCTTGAAATCATGGCTTGAGTTATATGGATGTTCTATGTATTGTTTCAAGGTTGAAATATGAACCATGCACGTTATATCTATTTTGGATATTACTTTGGATATTTTGTATTCCTTAGCATGGAAATCTGTTAGTTCATAAAAGATTTGGCATGCATGTTTAACAATATTATTGATTTATATTAATGTTATGTTATGTTTTTGACTATGTTGGGTCTATGCGAAAAGAAGTTTTATCTTGCATGCATGATGGCTTTGTAAGTCTTATCATTTTAAGAAGTTGTACTATAGGAGTAGTGGCTTCCATTAGGGGCTAGACCCGAAAGTGGTTGCAAGGGTAACCTCTCGGAAATGTGTTAATCAAGTGATAACAATAATAAGTGTTTAGGGGTTTGGGTAGTTAAATTTAACCATTCAGATAATGTTAGCCTCCCTCAAGACTCAAGTGCTCATTTGGGCTTGGGATGAGTGGGAAGGCCTGGAATGGCGAAGATAAACTGTCTTGTCCCTTTGAAAGGTACGTTGATCCCACATGACTGAGAGTGGGGGCCAAGCATCGGTTGAAGTTGCCAGGGTTTAACCATGTAAAGGGGTTGATAACCTATGAAGATCCCATTCGGTAACCCATGTTGAGCTTGTGTGATGACACTCTTGTCTTTGTACACTTGTTAGCTCACTTGTGTTGAGTTACTTTTGATTGTGAGCTGCCTTTGGGAGTATGCCATTTGCCTTGTCATTGCGATGTCATGAATGTCAACCATGTATTGTATTATGTTCTTCGTGTTGTCTGTTTTACTTGAGGACCTATTCTATCTCTTAGCATAAGGGGTGGACTTTCGAGCTCCACGCGGTTGGGAGGAACGTGCCACACCATCCATTAGGTCCCTTGTAGGTGATATTATTCAAGACTTGTTTGTTCTTGGTAGGATCCTTGATGAACTTCATTCATGGGGTTGTTCATCAGACAAGTTCGTGGACACAGACATCATCTATTCTGAATCTTATTCTTTATTGTACACACTCATGATGTTACATGAGGTTTCATTGTTTTGATACTTGTAATATTTTGAGAGTTTCCACAATCTCACTTATTGGAATGTAATTTGTACATGACTATTCATGTGATTTGATTTATATATGGTTTTTGATGTGTTGTGTTTATTTTTTTACATTAGTAGCATAGTTGTGGAACCCTTGAGCATTTATGTTAGGTTGTAATCACATATTGTTATTAAATGTTTAAAAAATATATATATATTCTGATGTTAAGTGTAACTGACATAATGTTTCCTGGGTTCGAGAGTGGGGCATTACAATTTGGTATCAGAGCATCAGGTTATAACACTGGGCACTTTGGATACATGTAATCCCATTACGTTGACCTAGGTGTTGTACTCTTGAGTTTGCATTTTTACTTTTGAGCTGTGTTTGCTTATCTACCAAGGAGTTGACGTTAGGTATTGTTAGTCCAATGATGCAGAAAACCAGAAGAAAGGGTAGGACCCTTGGTGTAGTGCGCAATGCACTGATATCCTTCCTACTAGGGAAAATTATTATGGACACTTGTGTAGCATGTGTTTGTGGCAATTGTGTAAATGCATGATAAGCTAGGATAAGTTGGGACTTAAAATTTATTTTGAGTCTAATTGTTACCCTAGTTTGTATGTAGGGATGGGAAAGTTGAAGTCCGAAAAGAGGAAAGGAAAGGAAGTGGTCATCAAGGAAAACCCCATGCTAAATGAACCATCTTGTATTTCTAATAATGAGACTATGTCCCAGGCCCTCTTCCGACTCAAGATGATAAAAGAGAAGAAAATTGTCGAGTCAGGACACTCTGTTAAGGTGAAGAAACCATCCCTTATTCGGGATTGTCCATTGGGATATGGTCCCACTGCACCTATTTTTTCTAAGGAGGAGAAGGAAATCCTTCAAGCACAACTCTCCACATATAATAAGGTAGTTATGAACTTAGATGAGGACCCTGAGGAGTGTCCTCTCTTGGAAGCTGAGGAAGCTGGTTGAGGTTTAGGGGAAACTTCCTGGTAATATGGGCCCATGAGGCCTATGTCTATTTGTAGGCTTCCAGGAGTAAGCCTTACCCTAAGGGGGGAGGATGTAGTGACCCTCCAGATGACATTTCTATTTTTGTAGTTTTGAGTTGCTATTGGTTGTTAGTTTCTTAAGACTATGTTATTTTGATGCATTATGTTATGGTTTACACGACCAGTTGTGAAACTCAGTTGATGATACACTTTAATTTATGATGCTTCATTTATTTTCATGATGACATATGATGTTCTATAATGTTAATGATGGTACTACGATGTGATTGTTTGTAGATGATATGCCTTACGTCAGTTTGATGAAGCAGATGGTTTAGAAGTACTCATCTGTGAGTGCCCTGCTCTGCTGTGATTATTCTTTGCAGTGTGTTTGTTGTTATACATATGTTGTTCATTTGATCATGCAGTGTGATACAGCTTTCAGGTACATGCATCGACTCCACCTGCTTGTCAGGTTTGAGCATGCCATGACCCAATGGAATCGTTGAATGGAGATAGACTTGTCCTCTGTCATGAACCATCATTCTGAAAAGAACGAGTATATTTTGTCACCCTTATGTTATGTAGTCGTTCATTTTGTTATTGTCCATCTTGTTGTTTTTCTCGTTGGTTGACACATGTTATGTCGTCATGTTTTCATAATGTTATGTTTAGATTAATTTGATGATTTAATTTAAAAGTGTTGAATTTAAATATGATTAATTGCATGAATTGATCAATGATTATTTTCAAAAGGTTAATTAATTGTAATTAATCTATTTGTGCAAGTTTGATATTTCCAAAAACTAAAACAGTTAGTTGTGATTTAAAGTTACAAAATATCTTGTTTTGAATGAGATGTTAAAAAAGTTAAACTGGCTGATAAAATTGCATGCAATTTGAAAGTTGAGTAAGTAAAATGTATTTATTGGGAAGTTGGTTTTCGAAAAGGGGATTTGTTGTTTTCAAGGGAAAAGGTTGTTTTTATATTCTTATGGGGTTTTGTCTAGAAAAGTTGAAAATTGAGGATTGAAGGTTGTATTTGTACTGTGAAAATTCAGTGGATTGAATTTTTGGAGGTTTCGCTTCGCCGTTGCTCGATTTCAGAAATCGTTTCAGGTTTCTTCTTTTTTTTTAAATTCGTGGTTGTGTGAATTTTAACTTACAATGGATATTGCTGAAATTTAGTCTTGCATGCTTGAAATCTGAAATTAAAAATCTGCATAGGATAGAAAATGAGACTATGAGAGATTAGATATATATATCGAAACCAAAGAAAATTTTCTAGATAAAGAAAGAATAGAGAAAGTTCTTGAAATAAATATTTGTTTCCACCCATCTATTTTGTGTGGCTTGAATTTTTAATGAAAACATATTTTTGTTAACATACATGTATTGTTTTGACAATTCTCTGACTCCTTCTCAAATTCACCTTTACTTTTGTGTATTCTACTATATTTGTTTCTCCTTGTTCTGGATTTTGATGCAACTAAAGTCTGCAAAGGTTTCTTCCTTTCTCTAATGAAATTTTTTTCATGTGTTGATTCTTTATTTTCTGCCATTGATTATGGTTCTTTAGCATCTTCTTCTTATTAATATCGACTGTGAATAGGAGAGGACAGTAGAGTTTCTGTGTCACGAGAATTCTATGCATGTGTACCCAACAGTAGTCATGCAAATTGCATGCAATAACATTTACCTAACTTTTTATAGCATGCGTGAATTTGTTCAAATGCATGCATTTGGAATAAATTGTCGATTTGTATTAGGAGCTTGTTTTGAATTTATTAAACTCCTTGGGCCGCGATTGTATGATGAGGTTCTTTTTATGTGACTCTGAAAAGACTTTAAACGTATAGCTATATATATATATATGCTCAGTTATCTGCTTGGTTTTGTCTATGTTGAAGATGTATATTAGCCAGCTTTGCGTTTTATGTTTTACTCGCATGCTTCATGCATGCACTATCTGTTAGTTATTCCTATCATTTTTTTATTGGATCGGTGTGAGTTGGGCGTATCGTTGTCTTAGTAGAATCAATATTATATCATGTAAGGATGAGTGTTAAAGTCGGTTAAGTGTTGATCTGCAGAAGCTTATCATATCTTTACGCAAGTGTAGTCAGTGTTAATTCATTTTGATTCGGCCGGCTACTCTTCAGAGGTGTCATTCTTTGTTTTGAGGTAATCATACTATCACTGTTCAACTTGGGGTTGCTTGAAGTTATTGCCTCCGGATCTCCCTTTGAATACCTTAAGCCTGCATGCCTCGACCTTTATGCTTCTTAATCTTTATGCTTTTCTTAAGATCATTGTTAAGTCGTCTACTCATGGAGAAGTTTATTCTATAACCGATAGCTCTCCACTCATTTACCTCGGTGCGTGGTCTATGGATAGGTCGGCTTTTCTCATTGTTCAATTGTTGCATCAGATTTACTTCCATCTCACCCACTATGAGATCATTTTCTTTATGGATTTCTTCTTATTTTATCTATCCCCTTTAGTGTATTTTCTAGCGGCTGAAGTATGTAGTTTCTTTGTGTCCTCCAAGTGTGATTTGGTTTTAGCTTTGCATGCGTTCTCTTTGAATCTAGTATGAATTTTTTATATCATTCCTTCACATGGCTGTAGGCATCAGGCTGTGGGTGATGAAAATTGGATTTTTCTTCCTTTTTGTGTTGTATGCAATGCTTACTTCTTTTGTTTCATTTAGAATCGGGTGGTAACCTTCCAATTCTAATTACTCTACATGCTAACGTTCCTTGATGAAATTCTTTGTCATATCAATTGGTGTGACTCTGAGTGAGTACGGCTGAAAACTTGTTGTTGTTCACTGCTTTTAAGTAATGTCTGATAAAAAAAAAATTTCTCTCTGCATCGATATAGCATTTGGTAGTTATTTTAATGTTCTTCCTTAATTGGGTCGGATGCGGTTGGGATGTGGTCTTATGTTTTTGATTGCTGTGAAGGTTGATGGTCATTAAGTATGTGTTAGATCGGTGTTTCGTTACGTTTTTTGTTGACATGTTTCAAATTAATCAACTCACATGGAAGTCTATGAAGGTTTAAAATACCTATTTGATTTCTTTGGCATCTTGTCACGTCTATAGCCCTTGAAAATAGAATATTGTAGAGGTTTAAATAATCTTTCTAAAACTGTTGATTCTACTTGTTGCATGCTCGCTTTGAAACCCTTGGTTGCCATGAATATCTCAAACTCTGTAGTTAGCTATCTCCTTGGATCGCTTTGCAATTATTTTATCGACTTATTTGTCACACCTTCTTACACTTAATTCGACTGGTAAAGATCTTGCTGAGATCTGAGTTATTATCTTTGTCCTTTGTCTCATATGAACTCGTCTACAAATAATTCCCTATTGCATGTGTTGATTTGTCTCACAGCCACGTCTTAAAGATTATTTTCCTTTTGCTCTAATAGTTAGCGGTGTAATTCTCATTAAAATTAAAAAAAGAAAAAGAGATGAGATTATAATGACAACGCTGGTATTGTCAACTGCCATGGTTAGGTTCGTTCTACCGTGTATTCCACCACTATTGGTCAGTTGCATGCAATCTTATTAATTCCATCTTTGCATGGCAAGTAGCGATTTGATGAGTTAGTTATTATGTACGTCACTTTGGAACAATTGTTATGATATTTTTCAATCCTTTGTCATCCATGCATAGAATACAAATCTTTATTCATTCTTTACCCCGTGGTATGTGTGGTTACCTCTGTTTCATCTTGTTTGACTGTATGAATTGTTTGTAATCTCTCTACTAGCAAGACGACTTAGAATCTTCAAGTCGGTCCAGTGTAACACTTAGTCACTCGGTTATAATATATGCTAATAAACTTTATTTACTCAGATTTAGCACTAATCACTATAAGTGGTATGATTTATATTCACTTTATTTTTGTGTAGCTTAACATTGATTTATTCTCATCTTCTTGGATTTTCATAAGTAGTAATTAAATTGTATATGAAATATGATGGACTTATTATTTAATGAGATTATGTATGCATGATATCTTAACCAAAAAAAAGGGGCTAGTTACCTGTGTTTGTGTAGGTGAGATTATTTAAATTCTATTTTAGAATAATTTTTATTTAAATGATTTTATATGTGTGTAGATGTCACTTTAAATAAATATTAATGTTATTTGGGTAGAGAAATTGAAAATAAAATAAAATCCTTTCGTGTTGTTTTAAAAGGCAAGTATTTTGTGTGATATTTAATTAGCATGTTTAAGAGTGATCATATTATATTAGATTTTATTTTATCATATTATGAAATGGTTTTAAAATGAGGTATGATATATATTTCATTCTTGATAAGAATGTTTAATAATTTAAATTGTTTATGAGAAGCAAATAGATTAAACCTTGTGAATGGGTCAAACGATATATCTTTTGGAAGACTATTATTGTTTGTGTTTTGAAATATGTTGTTATGTTATTATCTTCTAGAGGCTTTTCATTGCATTTTTGTGTTGAAATCGTGGCTTGAGTTATATGGATATTATTTGTATTGTTTCAAGGTTGAAATGTGAACCATGAACGTTATATCTGTTCGGGATATTACTTTGGATATTTTGAATTCCTTAGCATGGAAATGTGTTAGTTCATAAAATACTTGCCATGCATGTTTAATAGTATTATTGATTTATATTAATGTTATGTTATGTTTTTGACTATGTTGGGTCTATGTGAAAATAATTTTTCTCTTGCATGCATGATGGCTTTGTAAGTCTTATCATTTTAAGAAGTTGTACCATAGGAGGAGTGGCTTCCATTAGGGGCCAGACCTGAAAGTGTTTGCAAGGGTAACCTATCAAAAGTGTGTTAATCAAGTGATAACTATAATAAGTTTTTAGGGGTTTGGGTAGTTAAATTTAACCATTTAGATAATGTTAGCCTCACTCAAGACTCAAGTGCTTGTTTGGGCTTGGGATGAGTGGGAAGGCCTGGAATGGCGAAGATCAACTATTGTGTCCCTTTGAAAGGTATATTGATCCTGCATGTGTGAGAGTGGGGTTCGGGGATCAGTCGAGGTTGCTAGGGTTTAACCATATAAAGGGGTCGGTAACCTATGAAGATCCCATTGGGTAACCCATGTCGAGATTGTGTGATGACACTCCTATGTTTGTACACTTGTTAGCTCTCTTCTATTGAGTTACTTGTGATTGTGAGCCACCTCTGGGAGTATGCCATTTTTCTTGTCATTGTGATGTCATGAATGTCGACAATGTATTGTATGATATTCTTGTTGTTGTTTGTTTGACTTAAGGATCTGTTCTATCTGTTAGCATGAGGGGTGGGCTTTCGAGTTCCACACAGTTGGGAGGAACATGCCACATCATCCGTTGGGTCCCCTACAAGTGATATTATTCGATACTTGTTTGTTCTTGGTAGGATCATTGATGCACTTCGTTCATGGGGTTGTTCATCAGATGAGTTCATAGACGTAGACATCATCTATTTTGGATCTTATTCTTTATTGTACACACTCATGATGTTACATGAGTTTTCGTTGTTTTGATACTTGTAATGTTTTGAGATTTGCCACAATCTCACTTATTATAATGTAATCTATACATGACTATTAACGTGATTTGATTTATATATGTTTCTCGATGTGTTGTGTTTATTGTTTTACATTAGTAGCATATTTGTGGAACCCTTGAGTGTTTATGCTAGGTTGTAATCACATATTGTTATTAAAGGTTTTTTTTTTTTTAAAATACTTTGATGTCAAGTGTAACTGACGTAACATTTCTTGGGTTCCATGGCAGGGTGTTACAGTCTTAGTCCCCCTTTAGTTTCAATCCAAGTATTTTGTGATAGCATTCCTAATAGAATAATTGAGTTCACAAGAGCATTCAAGAGCAATTCATCAAGCATTTCGAGCCATCATCAAGATTCAAGCATCACATCAAGGAGATTGTTGCATCATATGGGCTTTTGAGCTAACATTTGTGTTGTAAGGTTTTGATTCAAGCAAGCAATTCAAGTCAAGATCTATCAAGCATTCATTGGATTCAAGATCTATATCCAAGCTAGCCATTTCACACAAGGTTTCAAATTTCATAGCAAGGTTTTGGTGGGTTTTAACATTACATGTTGTTCATTTATCATTTCCCTCCATTTCATTTCATTTCAAGGTTTAATTACCAACAAGGGGTTTGACCAATGTAAACCCTCATTTACTAACAATCAACAAGTTTTTCCCTTCTTGTGTGTTTGTGATTATAGATTTAGGTTAAATAATTGAAGATCATTTGAAGTGCAAACTTGCAAAGTTATATTACAAAGTTGTCATCTTCACAGAATCTCACCTATAGGCCAACTCCTGAAGTTTCAGAACCTAAGATTTGAGAAGAAGGAAGTGCAGGATTTGGACCTTAGGACCACATTCAGAGATTTCAAAAAATTCAAACAAGACTAAGTCACCATTTAGGATGTCTTAGTCCCCTCGAGGGTATTTTGTAGATATTATTTCAGATCTAGTTCTGACATCTGAAGATTCCACTTTTTCCCCAAAAAGTAGCAACTGGACTAAGTCAAACACCTAATGGATGAATAATAATTTAATGATTCTATTTGAGTGTCCTTGATTTTTGGGTCACAACTAAGACACCACCTAGGGTGAATTTTTCCCCCAAAGGTCTTAGGACCCAAATATCAAAGGCACCTTAAATGGGCCCCTTTTCGGAGTCTATGCCCCAATTTTTTTCCTTAGGACTAAGATGCCACCTAGAAAATCTTAGTCCCCATTTAGCTTTTTTGGGGATTTAATTTCAAATTCTAGTGGGATTTAACCTCCTTTAATTAACGAATTCATATGTTGGCTTGTTGTGGTGTAATTTCAGGATATTAAGCATGAATAGGTATAAATGCAAGGTTCATTCATTAATTTCAATACAATTCTTTTGTGAGAGAATTCCTAATAACATAATTGAGTTCAAAAGATCTTTCAAGAGCAATTCGTCAAGAATTTGGAGCCATCATCAAGATTCAAGCATCATATCAAGGAGATTATTGCACCATGTGTGTTTTTGAGCTAACATTTGTGATGTAGGGTTTTGATTCAAGTAAGAAATTCAAGTCAAGATCTATCTTGGCATTCAGTGGATTCAAGATCTATATCCAAGCTAGATAATTCACACAAGTTTACAAATTTCATAACAAGGGTTTGGTTAGTTTTAACATTACATGTTGTTCATTCATCATTTCCCTCATTTCATTTCAAGGTTTAATTACCAACAAGGTGTTGGACCAAGGCTAACCCCTATTTACTAACAATCAATAAGTTTTTTCCTTCTTGTGTGTTTATGATTGTAGATTTAGGTTGAAGACTTGAAGATCATTTGAAGTGCAAAGTTGGAAAGTTGCAAGGTTGTATTAAAAAGTTGTCATCTTCATAGAATCTCACCTATAGGACAAATCTGGAAGTTTCAGAACCTGAGATTAGAGAAGAAGGAAGTGAAAAATTTGGACCTCAAGACCACATTATGAGATTTCAGAAATTCTAGATGGGACTAAGTCACCACCTAGAGCATATTATTCTTCCCAAGGGTATATTGCAAAGATTATTTGAAATCTGGTTTCGACATTTGAAGATTCTACTTTTGCCCTGAAATACAATAATGAGGCTAAGTCAAACATCCAATGGATAAATTATAATTTAATGATTCTATTTCAGTGTCCCTGAGTTTTGGGTCAGGACTAAGATGCCACCTAGGGTACCTTTGTCCCCCAAAGGTCTTGGGACATTGATTTCAAAGGCACCTTAAATGGGCCCCTTTTTGGAGTTTGTGCCCCAAGTGTTTAGCCTTGCGACTAAGACACCACCTAGGGCATCTTAGTGCCCCTTTAGCCTTTTTCGGGATTTAATTTCAAATTCTGGTGGGATTTAGCCTCTGTTAATTAATGAATTCATATGTCGGCCTATTATGGTGTAATTTCAATAGATTAAGCATGAATAGGTATAAATACAAGGTTCATTCATTCATTTCAATACAAGTATTTTGTGAGAGAATTTCTAATAGCATAATTGAGTTCACAAGAGAATTCAAGAGCAATTCTTCAAGAATTTGGAGCCATCATCAAGATTCAAACATCATATCAAGGAGATTATTGCATCATGTGTGTTTTTGAGCTAACATTTTTTATGTAGGGTTTTGATTCAATCAAGCATTCATTGGATTCAAGATCTATATTCAAGCTAGCCATTTCACACAAGTTTGTAGGTTTCATAGAAAGGGTTTTGTGAGTTGTAACATTGCATGTTGTCTATTCATAATTTCCCTCCATTTCATTTCATTTCAAGGTTTAATTACCAAAAAGGAGTTTGACTAGGGAAAACCCCCATTTACTAAAAATCAACAAGTTTTTCCCTTATTGTGTGTTTGTGATTGTAGATTTAGGTTGAAGACTTCAGGACCATTTGAAGTTCAAAGTTACAAATTTGTAAAGTTGCATTACAAATTTGTCATCTTCGTGAAAACTCACCTAGAATCCAAATCTGAAACTTTCAGAACCTGAGATCAAAGAAGAAGGAAGTGCAGAATTTGGACCTCAAGATCACATTCAGAGATTTTAGAAATTCCAGATAGGACTAAGTCGTAACCTAGGATGTATTAGTCCTATTGAGGGTATTTTGCAGAGATTCTTTCAGATCTAGTTTTGACATCTAAAGATTTTGATTTTTCCCCAAAAAACAATAGAGGGACTAAGTCAACAGTAAGGGTGTTGTATTCCTCCATAACACTTTTTGACAACTTCCTTGCATTTATGAAATCCTAATTACATTTCTAGAACTCCCAAGTATACATACCCTAACTTTTTGTTGCATAATTTCATCATTTACATCCTTCATTTAGCTTGCATTGTTAGGTTTTGTAAGTTGAATGCTAGGTTTTCTTTTCCAAGATTTTTCTTGGTGGTGAACCCATCAAAGCCTAAAATAACCCTTCCTAGGTCTTCCTGGTTGATAATTTGTTAGAGTAATTGGGTATTT
Organism: Sequoiadendron giganteum; assembly: GCA_007115665.2. Classification (NCBI taxonomy): domain Eukaryota; kingdom Viridiplantae; phylum Streptophyta; class Pinopsida; order Cupressales; family Cupressaceae; genus Sequoiadendron; species Sequoiadendron giganteum. The sequence goes on from CM021100.1 coordinate 450,255,130, forward strand.
ACTTTATTAATTAAACAATATTTGTTTAATTACGTAAAGTTCCCTTTTACCTCTTTTCACTTAAGCTAACATTAGGTACATAATAATTAATTACTTTATTAATTATTATTGTGCAAGCCTAGGGTTTTCCTTTTTAGGGTTTTCATCTATATGTAGTTGAAAACTATCTTTTGTATCATTGATTCATTTTACATTTTCAGGTGAATACATTGCTCCACATTCTTGAGCATTTCCTTTGTTGCTTCTCTTTGTTTCTCCTTGTAATAGGTTATTTGCTTGCAACGATATTTTGGGCTTTTGTGGTGTTGTATCTTCTCAAATCCAACATGGTATTAGAGCTTCAGATTTGCAGCTGCTTGTTCTTGTTTTGAGATTTTTGCATTGGAAGCAAATCTAGGGTTCTGAAGTTTCTTTTGGGTGGATTCAGCATACTCCATTTTTTGGGTTCACTTTGGGCTCAAATGGAAAGTGCCATTGGATTCATAGCACTCAAAAACCCCTAAATCGACTGTCAAATCATCGATTTTGGTTACAGTCAATTTGGAAGGAAAAAATTTTTTTGCCCTAAGGCTGTACGGAGCAAAAATCGCAAAAAAATCATCAAAAAAAATTTTAAAAAAAATCAAAATCTATGATTTTTTTATTATTATTTTGCATGACCAGTGCATTTTTTTTTCGTTGCTCAGTGGCCACCACAGCGCCACCAAGCAGCCACCAGCTCCAGCTCCGTCGAGCTCCTCGACCGCCCACTAGCTCTGCCACTGCTGACCACACGCTCTGCTCAGCCGCTTCCTGCTGGGCTCCGCCTACTCCCCGGCTCCGTCAAGCTCCCCAGATCCGCTCACCCCGCTCCGCCGAGCTCCCCGGCTCCTTGCGCACCGCTCGGCCGAGCCCGCCGACGCCGACCCGAGTGCACCGACGCCAAGCCGAGCCCACCGACAAGCTCGCCCATGTCAGCCCCCGTGGGCCTCCAAACCCCCATCGCTCGGTCACATGGGTGACTACAGGCCTACAACCGCCAGCCCCCTGGTCATCCATGTGACCAGGGGCCGAAGACTTTAGCCCTTGAGGGCTACAAACAATTTTTTTTGCACATTGGAGCAGCTTGCGCTAAATCGGACGTAGAATGGGAAATTTTTCTCAGTTTTTTGCAAACGAGATATCGTTGGAAAGCTGGTTCCAGCACCGTTCTAGTGGTACTGGTAATTTTTCCTGATTTTGCAGTTTTGTAGTGTTTTTTTCCAGTCAAAGTCAGAACTTGGTTTTTTCACTCCAAGGGGCATATCTTTTGCGTCCAAACTCCGTTTTACGCAAACGAATAGGTGTTGGAAAGGTATTACAGTGCTTTTTCCATATTTACAGTCTATTTTACCATAATATTTAGCAGGTATTTTTTATTTAGCTTTGTGTGTTTTTATACTGTGCTCAATTACTTGGTCATCTTGGCTCCTACATGGGATTTGTTTGTGTTGGATGGGTTATCTTGATATGTTTTATCATTGCTAAGATCATTAGTTTCTGAATTTTTTCATTTGAAGAGTTATCATGGGGTTTTCTACTCACCCTTCAGTTGTTCTTCTGGAACGGGGTAATTATGAGTCATGGGCAAAGGGTATACTTACACATTGTAGGTGGCTTAATATTTTTCCTTATTTGTATGATCTCATACCTAAACCAACAACTTTAGAGGGTAGATTAGCATGGGATATTATTAGAAATCACATTGCAGGAGTTATATTGTCTAGTGTTGATCATGACATTGTGTTGGTTATATCGGACATTGATTGTCCTCACCCACTTTGGACATGTCTTTGGGAGATCTATGGAGACCCTATTCTATCTCCATTCCTAGAGGATCCTGCTTCAAATTGTCTCATACCCATTGTTTGGAGAGAGAATACACCATTTGATCATGATACTTTAGAGGAGCTTGAGTATTTAGACACCCTTACTTATTCCGATGGATCAGAGGTTTGTCTCATAGTTCCTACCCTTCAAACTGAGACTTCATTAGCATCTCTTGTTCTTCTTGATTCAGTGCAGCAGGGAATCATACATCTTCCAAACATAGCTACTTTGGACTCTTATGTTGCAGACATATCTTTCTTGTTTGTTGAGTCCTATATTGCAGATTTGGAGGATTATTTTGAGGACATTCATCTCCTCTACCTTGACAGTAAGGTTATCACTGTTCACCCACCATTATCCATGCATTCATAGGTTGCATTTCAGTATTCTCCACATCAATTTGGATTTGACATTATTTGTTTCCATTCAAACAGTGAGACTCTTCAGCATCCTATCATGGCACACATCTTGAGATAGATTGGTTCATCATTCTTCACAGGGTTTCTTTGATACAGGTCCATGGATCCATTTCTTTCCAAGGGGAGGAATATCATTTGCCACTTCAGGATCTCTTTTTGGATTCTACATTAGGCATCTACCATTATGACAGGAGTTTCTTCATTGTGGGGGGGCCTTCTTCTCTCTTTCTATCTCTCCTATGGAGATCATTGTACATGTACTTATATGATAGAAGTTGTCTATGGGGGGTATCATGTTATCCACCTCCTATCCTTCTTTCATTAGTGCATTGCATTCCTTCCTTGCATTCTATTTTGGGGAGGAGTTTTGTTCCCACTGGGTTTTCTCCTTTACCCCATTTCATTTAGTTTGCATTGATTTTGTACATGGGTACCTAATCTGGCCTTGTTGCCGGGACCCATTGCTTTTGCTTTCAATAGCTTCTTCTAGGTTTTAGCTTCTCCCTATGTCTATCTTAAGGGGGGGTGTTAGAGTAATTGGGTATTTACTTTATTAATTAAACAATATTTGTTTAATTACTTAAAGTTCCCTTTTACCTCTTTTCACTTAAGCTAACATTAGGTACATAATAATTAATTACTTTATTAATTATTATTGTGCAAGCCTAGGGTTTTCCTTTTTAGGGTTTTCATCTATATGTAGTTGAAAACTATCTTTTGTATCATTATTCATTTTACATTTTTAGGTGAATACATTGCTCCACATTCTTGAGCATTTCCTTTGTTGCTTCTCTTTGTTTCTCCTTGTAACAGGTTATTTGCTTGCAAAGATCTTTTGGGCTTCTGTGGTGTTGTATCTTCTCAACTCCAACATAATTGACTTACCATTGAGGTTGATAGTCAATCCAATTAGGATTCCTATGAAAATATTGAATGACCTAAGGAGAATAATTTTACCTTTTCCCCCACATATTATATATGTTTCATTTTGGTGAACTCAACATCTTTGAGCATTCATTTTCTGATTTGGATTCCATTCAAATCCTAGATCTAGGTTGCTTTCATTCTTGCATTGCATCTAGGGTTTCTCATATTTGAATTAGTGGAAGTGCATATCTAGGTTGCATTTTTTCTTTCTTGCATCATCTTATCTCATTAAAAAACTGAAAAGTGCATTGTTCATCGTCCTAATTGAATTTAGAAACATTTTTATTGCATTCAAAATTGAAAAAATTGTATTCAACTTTGCATTTAATTGTTTGTCACTAGTTACTTTTTCTTGCATTCCATTACATACTTTTCTACTTCTAAACATCAAGTCCTTGAATAGGAAGCCTTTGAACATTGTAGATAATCTAGAATTTTCTCTTTTCTAACAAAAACCTCTACCAAGACTAAAACACCCTTCCTGGCATCTTAGTCCCTCTTAGGGTTTCTAGCTCATAATCCTCTCTTTGTTGTTTTTTGTCTATTCCAGTCCTTAGAACCTCAAAATCACACTAGTAATACCAAGATGCCTTTACTAGTGTCTTAGTCCAGGTATTGACTTTTAATTTCTAGTTTTCAAGGTTTGCAAGTGCTTTTTTGTGCTTTTGTTGGTTGTCTTCAATTTTTTGTTTCAGTTTGCAGAATTGTTGTTATTCCAATATCTTTCATTTCAAGTATAATTGGAAGCATAGGATATTATGTTCATTGCACTTCCATTGGTTTATCCCTTGCATGAGTTGTACTACTTGGTTTCCTATTGCTAATACTATGGTCAAACAAAGTGTGAGACTCATGGCATCCTATGATAAAAAACTCATTGTGGATCTTGGGTTATCAAGCTCTCTTACTCCTAATGGTGGTATTATTTCACTAGGTATGGACTATACCTTTGATACCTATTTTTCTATGCCTACCTTACCTACAAGTGCTATGCCAAGTGTTCAAACAATGGTTGATCATATCGCTCAAGAAAACATAATGGAAATGCATGGAGACTTAGCCGATTTACAAGATAGTGTGAGTATTGAATAAATTTCAAACACTATTATACTTTCCTTAGATAGTATTCACCACATGATGGAAAGTGTTTAAGGATTGGAAGTTGTGTGTAACATAGCTCAAATATTTTTAAAACATCTTGCCTCCACCACTAATGATGCTCAAGCTTCAAACAATGTGAGAAGCTAAGGAGGAAATCAAACTCCTCCCTCTTCAACCATAACCTCAAGTGATCACAACGATGCAACGAACTAGCAATATCCTTCCTACCTCCAACATTTCCACTAGTGCTCCTTATAATTATGTGGCATCTAATCTTATATCTCCTCTCGTAAGCAATCCATTCATTGGTCCTTCCAACACATACATACCACCACCATATTCACCTCCATCTCAAACCACAATCAATGATCCTATCATTAACCACCTTTTACAAAGCCTTTCCTCCATTCAACATCAAGTTTCCACCATAAATCAAAATAAAAATGGTCCACCTTCATACTATGTCAAAATTTACCCACTATCTTTGGATATATTGATAACTCTGATGCCACAATGTATAGAGATCCCTAGATTTTAGAAATATGGAGGAAAGGGAGATCTTGCTAATCATGTTAATGCCTTTACTACTTTGTGTAGTGAATTTATCCTTGAGGAAAAAAATTTGGGTAAGACTTTCCCCTGATCCTTAAAAGACATTTCCTTGGACTGGTTTTTTGCATTATCGAATTTAACTCAATTCATTCATTCAATGAACTTGTTGAAGGTTGTATTAATAATTTCCAAGTGCATATGGTTCCTGAAATGAAATTAGCTAATTTGATGAGATGTAAGAAAAATGAGGGTGAAAAAGTCACTGACTTTATTTCCCATTACCAATCGCTTTATTCCCAAATCAATGTTAAGATTCTTGATTCTCACCTTCAAAATATGTTCATAGAAAATTTACAAAGTAAGATACGAGAAAATCTTACCATGATAAAATTACCTTCCTTCATGCACTTGTGCACTACCCTTTGAGACTATCAAAATTCCATAGGTATTTGTGAACCTAAATCCACCTCTACTCATCTTGAAAATTCAGAATCTTCACACCAACAAACCTACTAACCTTTTTGAAGACAAAAAAAAAGTTTCCTTCAACTAAATCCTACCTCTCAACCTACCCAAAAAGTTGATACACAGTTAGCTGCTATAAAGAAGAGTAACCCTTATATCTTTCGGGATCCACAAAGACAATTTACTCCCTTACACGACACCCTTCAAAATATCATGACTCATCTAATAAACAAAAACATGCTTACCTTACCTCCTATTCAACCTCTTGACCCTAGCAAGTTGTTACCTTCAAGCTTTAGACATAATTCCTATTGTGCTTATCACCAACAAAAAAGACATGATACAAAACATTGCAAGAATCTTAAACATCCTGTGTAAGACCTCATTGATTCTAATCATGTATCCAAATTGGACATGTGAATTAAAAAGGCAATAAATTTGTTTCTCCTACTAACCAAAACTTGCAAATATTGACCAAACCCATGCCTTTAAACCATAATATTTCATTTGTTAAGGCTAGTGAAACTAAGCCCGATGTGATGAATGTTGACACAGATGATGACAACATGAGAAATAACAAAACAAATACTATGGACGATGATGAACAAAATCCTATGGATAATAATGACCAAATTCCTATTAATACAATGATAGGAGTGATTAAACATCAAACGTCATAAAAAACAAACCAAAATTCCTATTGATATTACTTTCGCTTCAGAAGAAACAATGAAACATGCACTTGATGGTCCTATTTACATAGCTGACATAATTGATGAAAATCCCACTCCTAGGATTTTAATTGATCCCATCTGTGGAGAGAATGTGATCATAGAAGAACTATTATATGTGCATGAACTCACTCGAGATAGATATGATAAACTGAAAGCATGGATTAAAACACATAATGGTTTTTCTCATGCTATGATGGGCTCAATCACACTCCCTTTACAAGTAGGACCAAAGAAATCAAATGTATCATTCTCTGTTATCTCTAATTTAGATTAATTTCATGTGAAGTTAGGCTACAAATTTATTCGCTCCATGAATACAGTCCCATCAGTTGTCCGTAAGTGCTTAAAGTTTCCAATCGGTAATGAAATATTCACATTTTTGCCTAAGCCCATGGAACCTATAAGACCACGTGAGGACTTCCTTTTCCTATCCTACCAAAATTTCAAAGAAAAATGAATAGCCAAATTATCCCTTGAGAATTTTCCTCCACCCATTCTTGAACCTCCTCCACTTGAAGAAAAAAAATTGATCCTAAAGCCCTTCCAATAAACCAAAACTCGTCCATCAAAAATCCTTTACCTATTTCCTACAAGAGACCAACAAAAAACCAAACAAGTATTAATCCACCCCTTAAGAAAATTAATAAAGCCAAAGAGAAAGTAGTCAAACAACCTTCCATGGTTCCTTTCATTCTTTCCTCACAAGAATAAAATAAACCTATGGTCGACAAACCCACTCCTACACAAACACAACTTGAAAACCATAATAAAAGAAAATGAAATTCTAGAGAGCGTAGGCACATACATTTTTCTATTTCTCACAAGATGAACGAAGAAAATAACATTGAAAATAAAAATCTGAACTTGACAAAAGCAATAAACGATGAGCCTCCTTCATTACCAAAACAAATAGATCCTATGTCTCTAACACAACAAGGACCAACACCTTCAATGGATATTACCATTCATCCTCCTATTGTGGTTAACTTGGATAATGATGAAGAAATAGCTAAAATTGATGAGCAAGTGCATAAAGAGTTGAATTTACTATTTTCATCTTCCATGAGCTTAAATGATAAAAATTGTGATGATCCTCCTAAACCAAGTGATGCACACAAGATGGTGTTTAGAAATTTCTTTAAAGTAATTACTCACATCATGGTAATTAGAAATTTTTGTAAAGTGGGGGCATACATTGGCCTGATTTCATTTGTATTTTTCTTTTTCATGTTCCTTTATGTGATTTTCTCACTTTATGTGATGTGATTTTATCTTTTTGGTGACATTGGGGGTAATTTCCTTCAAGAGTTTGATCTATCTTAGTATATTATATTCCTCTTAGTGATAATGCGATGTACTGCATTCCCTAGGTTGTGAATCTTTTATCCTTTGATTGGTCCTCTCTTGGAGACATTAGGAACAATGTCCTCTAAGATTAAGACCTCACATGAACTAAGAAAAATCCATTTGAACATCCCTCTTTCTTATTGTGTTGCATTTTTTCTTTGTACCTTATTAAATTCATGGAGGTATGGCTTTGATATGGTCCCCTGGGGCTCACCTAGTGAACAACTAGCTTCACTAGCCCTTGTGAGCATTGCACTTTCTTTGTGTACCTTATTAAATTCATGGAGGTATGTATTTAATATGGTCCCCTAGGGCTCACCTAGTGAACAACTAGCTGCACTAGCCCTCCTAAGCATGCATTTTCTTTTTGTCCTTATCATAGTCATGGGGGTATGGCATTGATATGGAATTCTTAGGGCTCACCTAGTTAAAAACTAGCTTCACTAGCCATCATGAGCATGTGATTTTATTTGCATAATGGACATCACGTTCCACTTGTAATTTTTTTTGGACAAACAACCTAGACTTGATCCACAATGTGTTGGACAGCTAGTCGAAGCTTGATCCATTTCTTTTTTTCTTTTTTGTTTTGTTTTTGTTTTTTCCTTTTTCCTATCTTTGATGGTGTATCTTTGTGATATGTTTCTGGCTTCATATATCACCCACAAGCATTTTCCTTTGTGCCTATGTTGGTTTTCCATAGGATCTTTATCCTAGGGACTTGGCCACCCTCTTGGTCATTATAATCCTATCTTACTAATATTCAGACATTTGAACCCCTCTTGATTGTGTGGTTGGCTACTTTAGTGTGAGTTTGAAGCAAGTTCATCCTCTCACTAAAGTGGGGTATAAATGTAGTGTAGTAAAATGCATACTTATACATATTCACACTTTTTTGGGCCTAGATTTCTTTATTTATCTATATTTATGTCTTAATTGGTCCTATTTTGCATCCACAAGCCTAATAAATTGCACCTTTTTATGGCTAATCCTAACAAACACCAATGAATAAATGATAATTTAATGATTCTATTTGAGTGTCCCTGAGTTTCGGGTTGAGACTAAGGCACCACCTAGGGTGCCTTTGTTGCCCAAAGGTCTTGGGACTCAGATTTCAAAGGCACCTTAAATGGTCCCCTTTTATGATTTTGTGCCCCAAGTTTTTAGAATTGGGACTGAGATGCCACCTAGGGCATCTTAGTCCCCCTTTAGCCTTGTTTTGGATTTAATTTCAAATTTTGGCGAGATTTAGCCTCTTTTAATTAATGAATTCATATGTCGACTTGTTGTGGTGTAATTTTGAGATATTACACGTGAATAGGTATAAATACGAGGCTCATTCATTCATTTCAAAACAAGTCTTTTGTGAGAGCATTCCTAATAGCATAATTGAGTTCACAAGAGGATTTAAGAGAAATTAATCAAGCATTTGGAGACATCATCAAGATTCAAGCATCATATCAAGGAGATTATTGAATCATATGTGTTTTCAAGCTAACATTTGTGAGGTAGGGTTTTGATTCAAGAAAAAAATTCAAGTCAAGATCTATCAAGCATTGATTGGATTCAAGATCTATATCCAAGCTAGCCATTTCACACAAGTTTGTAGGTTTCATAGAAAGGGTTTGGTGATTTGTAATATTGCATTTTTTTCATTCATCATTCCTCTCCATTTCATTTCATTTTAAGGTTTAATTACCAACAAGGGGTTTGACCAAGGCAAACCCCCATTTACTAACAATCAACATGTTTTTCCCTTCTTATGTGTTTGTGACTGCAGATTTAGGTTGAAGACTTGAAGATCATTTTAAGTGAAAAGTTACAAAGTTGCATTACAAAGTTGTCATCTTCACAGAAACTCACCTACAGTCCAAATCTGGAAGTTTCAGAACCTAAGATTAGAGAAGAAGGAAGTGGGGACTTTGGACCTCAGGACCACATTCAGAGATTTTAGAAATTCCAGATGGGACTAAGTTACCACCTAGGGTGTCTTAGTCCTCTAAAGGGTATTTTGCATATATTCTTTCAAATCCGATTTTGACATCTGAAGATTTTTCCTTTTCCCCAAAAAATGGCAATGGAACTAAGTCAATAGTAAGGGTGTCTTATTCTTCCATAACACTTTTGGATAGCTTATTTGCATTTGTGAAATCCTGATTATATTTCTAGAACTCCCAAGTACACATACCCTAACTTGTCGTTGCATAATTTCATCATTTACATCCTTCATTTAGCTTGCATTGTCAGGTTTTGTAAGTGGAATGCTAAGTTATCTTTTTCCAAGATTTTTCTTGGTGGTGAACCTCTCAAAGCCTAAAAGAACCCTTTCTAGGTCTTCCTTGTTGAGAATTGACTCACCCTTGAGGTTGATATTCAATCCAATTAGGATTCCTATGAAATTATTGAATGACCTAAGGAGAATAAGTGGGCCTTTTGCCCCACATTTTTTCTATGTTTCACAAAAAAAAATCCAAACAAAATAAAAAGGAAAATAATTTTTTTTTAAATCTCTTGCATCAAGCTCCCCCAAAAAAAAATACAAAATCATGAGCTCCTACTCATGAGGTCATTAACACTATGACTATATTTGGAGTTCTTCACAATACTTAGCCAAGTGGAATCCTCCAAAGGATGATCCTTCAATTTCACCAAGTACTTGAAATATTCCTTTCCTCAAGTCTCTTTCAGCAACTGCTTCTCCAAGATACACTTAATGTTGATCGGATCCGATTTGGTCACTTTTTCCCATCTTGGAATCAATGGTGTGTTTGTTGTTCCATCTGTTTCCTCACCTTTATAATGATAGAAATCAACTACATTGAAGATGGGCGAGATACTCATATCAGAAGGAAGATCTATCTCGTAAGTATTGGTAGAAAACGTTATGAGAATCTTGCAAGACACAATCTTCTTCATTTTTAATTCTTTATACTCACCTTTTGGAAATATCTCCTTCCTGAGATGAGCCAAAATGAGATCACCAACCTAAAAATGTACTTATCTATGCTTCTTATTAACATACTGCTTGTACTGTTGGTTTCTCCCCTCAATCTGCAATTTGACCTTTTCATGAAGGTCATGAATACATTTGGAAAACTCCTCACCGTCTACACTTCTCCTCTCAAAATTAACAAGATCCATGAGTTCAAATACAACCCTTGGATGCATACCATAATCAATGTAGAATGGGCTCAAACTTGTACTCCTATTTGGAGAATCATTATATGCAAATTCAGCTTGTGTTAAAGCCATATCCCAACTACCAAGTCTATTTGGACAACAAGACACCTCAACATATTACCCATGCTTTCGTTAACCACTTTTGTTTGACCATCCATTTGGGGATGGTAAGTTAAGCTAAAAATAAGATGTGTTCCTAACTTCTTCCAAAGCATTCTCCAATTTAAGTTACCCACAAACTTTGTGTCCCTATCAGATACTATACTCCTAGTTATACCATGCAATCACATAACTTCTTTGAAAAACAAGTTAGTTGTATTTGTTGCATCACTAGTCTTCTTGCAAGGAATGAAATGAACCATGTTTTAAAATCTATCCACAACTGTGAAAATAGAATCATTGCCTCTTTGATTTCTAGGAAATCCTACAAAAAAATCCATACTCAATGAATCTTAAGGTCTATTTGGCATGGGTAGTGGTTGGTACAAACCAGTGTTTTAACTACTTCCCTTCGCATGTTGGCATACTCTACATCTCTCCACATACCTCTTCACATCAGTCTACATTCGTGGCCAATAATAGTGTGTACTCAGTTCTAGGTAATGTATTTCCTACCCAAAATGTCCTACTAAGCTACCACAATGGTTCTCCTTCAAGAGATTCTCCCTCATTGATCCTCTAGGAATACACAACTGGTTACATTTGAACAACAATCCATCCTACAACATAAAATCAATTCATGGTCCTCTATCTCTATTGATAGGATTGTTGCAAGCTTCATATGCATCTCTAAAATTTGCATCATTTTCATACAACTCCTTAAAACTCTCAAACCCAACATTGTTTGTCTAAATCTCCTATTAAGAAATAGACTTCTTCTACTCAATGCATCCACAACTTTTTTTGCTTGCCAACTCTTATGTTTCAATACAAAGTTAAAATTCTAAAGGTACTCCACCCACTTTGCATGCCTTTGATTTAGTTTGTGTTGGTTATTTATAAACTAGAGTGCATGGTTATTTGTATAAATTACAAACACCTTGGGAATCAAGTAATGCCTCCACTTCTTCAAATATTGAACCAATGCATAAAATTCAAGATCATAATTTGAATACTTCCTCTTAGCTTCATTTAAACTTTAAATGAAATAAGAAACTAATTCCCCTTGTTGACTTAGGACAACCCCTATTGCTAAGCCACTAGCATCACACTCTACTTCAAAGACTTTGTTAAAATCAGGTAACACAAATAGAGGTTGTTCAATCAATTTCTTTCTCAAATATCTAAAACATTTTTCAGCCTCTTGAGTCCATTCAAACTGCTTCCTATTCCCTTTTATAGTGTCAAATATAGGAGGTACTATGCTACTAAAAAATTTAATTAACTTTTCGTAAAAACTAGCAAGTCCATGAAAAATTCGTACCTCATAAGCAGTCCTCAATGTTGGCCAATCAACCATGGCCTTAACATTCTCCTTGTCCATCTTCAATCCATCTTTGGATACCACAAAACCCATGTAAACCAACTCGATCTTCATAAAGGTGCACTATTTGAGGTTGATCAACTTATCTTCATACAATCATGTCATAACCAACCTTAAATGCTCTAGGTGTTCCTCCTTAGCCCCGTTAAAAAATAGTATATCATCCAAATAGACTATCACAAACTTCCCCAAGAATGGTTTCAAGACTTCATTCATCAGTCTCATAAAAGTACTAAGTGCATTTGTAAGACCAAAAGGCATAACCAACCATTCATAAAGGCCATCATTAGTCTTAAACATTGTCTTCCATTCATCCCTAGGTCTGATCCTGATCTGATGGTAACCACTCTTCAAGTGTATCTTTGAAAAATACATAGAACCACTCAAACAAACCATTAAATCATCCATCCTTGAAATAGGAAACTTCTATCTAATGGTAATCTCATTGATTTCTATGAATTCCATACACATTCTCCAATCACCTTCTTTCTTGGGTACTAGGACTATTGGTACCGCACAGGGCTAAGAATCTCCCTTATCAATCCTTTCTCCAACAACTCTTCAACATAATTTTTAATCTCTTCATTCTCCTTGGGAGTCAATCTATAAGTAGCTTTGTTTGGTAGTCTTTCCCCTGAAACCAAATTCATATGTGACTAATACTCCTCATCAAAGACAACTCTTTCAACAAATTAGATATGACAATATCCATATTCTCTTTCAATATGTCATGTATCTCCTTCAGAAAATCATCAAACTTAGTAGAGGTAGGTGCATCTTTAGGCTTGAGTACTAATGCACATCCCATTTCTTCCTTCTTCATATCACAAACAAATTATTTTCCACTCACCAACATAACCTTTTAGCCACTACTTCTCTTAGTATTCCCTTCTCCTCTCAAAGGTAATAGTGTATGTATCTGACCATACTTTTGAAAAGTGTAGGAATTTTTCCTTCCATCATGTATGGCTCTCCTATCAAACTAGCAAGGCCTTCCTAGAAGCACATGGAAAATATCCATGGGAATGATGTCACACATAATAGTGTCCTTATAACTACCTATTTGAAATTTTATTGAGGCCTACTCATCTACCAATAATGGATTCCCTTTTGGTAGCCAAGAAACTTGATAGGGATTAGGATGTTTAGTTCTAGAAATACCTAACTTATTCACCATTTCAATTGACATAATATTATCCCTACTACCACTATCAATAATAATTTTGTAACACTTACCTTTAGCCTTACAATTGGTCTTGAAGAAATCTCTCCTTGGCATAGGTTCTAAATTCTCCTTTGGTGGCATCAATATTACTCTTTTGAACAACAAAGACTCTCCTATCTCAGGTTCTTCTAGGTTGTGAGAAGGTGACCCCACACTCTATTGGTCTACTTGCACAATCTGATTAGTCCTCTCAGGTCTTGTGTGGGCTTCTTGTGTAAACTCAAAACACCCCCAACTGTGACAAAACTTATTACACTTAACGAACTTTCCTGGAAAGCCTCTTCCCCACCCTTGGTAACCTCCTCTACCAAATAGTCTCCCTCCTTTTTTTTGGGAACCTCCTCTCTCCATATTAGCTTGTCCACTAGAAGTGATGACTTATTTACCTTGATTGTGTTGCTTCCTCTTGCTCCTCTTCCTTTACCTCTTCCTTGCTAATTTTTCTTTCTCATAAGATTCTCCTCAGCTTTTATAGAAAATTGATACACTTCCTCAAGAGTGCTAGGTGCAAAAGTACTCAATTCATCTTGCAAACTATACCACAATCCATTGAGGTACCTAGCTACTTTCTCCATATCTTCTTCACTGTGCCCTGATCGAATCACAAGCTTGTAGAAATCCTCAGTATATTCTTTCACATTCATGTCCCTTTGCTTAAGGTTTCACAATCTTTTAAACAAACTAGTCTAGTAGTAGACCTCCTAGAAGAAACTTAGCTTTCATCTTAGCAACCATTCTATCCAAGAAATTTATCTTTTCTTTTTTATTCTTTCATACTTTTGAATCAACATAATACCACCACATAGAAGTATGGCCTTTGAGTAGATCATGCATGTGAACTTGACTCATTTATCCTCTACAACTTCTTTGTATTCAAAATACTTGTCAATATCATTGGTCCAATCAATGAGTTCCTCTCCATTGAGGCTTCCTAAGTAAATGGGGACATCTATCTTGGGCTTGGCTTCAAACCCCATGACTACTCTCAATATTCTCACTTCAACTCCATCAAGTTGGTCTTCTCTTTCTCCATGAACCACCTTATCCCTGGCTGGTTTCTCCTCCTCTTGATTGTCACTTATATCTCCAGTAGGTAACCCTCAGGTGATCCCACAATATTGGTTTACAATTTTTGGCCAAACTGGGCACTGAACTATTTTTTTCTAACTATTCGAGCACCTATAACAGCTAAACCATGAGGAATTTAAAAATGATGCAAACTAGTGATTTGTGGCATTTTGTCTCTAGATTCTAAATACATTTTTTTCAAAAAATTTGGAACCAAATTGCACTTATTTTTCCATCTCCTTTGAAAACTAGATTTTATTAGTAAACATTGTTTTTAAGCAATGTTGCTCACCATATACAACATAAAAAAATTCTATGAAGGATAAAATTCTAATTTTTTTTGAATCTAGATTTGTAACTCCGATATCTAACCCTTTCATTTGGTTTCATAGTGTTTTATTGAATATGTTTTCCTTAATCAAGTTTTGAAGTTAAACCAATTACAATTCTGACATAGGTGAACCGTATACAACATAAAAAAATTGTATGTATCGAAATTCCTTCTTTTTTTATTGGATCAAGGACATCAATACCTAGATTGCACATATTTTTCAAAATTTAATTTTGATAATCTTCTATTTTTCCACATGTGCATAATAGAGAGCTTGATTTTTGATGAAAAACCTATGTTTAATCAAACTAAAAAAACAAATAAATAATAAAACCAAAACATATTAAAATTATATTTGATGGATAGCTCATTCCAAGGACTACCATCATCCACTTGGGTCTATGAAGTCCCCTCCATTTTCATCCTCAACTCAAGCTTCAAAGAGAAAAATTCTATAGAAATTTGGTGCTAGAGGGGGAGAAGGGGGGAGTAGGGGGAAAAGAGGGGTTTGAATAAACCTAGGTTTGATTGAACCCCCCTTGGAGGTTTTCTTGAACTTGGGTTCATTCGAACCCAGGATTGATCAAACCCCCAATTTTTCATTGTCTTCATAAAAAAAATGCATAAAAAGTGGGACCCATCTAAACCGCAAGAATTAGTGGTTTTATGTGGGGGTGAAAGAATGGGTCCTCTACAACTTTCTAGGGTTTCACCTAGAAGGAAGAGGGTTTTCTCTCACCTCTAAGGGCACCAAATCTTGCGATTCATTCAATGTTAAGGGATAGATACCCTAAGGGAATGTGTGAGTGGAAAGGTGTTGAAATGTGTTATGAAAACCTAACTACTTAACCCTAAACCAATAACACTTATTTTGCTGGAAAACACACGGTGTAATGTAGTAGAAATGAAAGCAATATGAGAAAATTAACCTAACAGATCAGAGAAGTGCACCTACAAATTGAAAAGGGTTGAAACCATAATTTTGGGAGTCACTAGAAATCTAGAAAATCAAGGTTTTGAGCCACCTGGAACACTTACGCGAAGTGGGGTGACCTAGTCCCTTTTCGAGAAATCTTCTCTGGAAGCCATTTTAGTCAACTAGTTCTCTAAATCTACAACTTTTAGTGTCTAAAAGCTTCAGTGGGACTAGGTCGCCATTATGGGTGACCTAGTCCCTTTCTACTTTTATGAGAAACCGAAATTGGACTCGGAGGCTCTACGTCGGTATTCTACTTCTTCATAGGGATCTTGCTCAAAAATTGCAAAATAACCTGCAAAACAAAATGTATTTGTGTTTCTAATGTTGGGTTTACCTTGGTCAAACCCCTAGTTTGTATTTAACCTTGAAATGAAGTAGAAATATACATAAAACCCTAGCCCTAAGTGTGTCTAGAACTAGGAAAACTTGAAAAAAGAAGCAAAACACTATTTTATTGTGTTAGAATAAGATTTATGGAGAAGGTTTTAAATGATGCAAGAATCTAAACCCTAGAAATCCTACACCATTACAAATGGATGTAACAAGGAATGCAAATGGGATGCAAACCTCAAATCTACAAATGGGTTGGATGTAGAAGATGGAGGCACTTTGAAAATAGTCTTTAGGAATGATTTGGTGGCTAGTTGCACGTCCTCTTGACCTAGATTTCTCCATGAATCTCCATAGGAATCTAAATCTCCAACCTTTCTCAATGAGTGATCTTGGATGTGAAGTGAGCTTCAAGACCTACAAAAAGCCCTAGTTTTTTGTCCAAAGCTTCAACTTTTTCTGTTTGAGAGATAAATCTTCCTGAGGAAGATCTTTTGCACTTGGTTTTTGGAATTGGATGTAAAACAATGACTAAGAGAGAGAGGAAAAATGACCTAAAAACAAGTATATATAAGCAACATGACCTAGTTTTTGGGAATTTTGACCTAAGAAGTCAACACCCATTGGGGATTTTTGACTGAATATTCATTTTCCTTCTTAAGACTTCAAAAATTCTCAAAAAGGACTAGGTTGCCAACTTGGGCGACCTAGTCCCACTAAGGATTTTTGGAGTGGGAATGGTACCTTTTGATTGGTTTTAATGTTGTTTGTCAAGGGTTGAATGATCCCTTGGGTATATCAGGCTTCTAAGTCAAAATCAACAACCTTAGGGGCCTATAAATGTTGTTGTAGGGTGAAACTTGGTGAAATAGGACCTAGGGGACCAAAACGGGCACAAAATTATCCTTTTCTTCAAAGGTATACAATTTTTGGTGACACATTTAGCCCCAAATTTAGTGTCCATATGGATCTATGTGCATATGTAAGCTAAAAGACTCTAAAACAAACAATGCACATTTATTTTCATAAAAAGGATACTTATTAAAAGGTTGGAGAATGAAGCCCCCAATGTAGTTATCTGCAAAACCACAATGTTAAGAACCACATCCTGCAACATAGATTTCTTAAAAGTCCTAGAAATTCTAATCCCTAAAGATCAAATTTGAGGCTAGATGTACGCCCCCCCTTGATTTTGCTTGCTTTACAGAGGTGAAATCAAGGTAGCCATCTAACCATGTCAAATGAGGGCACACATATCAGAGGGAATTTCCAAGTACCATGCCACATAGCGATAGGTGAGTGATGATGTAGGGTGTAGAAAAATTATTTTTATGCAACAAATGATAGCAAAAATGGGGATCACTAGCACCCAAAATGTTGATTTTGATGAAAAGGCACACTAAAAAGATTAACAAAGTAAAAAGGTACAAATATGTGCATGTGTGTAAAAGGGGGGTAGTTAAAAAGAAATGAAAAAGAGTAAACAAGCACTTAATTTCTCATTTACCTATTGTAGTGTTGAAGAGGGATGAGGACAGAGCGACAGAATGCCGAGCACATGAGATTTCACGCCCACGAGGTTGGACATTTTGCACAATCAAGTGGAAAATGACAACCACCAACAAGAGGTTAGTTGATTCTAAAGCCTGTGTTTTGTGATTTTCAATTATAGGATGAATTTAATGTTTATTTAGAGGATATTAGGATCCTAGAGATTTTTTATAAAGTGTCCCTTTTTTTTGCAAAGTGTCCCTTTTGTTCGCAAAGTGCCCCTTTTCTTCACAAAGTGTCCCTTTTCTTTGCAAAGTGTCACATTTCTTCACAAAGTGTCCCAAAAGGGTTCTAAAGTGTCTAGGGCCATAGAAAAAGAACACTAGAACAACATTAGCACACTTGCTTGATTAATTAGAGTAAAATTGAGGAAATTAGATGATTTAGAGAGCATATTGTGAGAATTTGTACAGGTACCCACACAATCTCAAAAGTGGTTAGGAAGGAGACAATTGAGTTTCCTCAGAGACTTGGATCCAACCCTATCACTAGCAAAGACAGAGCACTTAAAAGAAGTGGGGATCTATTGGGCCTGCTTTATGCCACTTATGAGATACCATGATGCCATGTTGATGGCGCTATGCGAGAGGTGGAATGCAGATACTTGCACATTTCACCTACCCATAGGAGAGATGAATATTACACTAGACGATGTCCATCGCATTCTATGAGTCCCTATCTAGGGAGAGCATGTGTAGCTACAAAGGGGATGGTCCTTCCGAGAGCAACAGGCAGACATGGAATACTGTCTTGAGGGTCTCATTCATGATGATAGAGTAGTAGGATAGATAGAGTTGGAGATGTTACTATATTCATGAGCACCATTGGTGAAGCACATTATGATGCACAGAGTGGCATTGGTCCTTTTTTCCAGATGGGCGAGTAACGCATTTGGAGGGTGGACTGGTACACTTGATATGAGGCATGGTAGAGCATCATATAGTATATGCGTGGGGTTGATGCATTCTAGCACATGTGTACTATGATCTTGGTCAGTTTGTGTTCCAAGAGTTAGATAGCATGGTACACTCCACGCTCTTATAGTTATGGTTCCTTGGGAACATCACATGTACACAACTAGTGGGCTTCCCATATCTGATAGCAGTGGGCTATCCATAAGCTTTTGGGTATCCATTACGATAATTATGGTAGTACGATGATCTACACTTTTAGAGAGTGAGATTCGATCAACTAGATGGGTAGGATATCTTATGGAGGCCATACTAGCTTGTCCTCCAATGGCCAGATCATACTAGATAGCTAAGGAGATTACATATGACTAGGTTCCTGGTAGGATGGCACAATCACATAGTGCGGCCATTCTACTATGATCAAGGGATGAGGTAGTTCAAACAGGTACAGATATTGCCACAACCATGATCATCGTTCAGGAGGTCCGTTTGGAGTGCACAATGGCCAGGAGACATAGCACGATTCACACTGGATGATGTCATCAAGAGTGACTCAGACTATTTAGATCATGACTAGCCACTGGATGATGATGCAGATGATGTCGGGGCCACATGGGATCATGAGGAGTGGTGGAGAGCCTTGCAACCAGAGCCAGTGTTCCCGATGGATGATCTAGTGGGAGAGGCTTAGCCCATTCCAGATGAGGGGGAGGATAGGGAGAGAGAGGATAGGGCCAAGGAGACATGGTAGAGGGGTGCAGATATTTTTACAGATATTATTGATGAGGAGTATGATGAGGATGCAAACCCAAATTATGATGGGCAGGACAGAGAGGATGAGGAGGAGGAGGAGGAGGAGGAGGAGGAGGATGGGGAGAGAGGAGAGGAGCCACCCCTGAGTGAGGACAATGATATCATGACCAAGGATCGACATGAGAAGGGAGAGGTCTCACCTATTCACAGGACTAGATCTCGAACAACAATAGTAGTAGAAGGGACCAACACTCATAGCCGAGGGGAGGTGAGCACATCTTTGATGCCCCTTGCATAGGATGAGGTGGACATTCCACCTTCCACCAGAGATATGGGTGAGGCTATTTGATTTCGATAGATGTATTTTATTTATGAATTCATGCATTATATTGATATGATGATGTGTTATTGATGAGATTCTTGTTTGATTTTATAGGGCCTACAGAGGGTTGGCAAGAGTTCCTGCATTAGGAAGCCATAAATATAGTACCAATGACCTTTGACAAAGAGGATATGGATACTGACTATGTGCCCCCACCTATCATGGAGTGAGAGCCAGAGACCTTGAGACCCTTTGTGAGATTGCGGGCAGCCTATGAGAGCCTAAGGAGGTAGGTTCACCAAGTGAGAGTGGCACCACAGGTGCAACCATCACAGCCTCAAGTAGAGGTGGAGAGATTAGAGAGAGAGTTGTCATAGGTATGGGCAAAGAGGGATAATATAGTAGGTGATCACCGGTTGGCACTCACATGGATGGGAGGATTACAGTATGCACTTAGAGTTAGCGGATCATAGTCATGATCGTGCATGACTGTCTCTCAATGTCCTACTACCGATGCATCACGAGTACTAGATCCCTAGGGATCTGATAATCATAGTCCTTAGTGACACTGTGTATTATGATGATATGTATAAAAGACTTTTTATATATGTATATATATGCATTTGGATTTTTTGTATCATGTAATTTATTTGTGTGGAAGTTAAATGGAAATATGATTAATTAAATAGGTAAGTTTTTAATTAATGGAAACATGATTTAACAAAATGAATGTGATGGAAATATAACTTATTGAGAATGTATGTTAGATTGATCATTAAGATTTGAAATATGTTATGCACTTATGATTTTCAAAGAAACATAACACACAAAAGGGGAAGGAGGATGAATAGTATGACATATAAATTAATTATAAAAATGAATTAAAATAATTAATTTAGTGTTCGAGACACAAACATGATGATGTGTCAAGAACGAAGCAATGAGATAGCCCATGAGATAGAATCCAATGGTCTCAATCAACACTACTTTATTAATCATACTATTCAAAGGGGATTAGATGTAATACCGACACAAATGTGCCGCATTAATGGGAGTTCCATCACACTCTGTTAATGTATACACACCTAATCGGCAGTGGTGTTGCATTGGTTTTCATATAAAACCAAGTCACCCTTGGTAAAGGTTCGAGGAATGACACCAACGTCATGTTTGGACTGCAACTATTTAGCATAAGCTTGAAGGTGCTCGAGAGCATGGAGGCATTGCTCATAAAGCATTTCAAGTTGGTGAAGACATTGTTCCACATAAGTTTAATTATCAACAAGACTTTGGAGAGCAATGTGCAATGTGGGGATTTCTAACTCTAAAGGGAGGATAGCCTTAGTACTATAAACAAGGTTAAAAGGGGTATGTCTCGTAGAAGAACAAACACTTATGCAATATGCCCAGAGTGCATATTGTAATTGTGTATTCCAATTCTTTTTGGTTTTATTGACAGTCTTCCTAACGATTTTCTCCATGATCTTATTAGTACTTTCGGCTTGACCATTATTTTGAGGGTAGTAAGGTGTGGAGAATCAATGTTGGATATGGAAGGTCTCAAGGAACTTCTTCACCTCATTGTTCTTAAAGGGGGTACCATTATCCGAGACTAATGCAGAAGGGAGACCAAAGCAAGCAATGATGTGTTCCAATAAGAAACAACATATCACCTCAGTGGTTTTGGAGTGAAGGGGAATGGCTTCGATCCATTTGGTGAAATAATCGGTAGCAATGATAATGAACATATTTCCAATAGAAGAAGGTGGGGAGATTTTTCCAATTAGATCCAAGCCCCACACAGAGAACAACCAGATAGGTATTTGGGAATGAAGCTTCGAAGGAGGAGCGTGGATCAAATGACTATGTTCCTGGCACTGATGACATCATTTAGCATACACATAACAATATTTTTCTATGTTTTTCCAGTAATAACCCATAGGCGGGAGCTTTTGCACTAAGGTTTTACCTCCAAAATGTCCTTCATAAGTACCAAAATGGGCTTGTTCAAGGGAAATATGAGTATCAGAATCCTTGAGGCATCGTAAAAGGATTCCATCAAAGGATCTTCAATACAAGGTGACTGCAAGGATGATATACTTAGTGGCTAACGTTTTTAGGTGCTAACGGGTATTTTTAGCAGTGTGTTTAGGAATGGTACCATATTTTACATAATTGTAGATGGCATCATCCCATTCACATGGATTATCAAAAAAAGTGGGACAAATATTAGGAGTTTGATTGTTGATGGAGGGTTTCATAATGGGATGAATAGTGAATTTTTTTCAGAGGGATCGGTAGGAGAGACAAGAGAGGTTGCACTAGCCATGCCATACATGTGGCATTTGTCTTTTCAAGGGATTTTTTCAATGATAAAGGAGTCAAACTTTTCTAAGAGATTGAGAACAAGCTCCTTATATTGCGAGAGTTTATCATGTTTAGTTTGATAGAGATCGTTGATTTGTTTAATGACTAATTGTGAATCACCATAGATCTTAATATTTTTAACCCTCATGATGAGAGCAGCGTGTAACCCAATGTGTAATGCTTCATACTCAGCTGTATTATTCATACATAGGAAATTGAGATGATAGGATAAGGGAATAGGCTTACCAATAGGTGGAATTAATACAATTCTAGCACCAGAGCATGTTCGACACTTGGATCCATCAAAGTACAATTCCCATGTAGGAATTTCAATAGTAAACACACTATCATTAGGGAAAGAGTCATTGGTGGGTAACGCTAATGGTGAAAGAGCATCAGCTAAATCGTCAGTTAAGGCTTGACC
Source organism: Sequoiadendron giganteum (assembly GCA_007115665.2). Lineage (NCBI taxonomy): Eukaryota > Viridiplantae > Streptophyta > Pinopsida > Cupressales > Cupressaceae > Sequoiadendron > Sequoiadendron giganteum. Next base: position 450,277,447 of record CM021100.1, read on the forward strand.
TTTGATTTAGTTTTGAGCAATGAACTTAAGTTCAAACTCAATTAACAACATGACCCATTTAGCAAGTCATCCTAACAGATCTGTTTTAGTGAAAAGATATCGTAAAGGGTCAAACTTTGTCATCACATGTACTTCAACATTGAGTAAGTAATGTCACAACTTACTAGTAGAAAATACAAGAGTGGGACATTGTTTTTCAATTGTGGAGTAACGGGTCTCATAATCAAGGAGTTTTCTACTAATGTAATAGACAAGATTCTCTTTACCGTTGGAATCCTTTTGAGCCAACAAGGTAGCGAGAGCATGGGAAAAAGTGGCGATGTAAAGGATGAAAGGTCGATTAGGTATAGAAGGTTGTTAAGAAGGTAGAATTGTAAGGTATTCTTTCAAACTCTCAAGGCATGTTTACAATCATCATTCCAATCAAAATTGACATCCTTTTTAAGGAGGTGAGTAAAGGGTAACATATGATCGACCAAGCAAGCCACAAAACGGTGAATGGCTTGTATCTGCCCTTGTAACGTATGTAATTGGGAAATTTTATGAGGAGGTGGCATATTGATGATAGAATCGATTTTCTTTGTATCCACCTCGATGCCTCTGTGAGATATGATAAACCCCAAAATTTTAGCCTTGTCTACTCCAAAGACACTTTTTTAGGATTTAAGCGCATGTTATACTTACGCATGCACTTAAAGATTTGATGGAGGAAATTCACGTTATCTTGGCGGGTCAAGGATTTGGAAAGAATATCATCAACAGTCTTCTAATATTTTGTGAATGTAATCATGGAAGATTAAGTTCATTACTCATTGATAACTAGCACCACCATTCTTTAAACTAAAAGGCATCATAACCCAACAAAATGTGCCCTAGGCAGATGTAAAAGCCATCTTGTATTGATCTTGTGGGTTAATGAAAATTTGGTTATACCCTGAAAATCCACCCATAAAGGATAACAAAGCATGGACAAAAGTGGAATCCACAATCATATCATTGTTAGGAAGAGGAAAATCGTCTTTTAAAGAGGCCTTATTTAGGTCTCTAAAATTCATACATATCTTAACATGATTATCGGGTTTGGCCACCGCGACAATGTTTGAAATCCAAGGAGAATAATCAATGGAGCGAATGAAACCTGTGTCCAGGATTTTTTCAAGTTCTCCTTTAACATGCAAGGCTACCTTAGGATTCATTTTTTTGAATCTTCTTGCAAATAGGCTTAGCATTGTCAGCAAGGACAATAATATGGGTAACTATTTGGGGATCGATTCCTAGCATGTCAGAATATTTCCAAGCAAATAGTTTAGGGAAGGTATGAAGCAAGGTTGCAAGATCTTCTTGTTCTTCATCATCTAAGCACTTTATGATCTTAATGATTTTGTCCTTGTCAGCGATATCCATAGGGACATCAAGGGTATCACCTAAAGGGAGTGCATTAGACTTAGGGGTGTTAGGATCATATGGTTCCAAGATGGGGTGAGGTTCATTAATAGGACTAATGGTAGACTCATAACTCAACATATCACAAGAGGCATGTCTTATGGAGTGAGAAGGCTTATACGAAGCACCTAATAAATGTTTTAAATCATCATCATTATGAACACAGGTGAAGAGGGGAGCATCCACATCAAGAAATTCAGGGTGTTTAAGCATAAGGACGGTTCTTGATGTACATGATATAGTGTTGATGTTGAGAGAGGGTCCTTGATAGGATTTTGTAGCTTAGGAAAAGGAAAACCCTAGATTGGTTTTAGTTCCTTGCATAAGAGGTTCAATGGGGACACGAATGCCTTATTCATGCTTGCCACATCCTTTACCTTTGTACCCCAATTGTTTCATAAGATCATAGCCACATCCATAAAGTCTTTCCATTTCTTGTGGGTTAGGGGGTTGTTGTATATGTGGCATGTTCATCCAAAAGAGATGATGTAGATATGGGGGAAGTGTTTTCTTGTTGTTGGGTATAAGGGAAAATGGATTGATCATTTTGAGTGTCCTCTTTGTGTGTTATACTACACTCACCCAGAAAGGAAGGAGTAAACTCTAAAGAGCCCCAATCATCACCAAGTAAATTAAACTTGGTTTTATTTGCAAGTTGGTCCATCTTAGGAGGAGCAATATTAGAGGTAGGGATTAGGGTATGGAGAGGGATAGATGTGCCCTTTTCAAGTTGCAAGTAACTCTTAAGTTCGGGATCGATATCAATTTGATAAATTTTATTATTATAGACATATTTTATTTTGCGATGAAGGGTCGAGGGTACTGCATGAATCTCGTGTATCCATGGTCTTCCCAAGAGAAGATTATATGAAAGATCATAGGGCATGACATGGATAGGAGTCTGCAGTGTAACCATGCTGATAGTAATGGGTAAAGTGATGATGCCAAGGGGTTGTTTGGTAACATTATCAAATCCTCTTATGGATAAGGAATTAGATTGGATATTTGATCGGTCCACATGTAACCTATCAAGAAGCTTCACACTGCACACATTTAGGGAAAAGACATTATCAACCAAGGTCCTTTTGATACTTATCCACTCATACTGGGCTATAATCATAAAGGCTTCATTTTGTTGGTGGAGCTCTAATGGCGGTAGCTCATGTTGATAGAAAGTAATATCCACATTGGTTGTGTTCATGTTGTTTAGGAGAGTTGCCCCATCATTAGTATTCATACCAGGAGGAACCACTATCTATTGTAAGGCTGTTTGAAGCATGAAGTGATAGTTAGGGTAATTTTGAAGGAGATCCCAAAGGATATTTTGGCGGGAGTGTTTTTAAGTTGTTCAACCAAATCATACTCCTTGAGTTGTGAGTTAAAATGAGGAGCTACAGGTAAGATAGGGTTGGGTAATGGTAAGGAAATGGAGGTGGATGGTTGTTGGGGATGTGGGTTATTATGAGTACAATGAGTGTGGTCAATGGTATCGCTCTTAGGAGGGTATAGGGTGAACTCAGGTTGGGGTGGGGTTGGAGGTTTAGGACAAGGTGGGTAAAGAATGAATTGGGGTTGGATGACATTGACATCTTTTGAGTTAGTTTGGTCATCACAACAAACCATATTGGATGAAGTAGGGGAGATGAAATCTTGGAGGACGTCATCTAACTAGATCATAACAATTAAAGGGTGGGGAGGTTGTAACTAGATCATCACCAACCTTAGTGGATGAAGTGAGTAAGAAGAATCCTTGAAGATCTTTGTCTAACTTATCAAAATCATCACTCTTGAAAGAGTTAGATGATATATTGTTCCTATAGTGAACAAGTGTGTGCATTGTATTATGTGAGTTATTTATGTTTCTAGGTGTGTGTTTCATAGAATCTACTTTGAAAGAACTAGGAACTAAAGAAAAAAAGGAAACATGTAAATCTTTAATGCTACTTAGAAATGCCATTTGAAGCTAAGAATAACCATATAATAGGGAAAATCAAAAGGAAACAAAAAGTACATAATCTAGAAAGAAAATGCAAAAAGTAATAATGCAAAATGGCTACTGGGACTAGGTCACCCAAGTTGGTGACTTAGTCCCAGTATGATTTTATTTTTATTTTTTAAGGTATTTTCTAATGAAAGATGAAGATTTTTCAAGCTAACATGTAGAGGTATAATATATATGTGAATTTTTTTTATTAGGCAAGCAAATAAATGGCAACTATGATTCTTTTTCACTAATTGACAATGAAAAACCCTAGGATGCTTTTTTACACAATGCAACATTAAATGCAATGTTGAATAAAGAGCTCCTAGTATGCAAATGTAATGAAAATCAAAAGTATGTAATGTGTTGAAATGCAGGTTCACCAAAAATGAACCGAAAAATTTAGTGGTTTTGTGTGGGGTGAAGGAATGGGTCCTCTAAAACTTTCTAGGGTTTCACCTAGAAGGAAGAGGTTTTTCTCTCACCTCCAAGGGTGCCAAATCTTGTGATTTGTTCAATGTTAAGGGATAGATACCCTAAGGGAATGTGTGAGTGGAAAGGTGCTGAAATATGTTATGAAAACCTAACTACCTAACCCTAAACCAATAACAATTATGTTGGTAGAAAACACATGGTGTAATGTAGTAGAAGTGAAAGCAATATGAGCAAATTAATCTATCAGATCAAAGAAGTGCACCCGAAAACCAAAGAGGGTTGAAACTGGAATTATGAAAGTCACTGGAAATCTAGAAAATCAGGGTTTTGAGCCACCTGGGATACTTATGCCAAGTAGGGTGACCTAGTCCCTTTTTGGTAAATCTGCTCTAGAAGCCATTTTAGTCTATCGGGTCTTTGAATCTACAAATTTTGGTGTCAGCAAGCTTCAGTGGGGCTAGGTTGCCATTAGGGGTAACCTAGTCCCTTTATGCTTTTCTGAGAAACCAAAAGTGGACTCAGAGACTCTAGGTTTGTATTCTACTTCTTCATGGGGTTCCTGCTCAAAACATACAAAATAACCTATAAAACAAAATGTATTTTTGTTTCTAATGTGGGTTTTTCCCTGGTCAAACCCCTAGTTTGTATTTAAACTTTAAATGAAGTAGAAATCTGCATAAAACCCTAGCCCTAAGTGTGTCTTGAACTAGGAAAACCTAAAACAAAGAAAAACCTTATTCTATTATGCTAGAATAAGATGTATGTAAAATATTTGAAATGATGCAAGAATCTAAACCCTAGAAATCCTACACCATTACAAATGGATGTAACAATGAATGCAAATGGAATGCAAACCTTAAATTTGCAAATGGCCTAAAATTTGAAGATGGAGGCACTTTAAAATCGGTCTTTAGGAATGATTTGGTGGCTAGTTGCACCTCCTCAACCTAGATTTCTCCATGAATCTCCTAAGGAATCTATCTCCAACCTTTGTCAATGAGTGATCTTGGATGTGAAGTGAGCTTCAAGACCTGGAAAAAGCCCTAGTTTGTTTTCCAAAAGCTTCAACTTTTGTTGTTTGAGAGATGAATCTTTTTGAGGAAGATCTGTTGCACTTGGTTTTTGGAATTAGATGTGAAAAAATGACTAAGACAGAGAGGAAAATGACCTAAAAACAAGTAAATATAAGAAACATGACCTAATTGTTAGGAATTTTGACCTAAGAAGCCAACACCCATTGAGGATTTTTGACTAAATATTCATTTTCCTGCTAAAGACTTCAAACATTCCGAAAAAGGATTAGGTTGCCAACTTGGGCGACCTAGTCCCACTAAGGATTTTTTGAGTGGGAACAATACCTTTTGATTGGTTTTGATGTTGTTTGTCGGGGTTTGAATGATCCCTTGGGTATATCAGGCCTCTAAGTCAAAATTAACAACCTTAGGGGCCTATAAATGTTGTTTTAGGGTGAACTTTGGTGAAATAGGACCTAGAGTGGGACCAAAATAGGCACAAAATTTTCCTTTTCTTCAAAGGTATACATTTTTTTGTGACACACCATCATTTAATATGGTTCACTCAAACTGGGGTCCATTCAAACACCCAATTCATGCAAACCCCTAAAAAGAAAAAAAAGAAAATCATAGGAGCGTTTTTACAATTTTCCTTCCTCACTGGAATTGTAAACCATTTTTGTGGGCTTACCCCCTCTTCTCTATTCCTACTCGATGGCCTCCATTCTTAATGTGATATTTTGCAACATTTTAAGAACCCGTTCCTCCATGTCTTTTCTAGCACCTCCTCTTGGCATTCCCCTCGATGGCATTTTTCCCAACTCTACCTCACCTAATCACTTATGGCTTTGATACCAAAAATTGATGGACTATGATTAAACCAACTCATAAATATCTTCCAATCAATATATTTAAATATAAAAACCATAATCATCTGGTTGTATCAATCAGGAAACTATAATCATCTGGTTGTATTAATCTAGAAATGCAAAAAAAAACTTACACACAACAATCTTTGAGAACAAACTTAATACTCTACCTCATATAGAGACTTTACAACTTTTCTAGATTACTCATTCAAATGGAAATTTATAAGTTACCACTACCAATATCATGTTTGGCTTCAAGTTGAGAGCATTAAATAATAACAAAGTTTCAACAATTGACCTCCAAAGCTTATAATAAGGATCAAGTAATAAAAGCCAAGTTTTATCAATCAACCTCTAAACAACAATAATAAGAAGATCTAGGCTTAGAAACTCATTGACCATTTCCCACACCAAGGGATATTGGAAAAAAAAAAGACCACCATACACATTAATCACTACAAAGTCTTTATGCAACTCAAATGCAAAAATATTTTACCATATGGAGGTCGGCTTGCAGATGCTACCTTTTTTCATGCCTTCTTTTAAATGTCTCTTTATTCTATGCCAAGAACATCCTCCCCTTCTACCTATTGTTGCCTTCACCTATCCTTCACATTGGATTCTACTCTCCTTTCATGCCCAAAAACCAACCTTCTAATTATTGCGCCAATCTTAACTACCCCAATTTGCCACATTGAGAAGAAAATCTATTTTCAAAATTGAAAATAATAACTTCTATTACTTATGCCCATCTCCCACTCACTTCCAAACTATGGTTTTGTAACTTCCTTTTAACTGGAATGTGGAACTAATTGGTAACTAATTCTCTCCCATGTGAATGAGTATCCAAAAGCAAGTTATATCCTACCCTTAAAATAGGTCATAGTGTTTTTTCAATGGAAATTGAATCCTTTTATAGGAGAGAAAGTGTGGATCCCTAAAGGAGTCATAGCATAGTAAAGCATTGTTTAAAAGGAGATCGTCACACACTGTGGTAGGAAGGAAGCTCGCAATAGTTCAAAGAAGAAATGAAGTCAACTATAGATGTTGTTGAGAGAAAATATGACTCGATCACAACCATAATTGGTTTAATGTTGATGATTAGTGGTTGAAATTAAGGGGGGTGTTGGAATATGTGGTAATTTCTCCCACATTGCATGAGGATAAAGTTGAGATATAACTAAAGTCTTGTATGAGAATAAAAATAGAATTCTTAAATATAGAATTTGCCTGTTAATTCTTACATTTTGTGATTTGTATGAGTTGCATGATATGTTTCTTGTAGTATTTTGAATTGTTCAAGACCTCTATATAATGCTCAGAAATTGTAATTACTTCATTTTCTCTAATCTCTAATCAACTGATCAAGTAGTAGAATCATTCCAAACATTTATAACTTTTGAGATTGAATAAAAGAAACCTTTGTGTGTTGAAAAAGAATCTTATTTGTTGCAATAATTTGTCTTTTGTAATTATTTTAGAGGGTAGCGGATAATTCACCATAGAATGCTCCAATTTATTGATTCATAACCAGGTCTAATTTAATAATCTACAAATGAATAAAGACATTTCATTTACTTGGTGAAAAGATATCTTTAAAAATATTAAGGTAATTTAAGAATCTTTGGAATTACAAACTAATCACATGTCATAATTAAGTTAGTGAAAGTAACATAAGGGATGAGAGATAAATCCCTTGAAATATCTTATACAATCATGGAGATACTAGGCTATGAAGAGATTTTTACATTTAGAACCTTGTCAAGGATTTGTGACACCTAAAAATACTAAAAAGCTAGAGTATGACATCCAAATTTGACACCCTCAAATTTACTTAAAAATAGAGGACACAATTCAACCAACCCTTGCTATGTAAGAAAAAAATTGCATATACAAGTGTTAGATGCCTCTATGAAATCCAATGAGCTTGTGACATCTATCCCAACATTTTATATTTAGTCATTTGATTGAGATTTCTTCTATCTTCAACCAAATAGTTATAACAACTACCTGGAACACTATCATTGAATTCAATTGTAGGCAAGATTTACACACATCAGCCTAAGAGGATAATAAATAGTGCTTTCAAACCTTGACATTATGTCACCAATATTGAAAAGTACTAAAAAATGTACTTGAAGCTTGATTTGTTCATTGTTAGGGGGAAATAGAATCTAGACCCAAACAATCATCACCTTTGTAGCAAGAAAGAGTTTTATAATACCTACAATGTTGAAAATCCTTTCATTATATAGTTTGCATTCTAGGGATTAAAACTATTAAAGTGGTCATTTGGAATCGACAATATCTTTGCATGCATCTATTACTTCATCCAACTATCTCCTTTGCACACAAGGACATGGCTCATGGAGATATGATTTATCCCTACAGCTAGTAAGTCATGTGATTGGTGCATCACCCAGTTCATCTAATTACCTTATTGATCTACAAGGTCACTACGAAAACCTCAACAACTATGCATAGTTCTCCATATTTGTATTTGTTACCTTACTACACAAAACCCTAAAATTGTGGCAGTATTGCTTGTAAAACTCTTGCAGGCGCAAATAACCTTTATTTAAAGCTTCTAATGGTGAAGGATTGGCACTCCATGTTCATTGAAGGAATGGATCAATAGGCTAAAGGAAAACTACCAAAAAGATGTATGAAATTAATTACCTACTAGGCTAAGTTTATCAATTGGTGAATAAGAAGTTGATGTGTTGCCATTTTACTTAATAGAATATACCTTTCTTTTAAAGATACTTGGGATCCTTAAGTAGAAATGTTGAGCCCACCAAGATTCCTAGCTAGGATGCGTTTAGCATAAAGTAACTTGTCCACATATACCAACCCATCCATGTTGTCTACATCACCAACTGTAAAGTAGTATGAGGTCTACATGCATACGCTACATGATTCATTCATTCATTGAAGTGATTACCTAGGAATTCATACTAAGGCTAATAACCATATAGCATATAGGAGATCGGAAGGTACATGTGATAGAGGGAAATATTAGATGAATATTGTGCAACGGGAAAAATGAAACAACTTGATAGTACTTTCCAATAGATGGGACATGGTTATTATCCGTACAAAATGACATGTCTAAGAAATCATAACATACAAAACATTATGATCATTACAAGGAGAGAACCACCAAGACGAGGGATTGAACTAATGAATGTGCTAACATAACAACACTTTTATTTAATGAATATATCAGATGAAGGGCATGATGTTGGGTATAACAGTAGCATTTCCTACTTTTCATGCTATATAGTCAACAAACTACATCAGGACAATTTTCTCTTGCAATTTTTTCTAGCATATTTTATGGTTTGTTGTATTCTACGACAAAGTATTGCTTTCTAAATTTAAGTCCACATGGAGGATTTATAGGGTAACGTGTGAGTAAATATGCAAACCAATTCCATTTTTTTGGTTTTTTAACTATCTAGTGTTTTAAAATCAAATAGGAAAAATTAAGAGAAAATTGCATTTAGACTAATGTGTTTTGAATTTTCTCTTTCTATTATTGAAAGTTAAAGGGTGGAATTCATGAGAAGGAGTTGTAGGTGGGGGATATAATAAACAAATTATATTCTAAAGAAGAAATGAAGTCAGCTACAGATGTTGAGAGAAAATATGAAGATCGCAATCATCATTGGTTTGGTGTTGATGATTAGTGGTTGAAATTAAGGGGGGGTGTTGGAATATGTGGTATTTTCTCCCACATTGCATGAGGATAAAGTTGAGATAGAACTGCAATATTGTATGAGAATAAAAATAGAATTCTTAAATATAGAATTTGCATGTTAATTCTTAGAGATTATAATTTGTATGGAGTTGCATGATATGTTTCTTGTAGTCTTTTGAATTGTTCAAGACCTCCATATAATGAGGCAATTGTAATTAATTCATTGTCTCTAATCCTAATTCATCGATTCATGTATCCTACAAGTCCAGTTGTTGTTGTCAGAACTTGATTGTGAATGTATATGATTAGAAAGTGTATACAAACAAAAATGGTCTGGAGCACTATATTAATTAAATACTCGCTATTTGATTAATATTCTTAATTCCTCTACTATTATAAATAAACTGTTAAATTTATTTATATGGTTCATACTCTAAATTCTCCTTCTCCGAAATTCACCTTCTTTCTTAAATTAATTAAATGGACAAATTAAATCAATTTGTTATTTAATTGGTTTTCCCTTTCCCTCTTAAATTTGAATTTTTAAATTCAAATTGGAATATTCTTCTTAAATTGGTTAAAATGTACAAATGAATTAATTTGGCATTTTTCTAATTTACCATCTTCTTTTAAATTCAATTTTTAATTTAATTTAAGCACATTTCTACAACTTTCCTCTAACCACCTCCAACTCACCTACCACCTCATCATGTTTCTCACAAAAATGAATTTAATAAATTGGAAAATATGAAATATCTTCAACAAATTTGCAACCAATTTGGAACTAACTGAGACACGTGGCTTCTCCTTCTCTGTGATTCCCTTTAACACTTGGCAATTTGTCTTGTTGAAGGGAACCATCTCGCTGATTCTCTCCAACCTCCTCGTGCTCGACCGTTGATGTCGCAGGATCGCAATCCCGACCGTCCATTGTTGCCACAACACCTTAAGCCTTAGAAAATCTATAAATAGGACTCTTTGCTACAAATTTTCAACATGAATATTTGGACAAGCTTATGCTATAGAGTTTTAGTGCATTTGCGAGAGAATTGGGAGAGCATTTTAGCTTAGTTTTGCATTTTAGTTCATTTTAGTGTTATAATGGCAATTTTATTTTGGATACTTTAGTTCATTCCATATTTCATTTAGCATTTACATTTGACTATCATCATCATTCTCAGCATTTAGATTTTAGTATCATTTCATCATAGGGTCATCTAGTTTTTATGCATCAAATATCAAAAATCCAAAAACATAGAAATGTAGACTTTATTGTAGCATCTTGTATCTTGAGTTGTCAATCTTTGCAAGTTAATGTGCAGCAATAATAAGATCTGAGAGCATAATTTACAGGTTTCCTTGAGATTAGAGAACCATGGAATGAATTAGAAGAATAGTTGTAACTTTTAATAGTTTGTTGTTTAGATTTCCTTTTAAGTAATACATTTCATGAAGGTGTGTTATACTGACATTGCATTTAATATGTCCTACAATTTTAGTATAACAGAAAGAATGGCATACTTGCATTTGAAGACTATGAGAAACACAAAACCATTCTCATGTATTCGCACCTTGTTATAGCAAAAAATGTTAAGTTATTGAGACATCATGCCAAACCAAGAACAAAGGAACTATGGAAAATCAATAGTGTTGATCATGAAGCGATACTAGATACTTTGAAGGTAAGAGATGACCCTTAATGCACACTTCAGTAGCGGATCTTTTTTTAATGGGAAAAGTATGATATTATTCATTCTATTTAGATTTATATTATTTCTATGAGTTGGATTAAAATTACATTAAAAAAAATCATAAAAAATAACTCGTATGTAAAAATATTAGTTTTGTGGAGAAAAAAGGTATATTTTCAAGCGATTCAGATCAAAAAATCCACATCAGTTCATGTAGATCAATATATTTTCAAGGTATATTTAATTTGAGATCATTTTTATTTCAAAATTTGTAGTTCATGTTGCTTATGCTCAAGAATTTTTTCTCTATTTATAAATAGGTTCTTCTTTGACCCCATTTCTAATGAGTATTCTCGCATTCTCTCAATTGTTAAATTTTTGAAGGTATTATTATTTAACTTGTAGGGTGGGAGCTCTCATTCAACCTATTTCATTCATGGAGGTTTACTATTGGCCAACATTGTTCATCTTCATTGCTTGGAGGTGATTTATTTGTGTACACCTGCTCCAATCTCTTATTTTTATTTTATTTTTTCTATTGTTTGTGTTTGGAATGAAACATGAATCCTATCATAACTTCCAAAAATCTAACTCGTAAGTAGATGCATCTAGTGATCATTTGATCCATTTTTGCATTTCTTTCCACTAACATTTTTTACAAGAATGTGTTTGACAGTGGAACAAAAAAATGATGTTGAGTTGACCCAAACCAAGAGAGGTTGGTTTGAATGGATTCGATATCCACCTGTAGGTCCAAACAAAGCATTCCTACATGCCACAAGCTCCCATAATGACTTCAATAATCAACATGTCAAATTTCAATAATCAAGAGGTCAAATTTCAATAATCATCAAGTCGTATCATCTTTCTCTCTCTCTATCTCGCTCATTGTTTATCTCTAATAATATAGACCTCTCTCTCTCTCTCTCCCTTCATCCCTCCCTCCCCCTATTTCTCTCTTACTCTCTCCTTGCCTCTCTAATTTTCTCTATCTCCCCCTCTCTCTATCTATCTCTCTATTTATGTCTTTGTCTCCCTCTTCCTTCCTCCCACCCAACTCCCCTCTCTACTTCTCTCTATCTAACCTATCCCTCTATACCTATTTCTTTCTTCCTCCCTCCCTCCTTCCCTCTCTATTCTCTTCATCACATCTCTCTATCACCTCTCTCTCACTTCTCCCTTCCTCTATCTCTATCCTTCCCTTTCTACTCTCTCTATCTTGCCTCTCTCTCTCTATAAATCTATTGGAAGTATGTGTTGTCATTGATGTCAATAGATCTTTTTTGTTGCATTGATGTCAACCTATGGAGATTCTTTGATTGGTTGGATTTTGTTTTCATTAGTAGTATCACTGATGTCAACCTCTAGTGTTTCTTTGATGAGAATATGTTTGTGGATGCTCAACCTCTTGTGCAGTTGAGAAGGTGTTGTAGATGTTGAGATGATGTTTTTGGAGCTTGGTTTCCAAGTTCTTTAGAGAAAATTTTAATAAAAGAGGAAACAGTGTGGTAAAGAGTGTTCAGTGTGGCATAGTGGTGTTCAATTTTTTTGTCCACAATTCTTCATGGTTGAATATCTACTTGTGTGGTTCAGATTCGTTGATCAATGGTGTTCAGAGGTGTTATATCTAGAGTTTCAAGTTTTGGATCATTTGAAAAAATTGTGTTCACTAGTGTGTGAATAATGATGCAATGTTATCTGGGAGAAATGGTTTTGCTTCGCATTTCTTCGTGTTGTGGTTTCTAGTCTTTTGGACCTATGAGTGTTCTTATATTGTTCGTATCTATCTTCGGTCTAAGTCGTTTGAGTTTTGGTGCTCTGCAAGGTAGGATTCATGTTTTATAGTGTGTAGAAGGTTAACTAGTTATACATGATGAATATATATTTCAGGTATATGATGTTGTGAAGGATTTGTTGGATTTCAAGGTGTTGATCCAAATTGTTTTTAAGTTTTTTGTGTGGTCTATGAGTCATTTTTGGATTAAAGGAAGCATGTACTTAAATGTTTAATGGTGTTAACACAAGTTCGACTGACCTTGGGCGTTTACACTAATTGCAGATATGCTTCAATGTTTTTGGAAGTGTGGTGTGGCATATATATGTGGATTTAGGTTTGAGTTAAGGTGTGATGTGGTTTGCATTCATTCCTCTCCATCATGGGAATATTTTGGTGTTGACCTAATTTAAATTTTCATGTTTGAGGTGCATAGCCAACCTTGAAAGATGTTTCTAAGTTTGTGAATGGTATAAAGGTAAGGTGAATTATTGGAGAAGTGTGTGTAGATGCGAGGATGTGTTTAAATGTGAATTTAATCAGATGAAGAGATCTAAAGTGTGAGATTAATGCCTATGACTCCAATGTGGTGAGAAGAAGGTTCTACATTCATATAGTACCTAAATTTTTTTATAGTAGTGAGTTGGAGGTTGCTGATGGTCTAGATTTGTAGTGGTAGATATTCTCTATTGCTTTGAGATGTATTTCTCATTGTAAAAATCTTCTATCTTCTTCTTTTTAATCTGGCACTGAGCCATTGACAATGAGCCCTTCTTTCTTTTGGGTAATGAGCCCTTCGACAATGAGCCTATTGTATTTTTTGTTGCAATTACTTTATATTGTGAGCTAATCCTCACCATTTTTTTCCCTTCTTATGTTTTCCACGTAAATCTGGTTTTCTCATGTTTATGGATGTGTTTGCATTACTATTTCTCATGTTTATATTTTTCTAATGCATGATAAGCATTTAAAGGTTGTTAAAGGTTTAGGAATAAATGTAGATCTGAATGTTAATGAGGGTTTTGATTTTTTAATGTAAAATTGATTCACTCCACCCTCACAGTTGTCTTATGCATTCAATGGGTAAGTGCAAAAAGATGGGGGGCCAAAAAGTGGCCAATTTACTTTTTCATTCTGAAATAGTGAAAATGCAAGCGCATTATAGTAAAACATGCTCGCATTATGGGTTGGTAGAGACCAAGCCTAGGCTCAGTCATTACCAAGACATAACGTGAGTGCATTGTAATACACTCGCATTATGGGTTGGTAGTGATCAAGCCTAGGCTCGGTCATTACCAATCCATAATGTGAGTGTGTTATAACACACTCGTTTTATGGTTTAAATTTCAAAAAATGCATGCATTTTGAGTTCAAAAAACATGCATTTTTTGAATCAAAAAAAAAAATTCCAAAATACGAGCATGTTATAATGCACTTGCGTTTTGGTCTACATTGAAAAAAAATTCAAGTCTCTTTTTCTTGTCTCTTTCTTCTCGTTATCTTTCAGGGAAACTATATACATGAAATAAACATTTAAGTATAAGTTGACATTTACATATGGATATTTACTTTCTTATACTTTAATTTATATTTCATGTATATAGTTTCAGGATGTTTGAGAGTGGTTTCAGATCTCTAGGAGTTATAATTCAAATTCCCAGTTTTTGAAGATCTTACATTTTTCAGATAGCCAAATTTTAGTTATCATCATGTCAAATATTAGTAATCAGGAGGTCAAATTTCAATAATCAGCAAGTTGTATCATATTTCTCACTCTATCTCACTCATTGTTTATCCCTTATTCTCTATACCTCTCTCACACACTCTCTCCTTCCCTCTATACGTCTATATATCTCACATGTCTCTCTCTCTCCCTCCATCCCTCCATCCCTCCCTATATTCCTCCTTCCCTCCTTCCCTCTCTAATTTTCTCTCTCACCCTATCTATATCCCCATCTCTCTCTTTCTCACACCCACCTTCCCTCTCTACTTCACTCTATCTAACGTATCCCTCTACCTATCTCTCCCTCCCTCCTCTCTCTCTCAATCTCTCCACCTTCCTCCTTCCCTCTCTCAATCTCTCCACCGTCCTCCTTCCCTCTCTCTCTTCTTGCATCCCACCCACCTTCCCTCTCTACCTATCTCTCACCCTTCGTTATCTCTCTCTTAATCTCTCCTCCTTCCTCCTTCCCCCCTCTCTCTCTCATTCTCTCTATCACACTTCTCTCTCCCTTTGTCCCTCCCTCCTTCCCTTTCTACTTCTCTCTATCTCTCTCCATCCCTCTCTCTCTATCCCACCTCTCTCTCCCTCCCCACCTCTCCCTCTCTCTCTCTAATCCTCCCTCCCTCCTCCCCCTCTCTATCTCTCCTTCCCTATATACTTATCTCTACATCTTTACCTCTCCCTCCCACATTCCCTCTCTCTCTCCCTCCCTCTCTCCCTCTCAATCTCCCAACCTTCCTCCTTCACTTTTTGTTTCTCTTCACACACACTCTCCTTCCCTTGAAAACTCTCTCCTTCCCTCTCAACTCACTGTCTCATCATTCCCTCTCTCTCCATCTCTTTCTCCCTCTCTCTCCCTCTCTCTCTACTTCTTATTTATCTCTTATTCCCTATATACTTCTCTATCTTACTCTTCATATCTCCCTCTCCCTCCCTCCTTCCCTCTCTCTCTCCCTCTCTCTAAATCTCCCCACCTTCCTCCTCTCTCTCTCCTTACTTATATACTTCTCTCTATCTCACCAATATCTCTCACTCCCTCCCTCCTTACCTCTTTAATTCTCTCTATATATATCACCTCTCTCTTCCTTCCTCCCACCCACCTTCCATCTCTACTTCTATCTATCTAACCTATCCCTCTCTGCCTCCCTCCTCTCTCTTAATCTCTCCAAATTCCTCATTCCCCCTCTCTCCATATCTCATTCTCTCAATCTCACTTCCCTCCCTCCCTCCTCCCCCTTCTATATCTCTCCTTCCCTATATATACTTATCTCTATCTCTTTCTCTCAATATTTGCATCTCCCTCCCTCCTTCCCTCTCTCTCAATCTCCTAATTGTCCTCCTCTCTCTCTCTCCATCTTTCTCTCACTCTCTTATTTCCTCTCTACTCTTTATCTCACCATTATCTCTATCTACTACTCCCTCACTATCTCTCCTTCCCTATGTACTTCTCTCTATATCCCTCTCTCCATATCTACCTCTCCCTCCCTCCTCCCCTCTTCCCTCTATCCCTCTCTCTCAATCTCCCCACCTTCCTCCTCTCTCTCTCTTATCTTTCTCTCTCACTCTCTCCTTCCCTCTCTACTCTCTATCAAGAACCATTATCTCTCCCTCCCTCCCTCCTACCTTCCCTCTCTAATATTATCTATATCCCCCTTTCCCTCCCTTCCTTCCTCCCACCCACCTTCCCTCTCTACTTCTCTCTATCCAACCTATCCCTATCTACCTCTCTCTCCCTCCCTCCCTCCTTCTCTCTCTCAATCTCTCTGCCATCCTCCTTTTCTCTGTACTTCTCTCTCTATCACATCTCTCTCCTTCCCTCTTTACATCTCCCTTATATCTCTCTCCCCATCTCACCCTCTCCCTCAATCTCCCAAACCCTATATCGAATATCATAAATCCTAATCCCTATACCCTAAACCCTACACCCTCAAACCTCATCCCTATACCCTCAACCTTATAACCTAAAAATTATCCCTTAACCATAAGAATAAACCCTAAACCCTCATCAAGTATGAAAAAATTCCTCAAAGAAATGGGGTCTCGCGATGATGTACATCATCATGAGACCCTATTTCTTTGAGGCATTTTTCAATACAATAAGCACTACCTTGACAATGTTACCACATTGACACATTAAAAAGGTAGTGAGTTTAGTGATCATTGTTTAGACCGCATTTCTATGAAGGCATTTTTCATACAACGTGCACTAAGCTCACTACCTTGTCAATGCGGCCGCATTGACAAGGTAATGAGTTTAGTTCTCGTCGTATGAAAAATGCCTCAAAGAAATGGGGTCTTGCGGTGATGTACACCATCGAGAGACCCTGTTTCTTTGAGGAATTTTCCATACATTGAGTACTACCTTGTCAATGCATCAATATGGTAGCATTGACAAGGTAGTGCTCATTGTATGAAAAAATGCCTCAAAGAAATGGGGTCACAGGGTGATGTACATCACCTTGAGACCCCATTTCTTTGAGGCATTTTTTTATACTATAAGAGAGGGGGACCAACCACATTCAAAGCCCCAAGTCATGGAGAGTCAAGAGAATAAGGCTTCCCTAACATACCTCACTCTAAAGGAAATTTTAAAATGAGGGATGAGAATGATGAGGACTATAAGGTCCTTCAATCACTCTTCAGACCTGAACTATAATCTGGGCTAGACGAGTTGGCTTTTTGGAGTAAGTAATATGCCTCAAACAGCTCTCTGTCCAAGGATGGCAGTGTAGTTCTGGGACATCAGCATGGTACACCAGTGTCTCTCAGGCATGCTAGAGTCTGTACAACCAGACAACAGTGGACACAGTAAAAATACCAAAAAAACCTACTAACAACCTAGCTAGCTCAATCTAGCTAGTAAAAAAAAATGAGAAAGTATACAAAGTAGATGCTAAAATGATAAAGCAAGTAGACTAGGTCTAGGGTGGCAAAGATAATCTCACTAAGATGCTCATTTTATAGTTAGCTCCACACATTATCTCACCTGCACACAAGAAAGAGGGAAAAAAATTGGGGTTTGTATAGGGATCTACCTCAGTCAGACCCCCATTTTGGCATTTCCACCTCCATAGATAGCCAAGATAGCAACGATAGAGGAATATATGATAAAGGAGAAAATAAATTAGAGAACACAATAAACACTACAAAATAGTGAAGTGATACTCAACCAAATTGTAAAGGAGAGGAGTGAAAATGTTACCACCTCCACAAAGAGCTCACTAGCCAATGATGGAGAAAGAGAGCTTGAATAATCACCACAGCCTCAACTATGGTGAAGGGAGGTGTTACAAAACCTCAAGCCCCTACTGCAATGGCTTGTTCCACACTTTCTCTACGGAGTTGATGGAGTGTTGTTGTTGTTTCTATGGAGTGCCAAAGTGTTGCTTGAAGTGATGGAAATGAAGTGAATGCTTGAATATTTCCAAGAGAGGTTCCCAAGAGATGAGTTGCATGAAGCATCAATATTTTTGAAGGTGAGGTGAGGAGAATAAGGAATTTTTGGGTCGGTTGGTCGAAGAGGGATGTTACAATTCATTCCCAATAGGAAGTGTAATGCCTCTACCAACTTCGGACATGGGAATTCATCAAGGACGTAAGCACACCATGTGGGCATCCCCGAAAATTATTCCTTTACTGACGTAAAAGATGAACACCAAGTGGAATGAAGGTAGCTTGCTGATGTGGAATTTTGCCTCCTAATTTGGTTTTCTAAGGTGGGGAAGTGTAAAAGGGGAATTTGCATAAGGGGTGAAAATTTTCACCTATATATTTTTCCCCCACTTTAGCAAGCACAAATATTAATGAGTGCTTTGGTAAAGTAGATCAGAAAGGTAGTAGGGTTAGAAATGTATACCTAAACCGTCGAGGAAGCAGTCCATGATTTGGCGAGCTCAAAAGTATAGGCTAGAACAAAAGACTCCATAGTCCTGCAGAACCATGAAGTTGTAGAATGAAAGCATCTTACAGGCCCATGGACCTGCAAGGAGGTGACCCCCAAGATCTCTCACATGAAGGAGGCCCCAAGAAGTAAGTGCCTTATAGGGTCGCAAACCTACAAGGAAGGTGTCCTCCAAGATCTCTCACATGAAGGAAATTGAGAAAAGTGCCCTACAAACCCACAAACCTGTAGGGAAGGTATCCTCCAAGATCTCTCACATGAATGAAATCGAGAAAAGTGCCCTACAGACCTACAAACCTATAGGGAAGGTATCCTCCAAGATTTCTCACATGAAGGAAACTGAGAAAAGTGCCCTATAGACCCGCAGACCTATAGGGGAGCAACCCCCAAGATCTCTTGCATGGAAGAAGCTCAAAGGAAGCATCCTATAGCCCCGTAGACCTACAGGGATTATTCCACAAGATCTCTCACATGGAGGAAACCAAAGGAAGGGGACTCCAAAGAGTCAAGAAGCAGCTTCATAGGTGCACCTACAAAGTGACATGTTTAGCCACAGATAGAACATGTCAAAAAACCAGTCATGCAAACAAGTAAGCAGACAGTCACGCAAATTGTCGACAAGTTGGAAAACCTTCAAAGGGGTCCCTTGAGAACCCGACATGAAGAGGAGGTCCACTCAAGGGACACACTGTTTGAAATCATAGGAAGGACATTCTTTCTCAAACCAATTTGTCATCAAGGAATCCTTTCAAAAGATGTTCACTTCATCAAGGAATTCGAAAGGAAGAAAAATTCCCCCTCGCAAGGGGAAGGTCAAATCAGTTCCCACCTCGAAGGAAGGTTCTCAAGTTCTTTCTTTATGAACCTATGATGAAGGAAACATGTTACATAAGGGGTCCAAGTTGCAAATATTGTTTTGAAAATAAATGCTCATGACTTTCGAAAAACAATTTGTTGGCAACAAATGTATTTTCTCAAAATCAAAGCATTATAGAGATGGTGTTGTCACACATGAGAGGGAAAACTCAAGAAAAGAAGAGAAAAAGGAAGGAAAAAGAGCAAGAAAAAGAGACAAACACAAAGGGAACAGGGGTGATCCAATAATTTGGGGTCAGATTTGCTCATAAATATATTTATATAAGTATAATAGTAATATATAGATGAACTGTCATCAACCCCCTACTATATCAGACCGTGTGAAGAATGCTTGAGAAGACAAAGTAAAAATAAAAAATTGGGTCAACATGGAAGGGAACCCTAAATGCCCCCAATGCTTTGCATCATCCCCAATTTTTCGAAAGTCAAGTCACAAACATGGAAGAATGATGAAACAAATAGAAGAAGGTTTACGACACAAAAATCACTCTTGTATCCAAGCACCAACAAGGGTGACAAGGGTCATCCAGGAACACATAGCACAATCACGAGGGAACACATCACAACACACACACATATCTAATCTAAAGATAAAGAAGGAATTGACCAAGAGGTCATCTTCTTCCCACTCTAGATCATCGTAGGGGGAAGGAGGATGAACCTACAGTGGTGGAATGTTAAGGGGGGAGCTTCCAACCCTCCTACAACAAGGGATAAGAAAGAGGGCCCTGCAAGGTCCCCTCCACTAAGCTCTTGTGGAGCTAGGGCTAGCAACTTTGTGAAGATTGCTGACAAGGCTAGAACTTCATCTAGAGAGTTAAACATGCACTTTACTAGAGTGCCATGTTTTACCTCAATGAACGGGGAGGACTGTGCCCGATATTCACTACTAGGCTCACTTAACGATTCAGGAGTGATGATGAACTCAGGGGAATCTGGGACTGGTTATGTTACTAGGATAGAACAAATTAGTGTAGGACCACCATTCGGAGAGGGTGGGCACCTCTTGCATCCTCCATTGTTGGAAGGACCAACCTCTACCTTATGTTCTGTCAAGGGGTGTGAACTCCCTACAGACGAGACGAGAGCTATAGAGGAAGAGGAGGAGAAAACCACAATAGATACCACCAAAGTGTTCAAAATTTATATGGTCTTTGAAAACATTGGGATGTTTGGAAGGGAAATCAACAAGGGTGGCTCTGTTGGAGGAGAGATAAACACCTGCACCTTTTTGGGGTTAGGCACACTCATAGTGGGATTCAGAAGCGAGATTGAACTAGGTTGAATAGAAGAAAGAGAAAGGAGGGGGAAGACACAACAAGAGGCCCTAACATAGGGGCGGCCATCTCCTCGTCCTTCTTCTATAAATCAACTTGCTTAGTTGCGAGAGCCTTTCACCAATGCTTTCACTCATGCATAAGGCGGTTTCTTTGACTCTTCAAGCTAGAGGCCAAAGGCTGTGAAGGAATGGAAGGCTCCTGCTCAGCCATGGGAGTGTCCACTGCACTCATTTCTGGTGGAGGAACAAAATCCTGAATGGGAGTAGGAGAGATAGTTTGAGAAGCAACAGGGGGAGTCGGCTCAATTTCTTTAGCAGTGGGCCTCTTCCCATTTACTACTTTGGGAGCAAAAGCGGTGGGAGGCTGCAGAGGTAGACATAGAAGAATCCCCTTGGGGAATCTTCCTCCTACCATAGTGAATAGGCCTAGGCCTCATGGGCAGGACAAGAAACTCAAATGCGAGATGCTTAGGCTTTCGCCAAGCAGGCACCATAGGTTTCTCATGCAAATGCGGGGTGGAACCTAATGGTGCCACAGCAAGGTGAGAGGAAGCGTCAAGTTGATCAGCGGAAGAGGAAGGAGTGTCTTGGGACCGCTTCTCTTCTTCTCTTCTATGTGCCTTGGCAGCATCATTGTCATCTTTTAAACATTCCCTATGCAAAACAACATAAGGTGATGGAGGGTATCTCACTTTCGACCTTAGGTTCCCTTTATTATAATTTTGATATGCCCTTTCTTAGTTCATGTTGCTTATGCTCAATAATTTATCTCTATTTATACATAGGTTCTTCTTTGACCCCATTTCTAATGAGTATTCTCACATTCTCTCAATTGCTAAATTTTTTTAAGGTATTATTATTTAACTTGTAGGGTGGGAGCTCTCATTCAACCTACTTCATTCATGGAGGTTTACTATTGGCCAACATTGTTCATATTTATTACTTGGAGAAGATTTTGTTTGTGTACACCTACACTCCAATCTCTTATTTTTGTTAAGTTTCTCCATTGTTTGTGTTTGGAATGAAACATGAATCTTCTCATAACTTCCAAAAATCTAAAGTTCATAAGTAGAGACTTCTAGTTATCATTTGATCCATTTTTGCACTGCTTTCCATTAACATTTTTTACAAGAATGTGTTTGACATTGGAACACACAAATGGTGTTGATTTGACCCAAAACAAGAGAGGTTGGTTTGAAGGGGTCTGATATCCACCTGTAGGTCCAGAAAAATCATTCTGACATGCCACAAGCTCCCACAACAACTTCAGTAATCAGCATGTCAAATTTAAACAATCAATAGGTCAAATTTCAGTAATCAACAAGTTGTATCATCTTTCTCTCTCTATCTCACTCATTATTTATCTCTTATAATATAGACCTCGCTCTCTCTCTCCCCCCTATTTTTCTCTCACTCTCTCCTTCCCTCTCTAATTTTCTCTATCTCCCATCTCTTTATCTCTCTCTATCTATGTCTTTGTCTCTCTCTTCCTTCCTCTCATCCACCTTCCCTCTCTACTTCTCTCTATCTAACCTATCCCTCTATACCTATTTCTTTATCCCTCCCTCCCTTCTTCCCTCTCTATTCTCTCTATCACATCTCTTTATCACCTCTCTAACTTCTCCCTTCCTCCATCTCTCTCCTTCCCCCTCTACTCTCTCTATCTCGCCTCTCTCTCTCTCTCTTTGTACGTATATTGGAAGTATGTGTTGTCATTGATGTCAACAAATTTATTTTTTTGCATTGGTGTCAACCTATGGAGATGCTTTGATTGGTTGTATATTTTTTTCATTAGTAGTATCACTAATGTCAACCTCTAGTGTTGCTTTGATGAGAATATGTTTGTGGATGTTCAACCTCTTGTTTGGTTGAGAATTTGTTTCAAATTTTGAGATGATTTTTTTGGTGCTTGGTTTATAAGTGCTTTTGAGAAAATTTTAATAAAAGAAGAAACAGTGTGGTAAAGAGTGTTCAATATGCCATAGTGGTGTTCAATGTTTTTCTCCGTAGTTCTTCATGGTTGAAGATCTACTTTTGTGGTTCGGATATGGTCATCAAAGGTGTTCAAAGGTGTTATATCTAGAGTAACTTCAAGTTTTGGATCATTCAGAAAAAGAAGTTGCATGTTCACTAGTGTGTGAATTATGATGCAGTGTTATCTAGGAGAAATGGTTTTGTTTCAAAAAAAATCAAGTTGTGGTTTATGGTCTTTTGGATCTAGGAGTGTTCTTAAATTTCTCATATCTATCTTTAGTCTAAGTTTTTTTAGTTGTGGTGCTCTGCAAGGTTGGATCCATGTGTTATAGTGTGTAGAAGGTTAACTAGGTATGCAAAATGAATATGTCTTTCAAGTATATGATGTTGCAAAGGATTTGTTGGCTTTCAAGGTGTTGATCTAGATTGTGTTTAAGTTTTGTGTGTGGTCTATGAGTCATTATTGGATTTAAGGAAGCATGTAATTAAATGTTTAATGGTGTTAACACAAGTTTAGTTAACCTTGGGTGTTTACACTAATTGCAGATATGCTTCAATGTCTGTGGAAGCATGGTGTGGTATATATATGTGGATTTAGGTCTGAGTTAAGGTGTGACGTGGTTTTTCTCCATTCCTCTCCATTACGGGAATGCTTTGGTGTCGACCTAATTTGAATTTGCATGTTTGAGGTGCATAGCCAACCTTGAAATATGTTTCTAAGTTTGTGAATGGTATAAAGGTAAGGTGAATTGTTGGAGAAGTGTGTGTAGATGCAAGGATGTGTTGAGATGTGAATTTAAATAGATGCAGAGATCTGAAGTGCGATCTTAATGCCTATGAATCCAATGTGGTGAGCAGAAGGGTCTAAATTTATAGAGTACCTAAAGTTTTTTATAGTAGTGAGTTGGAGGTTACTAATTGTGTAGAGTTGCAGTGGTAGATATTCTCTATTGCTTTGAGAGTATTTCTCATTGTCAAAATCTTCTATCTTCTTCTTTCTAATCTAGCAGTGAGTCATTGATAATGAGCCCTTCTTTCTTTTGGGCAATGATTCCTTTGATAATGAGCCTATTGTATTTGGTGTTGCAATTACTTTATATTGTTAGTTAATCCTCACCATTTTTTCCCTTAGGTTTTCTACGTAAATATGGTGTTCTCATGTGTATGGATGTGTTTGCATTACTATTTCTCATGTTTATATTTGGCTAATGCATGATAAGGGTTTAAAGGATGTTAAAGGTTTAGGTATTAATGCATATTTGAATGTTAATGAGGTTTTTGATGTTTTAACGTACAACTAATTCACCCCCCTCTCAGTTGTCTTATGCATTCAATAGAGATGTGGTGATTTTTTCTACATATTTTATACCACAATCACTAATTTGTGCAGTATTTACAACAAGAATTGGAAAATTCCCTAATCACATAGTCGTCGAAGTTTAAATTAGCCTTTGTTGATGAGAAATCACCCCACATTGTCATGTCAATTATACAAGTAGGCATGTCCTTAAGTTGAAGAGTGTATTTTTGAGTTGGTGTGGCATATTTTTTAGAAGATTATATTAGATTGAATGATGGATAAAATAATACCAATGATATCAACCATGGAATTGTGTTTCGTGTCCTCAAGTTCACTTATTAGTTTGAAATTAAAGTAGAGCTTCAATATCAATGTATCCTCCTCTAAACACAACATAACTATAGAATTACTAAGAAAATATCCCAATCATGATATAAATTGTTGAAAAAAACTTAGGTTTGAAGTTCCCATTTGAGATTATAATAATTTTCCAATATTTATATGATAATAGAACTATTTTGCAGTGGCATTAAAACATGTTACTCTTATTTCATCAACATCAAAGTCAAGTACGTCAAAACTAAAAAAAAAATTCTCTTCATTTGCATTTTTGAAATGACGAATTTGTCACTTTGTAGTCACTCTATCCTTTATTGTCCATCATCTTTGGTAAGGATTCATTTCTCTTATAGGAATGATTCTTGTAGGAGCTTCATTTCTTACAACAAGTCGATGACCATATGGATTATTTGGAGGATTCATGTATATTCCATAATAATGTAGAAAAACTAATTGTTGATGCAAGATATACTGGTATGGGCCTAATCACACTTGATCCATGAAGAATTGAAGCATAACGAAGCCATGGGTACTCGAATCTCAAAAAGATCAGTCAATCAAAATTGAAAGTAAACATTTTATAAAAAAACCTAACATGCTAAATTCATGAAAGCTTTAAAGAAAACATCTACTCTAATCCATTCAAATTTATCCTGTTGTGGAATTGGTGTCGCATTGATGTGGACCGATGACCCTTTCCCAATCCCGTGATAGTGAGCTTGTTTCATTCAATTCTATGGAATAGAATCAATGAAACCATGGTGTTTGATGTATGAAAAATTATATTATGATAAAAATAAAACATGATGCAAGCTAGATTACAATGATTTTATACTCAAAATGTACTAATTATGCTATTCCTAAGCTAATCTAAACTAAAACTATTCTAAAAGATGAAACCCTAATTAAGATGCAAGCTAAGATGGATGCATGGAAGACATTAATGGATAATCTAAGCTATTATGCAACTAAAATAAGCTAAAACTAAGCTAAATGTGTGAGAATTGAGAGTATGGATGTGAGTAAATTTAACAGCATAAGTTTTCTCTGAGTGATTGATGTCATTTGTCTCCAAATAATGATCTATTTATAGCAGAGCAAATGAAAGATGAAGGGCTAAGATGAAAAATATTAATCAACGGTTGAGGATGAAAGAAAGAGGAAGCATGGATCAAGGATTCTCATCAACGAATGAGAATGCAAGATCACATGGATCAATGTAATGATCAAGGGTTGGCATTTGCCTCAAAAAACACGCTTTTGACCTGCTCACACAGGTCAAAGGTAACTTGCTTGGGAGGTAAATGGGATAACTTGCTTTTAAAGCAAAGTGAGTTGATTGGAGGAGAGGGAATATTCCTTAGAATATTATTTTTGGTTGAAAAAGGTTAATTTACAAATTAAAACAAAGTTTTAATTATGCAAAAAAAGGATAAAGAATATTTCATGGGAATATTCCCTTTGATTAGAGGAAAATTAGTTTAATTGCTAATTAAACAAGGTTTAATTTATGCAATTAGGGGATTAGAGGAATTAGAGATATTTATTAAATTAGATGATTTAATAAATAGGGGAGAGGTGAAATGATATTTAATTAACTTAGGGTTATTTAATTAAATAAGATGACTTAGGAGAATAAATTGAATATTTTGATTTATTTAATTTAATGAGATGAAGTGTTAGTGTGAAAAGAGGTGAATTAACTTGATTTAATTAATTAGGCTAATGGGCGAAAATGATGTAATTAATTAATTAGCTAGGTCAATTGAATTAATTAAGTGAAAAGAGGATGGATAAAGAAGAAATGATGTTAGTAAACATGTTTCGAGTGTATGACATTGATTAGGACATTTTTTAGTGTCTACATTTTGCCCCTCTTTGAAGCGAGGTACATGTTGCTTCGGTTCAAAGAACAACGCTTTTCGGATTAAAAAATATTGCCCAAATCAAAAATCAAAAAATTCTGATTTTTTAGATGCCCAACAGAAGAATAGAGCTGACTCCCTACCCCCTCGAGAAATCGGGTGGAAATTTTGAATTTTGGGTTGATTTCTCGATAAAGGTTCAAAAGTTGCCCCAAGGGTTTAGAAAGGTTATGGGATGCAAGAATAATGCCAAAACGCAAAAAATAATGAAAAATTAGGTTCAAATTGGCAAAATTGGTAAAAATGATAATAAACCCTATTAACAAGGTCAAATTAGGGGAAAAAACCCTAATTTTCTAGCTTAAATAGGCCAAGAGGGGTCATTTTCAATTCATTTGTGCATTGACACTTAACGAATTCTCAAAATTTGACCTCTAAACCTTCGATGAAATGGTGCACCATGAGCTTCCCCGACACATCTTCAATCGCATTCATGATTTCTAACGATTTCCAAGCGCAGGACCACAAATATGTGATTCGAAACTTGATTTGAAATTTGAAATTTTGATGCATTTATTAGGCGTTAGAATTTAGAATTTGGGGGCGTCGCTATATAGCGATGACCAAACTTCAATCTGTGATGCCCAAATGATATATAGCGATGCATATGTCCAAGGTGATGCTTTTCTAGATTTGAGTTTAGGGTTATCAAATTTTAAATAGCGACGCGAACTTGTCCAATGATGCACTTGCTGATTTGAAAGTTAGGGTTAGGTTAGGCCAAATTCTAAATCGTGATACCATCTTGTATGGTGACACATTTGTCAATTTTAATTTTGAAATGCATTAGACGTCATTGTTTGGATTTTGAATATAGCGACGCATTTGTAAACAACGGCGCATTTGTGATTTTCGAGCAAAAAAATCCAAATATTTTCAAATGTTGATAATTTCCTAATGTCGTGTGCTTCATGGGTGTAGGAGGTCTTCCCACCATTGATGTCGAGAGAGCACAAGTCCACAGTACTTGAGAGATTGGATGATTTGTCAGAGTTGTGCCAAGAGCACCTCAGAGAGATTGGATTGTGATATATCGCAAATTCTCTTTTTGTGAGGACACATTTGGCTATGATGATAGCATTGTGCAAGAGATGGAATAGTGAGACCACATCCTTCCACCTTCCGACGGGGGAGGTGATAGTGACCTTAGAGGATGTGTGGTGGATATTACGGTTGCCTATCCATGGTGATTGCATGATCTATGATCCTAATGCCAGCTTTGATACTTGCATAGAGGTGATGGATATGGACTAGATTGTGTTGGTCACCTCGCAGATTGATTTAGAGGAATACAGAGGTCACGTGTCGACCTTCAGATTGATCATTGCGGCCATCATTTCAAGTTTGGTGGCTCTAGACATACATGGTCAATTCTTCAGTCCAGGATGGGGTTTGGCTTGGCAGCGAATGTTGTACCGGAGGACTCTATTTGCATGGGGGCACGTGATGTTGGCCTCCTTATATCATGATTTGCATGATTTTGTATTGTGATGGGAGAGCCCTTGGTGCAGGTGTGACTCTTCTTCACATCTAGGCATGTGGGAGCACATTGCAGTGCTCTAGTTGATTGTACAGTTGGTGGACATGGAGCCAGATGATCCTATCATATCGAGATACCGTGGTGCCATCACACTCAGGAACACAGGATAGATTGGGCTCCTATACTGGAGACTGGTGATTGATGATATGATTATGTTCTGATGGCGACCATGGCTTTAGATGTCATCATGGTTCAATGATGTACAACTTTACTTTGCCTGACAAACCCGATATATGCAAGGTCGAGAGCATACCATGGTTGAGTGATACCTTCCTGACAGAGTGGCCAGACAATTTGGCGATGTATAGGATAGGCCTAATGATGCATGCAGGGCTATTTTTGCAAGATCGGATAGAGAGGCTCCCACTTGGGAACCGACGATTTTGGCACCAGAGTTCATTCAGAGTTTTGGCTAGTTGGTATCCTAGCCTTGGGCATATGATTGGGGATAGGTAGATTCTCAGACCACTCTCGCTTATGATGCATGGTTTGTACCACCATGATGACTTATAGATCAGATAGGGGCACCTCTGAGAGGGAGGCCATGAGGCAGAGGTATTAGGGGTAGAGGACAGGGAGGCCAGGATGGCCATAATGGATAGGTTTTGAGGGCTCCCCTAGTTAGATAGCAGTCTCTAGTAGTGTAACAGTATCTAGTACCACCACCACCACCACCGGATGCCAGAGATGCACAGATACAGTAGCTACAGTAGCAAGTGCAGGTTTTGACAGGTGAGAAATATCACACCCGCCAGTAGATTCTAGTCGTGACTACTGAGCGAGACCAGTCTTCGCAACAAGTGATCGTAGTGACAGACAAGAGGGATGCGGCTCTTCAAAGAGTTCAAGTTGTTACTGGGGGGAGAGACCAAGACGTTGCTAGATGGCAGTAGATAGAGGTTGTGGTATCTGCCACACATGGTCGGACTGTTTTGGCCAGATTGTACTGAGAGGTTGTTACGAAGGCTACGTATTACAGGAAACATTATCACAGGGATGTTCTCGTGGCTCTTTGATATCCCAATTTTTCACAGCATAGTGATGTGCTTCCCTATATCAAGGATCAGTCTAAGTGGCAGGCTAGAGAGGGTAGCAACCACTAGGGCTAGCATTTTTTATGTATAGACACTTTTTGATTTTTCCCCATTCTTTATACTGATATACATCCATGGGCTCATTTTTTATAGCCTCATGGATATTGTACTCATTATCGATATACATACACTTATCCAAATTTTGTACTATGACACATTTATATATATATATGATACGGATACGGATCATTCATGCTATGATGTGTTGATTTTATTTCATGTATGGATGAATATGATATGGATTCTTATTCATTATCATGTATGGATGTATTTATTTTTGTTCCTATGTGATATGTAATGATATGATATGGATGGATGCAATGTTAATTGTTTTTCATTATCTTTTCTTGAAATGATATGGATGGATGTTTATGATATGCAGATGTTATGGATGCAAATTATATGGATGCATTTATTTTTATATATTTTTTATGCATGTTATGATGATGAATGCATATAGATGGATGAATGCAAATGCTTATGATATGCAACGATTTAAGATGCTTAGAATAAAAAATTTATATTATTCATCACAACTTAAATGATAATGCAAAATGTGTGATGTGATATGCAAATGAGTATGTTGATGGATGTTTTATGCTTATGATATGATTATGAGATTCATGTATGTTGATGGTTTGTGGATGCAGGGTAGATGCATTGATGATTTTCTTGAGTGTCATGATACCAGGTTAGCAAGGAAAGAAGATAGAAGAATAAAGAATGAATAATCATTGTTGATGATGATTGCTTCAAAATATCCAACAATTCCATGATCCATCAAGACTTTATTAGAGATGGTGATGAGACAATGCAAAAGAATGCAGGATGAAATGTAGGATGGGTGCTCACAGTTTGGGATTGGGATTTTTCGTCATTCCTTATTGTTTGATATAACACATAGACACAATGCATCAAGGTATTGATAACCAGGATGGCATTTTATCTAGTGTAATGGACTTTGACTCGACAAGCAGATAGGATAGTTCTTGTTCACACCTTGAAATTTGGAAACATTGTTGGAATGTAAGTCAGAAGTTTAGAACATATTGGACCAAAGCATACGCAATAGTCAACAACATACTCCAAACGACCTTCCTACAGACAACTAAGCAAGTATGCACCAAGATTATTTTACAAGATTATCCACAAACACAGGAAATGAAAGATAATGATCGATGCCCCATACCTTTCTCTCTAAATCATTTTAGATAGACTTCATCGAGAGATCCTTGGAAAGGGTCATTAAGATAAATCATAAGAAAAGATCAAAGACAAACAATCAATGTTATCTATAGCTCCTTCCTAGTTTAAGTTTAGCTTTCTGATGTTGATGCCCATTGTAGGAAGGATACATCCTAGGACATGTTGATCAGAGGGTTGTTTGAAGTTAGGATGATGATGCTAAAAATGAATCGTTACCGTAAAATTCATTGACGCATTTACCTATGATTTTGACTTTAGATTTTGACTTTTGAGCTCACACTTTACAACTTGCCATGTTTGTTTTCTATTTGTTTCACTAAAGGGTGAAGGTGGCAATTGTTTATTATTGGTGAAATTTTATTACGAGTTAAAGTGAGATGGGATGGATGGAATTTCGGATTTTCTAGAATATTTGAATTTTTTGGTGTTTTGAAATGTTTTGAGGCTGTTTTTGGTATTTTTGAAAGTTTATATGAATTTTTAGGATTTTTTCAAATTTTTGAGGTTGTTTAGGGTTTTCTGAATATTTGAGGCTTTTTAGGTCTTTTGAACGTTTTCTATTATTTTTGTGTTTTCTATTTTCTGAATGTTTTTGTGTTTTCTAGAATATTTGGATGTTTTTGGTTTTCTGAATTTCTGAGTTTCGACCAAGAACCTAACCTAAAGACCTATCTTAGGGGCCTGGGGAGCTAATCAAAGATTAGCCTTGCCTACGTTAAAGTGAGATGGGATGGATGGAATTTTGGATTTTCTAGAATATTTGAATTTTTTGATGTTTTGAAATGTTTTTAGGTTGTTTTTGGTATTTTCGAAAGTTTATATGAATGTTTAGGCTTTTTTCAATTTTTTGAGGTTGTTTAGGGTTTTCTGAATATTTGGGGATTTTTAGGTCTTTTGAACATTTTCTATTATTTTTTTGTTTTCTATTTTCTGAATGTTTTTTTGTTTTCTAAATATTTGGATGTTTTTGGTTTTTCGAATTTCTGAGTTTCGACCAAGAACCTAACCTAAAGACCTATCCTAGGGGCTTGGGGAGCTAATCAAAGATTAGCCTTGCCTATGTTATACATGCAAAGACCACATAGTTCGACCGACTCGACACATTTATAGGCCAAAGATATGAACAGACAAGAGACGATAGCTAATTACAAGGGGTTGCTAAAGGACTGGCCTAGGGTGTCTCAAGGGCACATCAATGATGTCCCTGCCTATTTTCAAGCTCAGAGACAATGTAGTTCAACACAAGGCATTATTTTTTTTGGATTTTTGATGTTCGACCTTTTTAGGGATTTTGATTTTTTCTGGATGTTTTGGATTTTGCCTTTACAATTTTATGAATGTTTTTGGATTTTCATTGTGTAGGATTTTACAAATGTTTTTGGATTTTTCAATAGGATGTCCCATGACCTCAAGATATACAAGAACCCAATTATAATGCATAACGAAATGCTCCCAGTGTGATATGTTAGCCTACTTTGATAAAGGCGGGACAAACTGACCTTGGGAATATTCCAAGTAGTGTTAAAGAGTTCATGATACCTTACAGTGATAAGCCATGATAAGGACACGGATGGGGGATGAATGGTGATGCAAAGAATGATAGGTCAAAAGATCACAAGAATAGATGGAGATACCTAATTTATGTGAGGTGCCTGTTTGCCAGGTTTTCACCAAGGTACTTGCCCAAAGCACCATCAAAGTGGTTTTCGCCAGAGGACGATTTTTTTCTTTACTTTTTTCAATCCTTTTTCTTAGTTTTTTGGATTTTGATCAATTTTTGAACTTTTTATATTTTCTTATTTACACTTTTCATGTTTAGGCATAAAAAATTTTGAGATGCAAGATGTTGATTGGCTCCTACAAGGGTTCACTTTCAAGAGTTGACAGTTGGTATGCTCCTGATCTGTAGCTTGTAGTGATGACAAAGGGACCCAACTAGTTAGGCTCAAACTTTTCTTTGTTGTCTTGATTTGGAAGGTTCTTCTGATTTTTCTTTAAGCCAAGATCCCCTACCTAGAATGACTGACATTTGATTCTCTTGTTATAGCTTTGTTTCAGTCGGTTTTGATACACTTGCAAATGATTAAGGGCGTCAAGATGATATTCATCCAGAAATTGTAGCTCATTCAATCGAGAAACTTTGTACTCTTCCTCAGTTATCAATTTTTTTAGTGATACTCGCAATGATGGGAGCTCAACCTCAATAGGAAAGATGGCTTTTGATCCATAGACCAAGCAAAAAGGGGTTGTTCTTTTAGGTGTGTGGATATTGGTTTGATAAGCCCAAAGAGTGGGATTTAGCTACAAATGCTAGTAATGACCAACTTCGTTAACTATTTTATTTAGGATTTTTAGGATAGTTTTATTCATTTCTTTTGCTTGGCCATTGCCTTGGGGATAGTATGGTGTAGAGAATCGGTGTTGGATATTGAATCTATGGCACAACTCTTTCACATCCTAATGTTTGAATGGGGTTCCATTGTCTATCATGAGGGCTTGTGGTACACCATAATGGAAAATTAGGTAATTTAGGATAAACTTGGCTATTTACTTCCCCGTTATGTAGGTCATAGGAATGGATTCAACCCACATAATAAAATACTCAGTGGCGGTTATGATGAACTTATGGTTGTTGGATGAGGTTGGAGTGATTTTTCCTATGAGGTCACATCTCGACTGCGAAAAGGGCCATGGTGTGATCATTTGTTACAATTCTTGAGTTGGAGCATGAATCAGATCCCCATGTTGTTGACATTGGATGCATTTTCACACATACTAATGTGCTTCTTTTTCCATGGTTGGCCAATAGTACGCCATCCTCAACAGTTTCTTAGCTAATGTCATACTGCTAGAATGGTACCCACATATGACATCATCCACTTGTGTTAAGGAAGTTAAGTCTTCCTATTGGTTAAGACATTGCAGTAATGTCTTGTTGATGCTTCAACAGTAAAGGGTATCACCTAAGATCACGAATCGGGATACCTTTTTGACAAAGGTCTTTTTAAGGTTCATGGTGATATCTAACGGAAGGGTTCCTCTGTTAAGGTAAGTAAATATGTCATGGTACAAAGAGGATCCAAGACCAACAATGACACACGTGAATTCAAATTCAGGGATTTTTAAAGGTGGTACGAGAAGTTGTTCTACCAAGAATTCACATTGAAGAATGTTGTTCGACATGTCTAGTAGTGATCCAATTATTGCCATGGCATCTGCTGCTCTGTTGTTCATGCGAGGAATCTGCTCAAAAGTTATGTCTAGAAAGAGATATTTGAGATTCTCCACCATCTTCTTGTAAGTGGTGAGCTTTTCATCTTTGGTTTGATAGTCATCATTGACTTGGTTGATAACCAGCTATGAGTCTCCATAGAATTTCATCTCTTGTATCTATCACTTAACTGCTATCTTGAGACCTATGACCAAGGCTTCATACTCAGCAATTTTATTGGTACATGGGAATAATAGCCTGTAATACTTTGGGATGTAGTCACCTTGGCGGGTGATGAAAATAATTTTGGCTCCTAATCCATGTTGGGTGAATGATCCATCAAAGTACATCTTCCACTGAGTTGTTAGATTAATAAGGAACATCGATTCATTAGGGAACTCAGATATCAATGGGTTCTCATCATAGATAGGTTCTTCTACTAATTGTTCTGTGATCACTTGTACTTTTATTGCCTTGCGCTCCACATACTCTATGTCAAACTTTTTCAAGATCATTACCCATTTAGCCATTTGGCCTGTGAGGGTTGCTTTGGATAATAGATATTTTAATGGATCAATCTTTGCTATGAGCTTGATTTGGTGTGACAACATATAATTCCTAAACTTTTGTGAAGCAAAAACTACCACTAGGCATGCTTTCTTAATGGGTGAATAGTTCATCTTATAGCCTACCAAGGTTTTGTTGATGTAGTATATGGCTCTTTCTTTTCCATTTTCATCATGTTGTGCTAAAAGATCTCCTAATTTTGCTTGTGTTACTGAGATGTATAGGATCAGTACCTTGTTTGATATTGGTGGCATGAGCATTGGAGGTGTTAGTATATAATCCTTGATCTGTTGGAAATATTTATCATATTTTTCGTCCCATTTGTAAGTTATATCTTTATGGAGAATATGTGAAAAGGGGTGAGTCTTATCCGATAACTAAGTTATGAACCTTCTGATGGACTATAGACTTCCTTGTAATCCTCTCATCTATTTTAGTGTCTATGGTGGTTCCATGTCTAAGATAGATTTTACCTTTGTTGGATCAATTTTTATCCCTCTTTGTGAAATGATGAAGATGAGAAGTTTCCCTAATGTGACCCTGAACACACACTTTTTTGGATTCAGTCATACTTTGTATTCTTCAAGTCTATCAAAGATAGGTCCTAAGACTTGTATGTGCTCACTTATCTTTTTTATTTTTCCAAAATATCATCCACATAATCTTCAACTATTTTTTGGATCATGTCATGAAAGATGAGGATAATTTCTCTTTGATTGGTAGCTCCTGCATTCTTCAACCCAAATGGCATTATATTCCAGTAGTAGATTCCCCATGTACAAGTAAAGGAAGTTTTATGTTGATCCTCTTTGGAGATTATGATTTGATTGTATCCTGAAAAGCCATCCATAAGCGACAACATTTCATGCCCAGCTTTTAAATCCATAATGAGATCAATTTTAGGAAGAGGGAAATCATCCTTCGGGCACGCCTTGTTTAGATCCCTAAAATCAATGCATATTTTGATGCCCCCAATAGGTTTTGAGACTAGTAACAGGTTTGAAACCCACTCAGAATAATCTATTGATTGGATGAATCCAACATCAAGAAGATTTTGTAGTTCCAATTTTACCAAGAGTGTTATATGAGGGTGCATCTTCCTTATTTTTTTCTTGACTAGTTTGGCTTCAGGATAGATGACTAGGTGATGTACAACCATTTCTAGATCAAGGCCTAGTATATCTATGTATGACCATGCAAAGTTATCTCTTTTATCCTTAAGGAATGCTGCAAGGTTCTTTTGTTCTTCGTCTAACAAGGATTTGGCATAGAAGGTGATCTTAGGTTCTTCTTATGTTCCCACATTGACTGGTGCAGCCTTTTCTGCTAGTACTTCTAATTTTTTTGGATGCAATACACTAAGGGGGAGATTGAATCCCTCATCCTCAGGTGCCTTGGGAGGTTTACACTATCGGATGTGTCCTTTGTTTTTACTATTTTAGGACCAGAGAGTTCCACGAGGTGGTTTTCACTCAAGTATCTGCAAGTTGATTGCATTTCATTTATTTTGTGAATAAAGGATTCAATCGTCTCCCCATAGTATGCCCCTATATCAATCTCTATGTCAAAGCATGCTTTGTGATTTTCCCATGATAAGTTTTCTTCGAGTCCCATGAATTCTGAGATTACTTCATCATTTTCGAATAAATCTAGAACCGATGGTCCTTATTTGTCCATGTCAATGAGTTGCGGATATACTAGGCATATTTTAGTTGGTTGGTTGTTTGAGACAAAGGATGTTATGGATATCATGAAGAGGGTGTTGTTTTCAAATAGTTCACCCATATCAAGGGGTAAGTCATCTAAGCTAGTATCACATGATGTAGGTAACTAGGAGGAAGCCTCAACTAGCTTAACAGAAGTACATTTTCCAATAAGGGTAACCTTGTTAGTAGTACAGCCTAAACCAAGATTCTTTAGTCATCTCTCAAGAATGATAGGTTCTAGCAAGCCATTATCATTTTGTCCTAACTTCTCATTCTTGTTATACCCTATGCTCTACATTAGCTATAGACCTTTTTTTTCATCTCCATGGGAAGAACGGGAATAGGTTGTTCATCTTGATAGAGGAGTTTAGTGATATCTTGCTCATGGACATCTTCTTGATTCAAATCCCCATTTGGTGAAGGTAATAGCTGCCATTTTGATAATTTTTGGTTCTTTCCAGTGCTAGATGTTGGTTTCCCATGTGTTTGAGGATAAATCGGTAACTATCCTAAGACAAAGGTTTCTTTCAATATTTTGTAGCTTCCACAACCATCATCTTGATTATTGTCTTAACACCGGGTATGATTTTCACAACAGGTTCCTTTGATGTTGAGGTAGAGGCTAGAGATGATGGATCAAAAAACGAGCTTGATGGTGTAGGTCCATCATTTTTGGGTATCTATGGGATCTTATAAAACTTAGCTTCAAGGTTCTTGCAATAGTAGAAAGGCTCAAGATCTCCATGGATAGTGATTTCTCTGCCTTCAAAAGGAAACTTCACACATTGATGATAGGTTGAGGCTACGGCTTTCAAAGCATGGATCCAAGGTCGACCAAGTAGAATGTTATAGGGAATATCAAGATCAAGTACTTGGCATGTAATCTCTGCAATAATAGGTCCCACTTGGATAGGGAATGCTATGATTCCTTTTGATACCCGTTCTTAGTCATTGTATGCTCTGATGGTGGTAATCTTTGTCTTCTCAATAGTATCTTCCGAATAGCCTAGATGCTTGATCAACTACAGGGTACAAATGTTTAAACTAGCACCTCCATCTACCAAGACTCTTTTGACCTTGTTTTTATGAATGAAAACCTCAAGGTGTAAAGCATGGTTATGAGATGGTTGTGATGGTAAATCTTGTTCGAAGAAGGTGAGAAGATGTTTGGAAATATGCCCTACTATAGCTTGAAACTGATCGGTATCAATGTTCTTGGGAACAGATGACTCAGACAAGGCTTTTTCTAGTATTTCCTTGTGTGAAGAAGATAATTTTAGGAGTTCCAAAATTGATATCTGAGTGAGGGTTTGTTTAAGTTAATCTACAAGATTGTACTTGCTAGGATTAGATGTGGGCAAAGTGGGTTGTGTCCTAGATTAAACTGGGACAACTCCTTGAATGGTTATTTTTCCATGTTGTGTGGTGACTCCACATTTCATACTAGCTCCTTTCATGGTGATAGCAGTAATAACACTATCATAGGAAGCAACTACATTGGAATAAGTATGTTGAACATTGGTGTAATCCTTGGCTTTACCATTATTGTTAGCTTTGTTATGATCAGGCGTAGTTTTATTGTATAGCTTGAGATCCTGGTTTCCAGCAGGTACCTCGACAAATATGGTATAGTTCTCTATGAGATCTTAGATGATATTATTGAGTTTCATGCAATTTTCTATTTTATGTCCTTTGATTTTATGATTCGTAGAGATCACACTCGTTATACCGGGGTGGCTTTTCTTGGGGTTCTTGCTAGTTTTCAAAGTTAGGAAGTGTTATCAAATTTGATTCTACCAATTTCTTCATGATTTTTTTATAGGTTCCGATAACTATGTGTACTTGTGTTTTGGATAGTTGCTCCTATTACTGGTTTACCTTGGTTGCATGTTGTTTCTATTGATCTGATTGTTTTGAGGTGGTACCATTTGTTACACAACTGGTTGGATATTAGCAATTTGATTAATATTGTTGGGCCTAGGAGCACTTATTATGACCTTAGCATCTACTACATCATCATTTTTTACATTTTTTTTTTATCCCATACACGAGGTTTCTCATTTGAACTAGTTGAAGGATGGTTGTCTTTGTAATCTTGAGTATTTCCTTGTGAGATTAAGGCTCTTTCAATGTTAAGGGCTCTCAGAACAAGCTCATCATAGGATTTGATGCATTGCATTTTTAAATGGAATGATAGATTTGGATCAAGGTTGCCTATAATGATTCCCACTTGTTATTCATCAAGAAGAGTCCACTTGTTTTTACTAGCTCTTTGTCTCCATCGTTGTAAGAAACCTATGAAGGTTTCCCTTGGATTTTGTTTGAGAGTGTACAACTCTTCTAGACTAATGTCCATGTCAAGATTAAAGGATAATTGATCGATGAATTTGTCAATGATTTCTTGAAAAAAAATTATACCATGAGACAAATGAGAAAACCAATCCATAGCGGTGCATGTTAAACTTCGGGGGAAGAGGCACATTAGATATGAATCATTGTAAGCCACTTCCATACACGACGTTGAATTCTTTGATGTGGTCCACAAGACTTCCTCTCCCTCTATATTTGTCAAATTTGGGGATTTCAAAACCAGGAGGGAATGGTATCATTGCTATGTTTTGATCAAATGGGTAAGGACACAAGTTTTGTGTATGGGATTTCTTAGTCTTTCCCATGCAAATGTCCTGCATTTCTTGTGAGAGTGTTTTTAATTGTGAAGCTATATTGTCTTACGGAATGGTTGGAGGAACATATGGTGGGATGAGAGATGAGTTATATGGGGTGTAAGAAGGTGTGAGATTCTATGAAAGTGATGAAAATGTTCTTGATGTGTTTGGATTGATGATATTCGTATGAGGAAAATAGGAACCTTGTTGTCGTTGGGTGTACTATTGAGCTAGTAAGGCTTGTTGTTGAGCTTCTTGTTGGGCATGTTTTTGTTATTGTGCTACTAAGGATGCTTGATAGGCTTCTTTTTGTTGTTGTTGTTGTTGTTGTTTTTGTGTTGCTAAAGTTGCTTGTTGAGCTTGTTGGGCAATGTCTACTTGTTGTTATTGTTGTTGTTTTTGTGCTAAGGTTGCTTGTTGAGATTGATGTTGTTGTTGAGCTAAGGCAACTTTTTGAGCTTTATGTTTTTGTTGAGCTAAGGTTGCTTGTTGAGCTTGCAATGTTTTTGTTGAGCTAAGGCTTCTTGTTGAGCTTGATGTTGTTGTTGAGCTAAGGCTGCTTATTGAGCTGCTAAGGCTACTTGTTATTGTTGTTGTGCTAACACGACTTATTGTTGTTGGTGTTGTTGTACAACTTGTTGGTAAGTTTTTTGTGCTTGTTGTAGGGCTAAGGCATGTGCTTGAAATGTGGGATTAGGTGGTGGTTGAGACATCTATGAAGGATTAGGTATATTGATTTTTTGAGTGGTTAGTGGAATGGTAGTGAAATGTGGAGGATTCCCTTGGTTTAACATTCCTTGCAATATGGTAGAATGAGGTGGATGAATGTATGTTTGAGATCCTAATTGATTTGGTATAGGAAAGGGAGTTTTTGGAAAAAGATGATTTCATTAAATTTTGTAATGGAAATGACACACTAGGACCTTGAGTCCATTGATTGAAAAGTTTCCCTTGTCCTATTTTTGGAGGATTTCCTTGTGCAAAAGATGTAAATAAATGATTCATGATCAAGGTACTCCCAGA
This sequence comes from Sequoiadendron giganteum, assembly GCA_007115665.2. Taxonomy (NCBI): domain Eukaryota; kingdom Viridiplantae; phylum Streptophyta; class Pinopsida; order Cupressales; family Cupressaceae; genus Sequoiadendron; species Sequoiadendron giganteum. The sequence continues at coordinate 450,316,686 of CM021100.1, forward strand.
ATTGATAGAACTTATAACCAAGGGATTGCTTTGAGGTGGATTGATAGGAGATGATGCGGTAATGGTAGATGGAATGGATGAACTCATCGGAGGGTTGGATAAATATTTCCCTAGTTGCATTGAGGGTTGATTATGTGATATGGTATTGGCATGCCCTTGTGTGTTGCTTTGAGATTTTTGATTTGTACCACTTTGTGTGATGGTAGGTATACTTGTGGTACTCATAGATGTGAATGAAGAATGGTGTCCCTGAAATGTTGAAGTGGTAGTGGAATAGTGAATTTCAAGCAGAGTGTGTAGCTATTTTAGATCTTCGGGAGGAGGAGGAGCACCAAAGGTAGGTGTCCAAACGGTGGTGGGAGGTGGAGGATTGGTTTCAAGAGTACCCACAAGTGTATTACTTTTGAATGGTAAGGTGTGACCAAAATATTTAGCAAGGTTGGTTGCAAGAATAGGTATATTAGTTTGACTTAGCCCTTGTGATGGAGTTGTGAAATCTTGTGTGAAATTCTATGCTACAAACATTGGGGAGATAGGAGCTACACTTTCAAAAGATTGATGTTCTAAAAGTTCTTCCCTAGTGAGCTCAAACGGGTTGTTGGTAATGTCTTCAATTTCATATGGTCCTAAAGGAGATTATGGTTGTTGTGATGGTGTAACCTAACTTCTAGGATCAAATTATAAAGGATTTATATCACTTGAGGTAAATGTAACTTTTTTCTTTTTCCATGATTCTCTTGTGTTGCGATCTTGTTTTTACCATAAATTTTGGGTCACTGATGGGAGAGTTGTGTTGAGATTTAAAAATTTTGAACTCTCTAGTGGACTCAAACTTAGGTAAAAGGGATGATCTAAGTCTTTTTGGAGCAATGATGGTAATGGGGAATGAAAATATGGGTGATGTGGGAAGTGATCTTTGCAAGCATTTTGGGACAACACTTTTGACTTAAGTTTTGATGTTGTGATGTTGGAGTAAAGGATGATAATGAGCTTAAAAATATTTAGGGTAGACTTGTGACCTTCAAGATAAACTAGTTCATAGATGATTACTATCTCAACTAAGTGCATGGAAAAGGATACATTTCAAATACAAATTAGCTAAGGTAGCAAGTTGGTTTGAGGTTTTAAGTCCCAAAGAGTTGGTGTATTTGAAATTTTGCAAAGATAGATGAGGTGAAGGATGAAATGTGATGAAGGAGTGGATGAGATGTTTGACCCAATTTTGACTTAGAATGAACTATGTTTTCCAAGACCGAGGTAGCGAGAATGATGCTAGACCTCTGAAATGTTCCAATCCTAAAGACTCAATGATTGTTTTAGAAATCTTCTAGATATTCAAAAAGTTGAATGTTTTGGCTTGTGAAGAACATGTATAGGTTAGGATTTCTTCTTATAGTGCATTCATAAAAGTTTATCAACAATTTGTTTATGTTTTCGTAGAGTTCCTCAATGTGGTTGCTCATTACATTTTCACTACAATGTCTAAGTTTATGGTGACGACCAGGTGACTTTCATTTGGGGATCTTTACTTTGCATGAGATCATTTGAGCTTTTGTTTTGATAAGGCCAAGGAAGTTTCACTTTACGGGCCTGGATTGTATGAGAGAAGCTCAATATCATGAAAAAGACTAGTATTTTGACTCCAAAAGAAAGCATATAATTTTGGACTATACCTTGAAGTGTGTCTATAAATTTTTGAACCATTATCTTATTTCTATTCTTGTGAATTGCCAAAATGTGTTTCTTGAAATATTTTGGTTTAAGATGTCTAAGCTTGGAATGACGACCTATAGATCTTGTTTTGGGATTTTAATCTTGCATGAGATCATTAAAGAAGAAGAAGATAATTATTGTCACGCCGAGGGTGGTAATATGGGCCTTCTAGCCAAAATATATGCTCTTCGTTTTTCTTTATCCAAGATAGTTGCAGCAATTCTCCACTGATTGGATGTTTCTCTAGTTTCAAAAGTAAAGGTTCTCAAACTACTGATAATATCCATTTGTTCTCACTTAATGAAGTCAAATTTTGGCTGAATTATAGCACCTATAAGATCAGGTTGTTCAATGGGAGCAATCGGTCTCCAAATAGTCATGTGGGGTTCATTTGTGTCCAGTTTATCTTGCTTAGATTAATTGATTTTACAAACACTCATCTTTTGATTATGTTTTCAAACTAGATGTTTATGTAAAAAACATCATAACTTTCACATGTCCATTTTGTGAAAATCATGAGATTAAAGCCACAATTGCCTATGTTATCTTTGGTAAATATGAGTTTGAGATTAATGTCAAGATATTTATAAATTGCTAAGGATAAATCCTTAGGATAAGCATCAATATCAAGGCTAACTCAAGAAGTCCATATTTAAGCCAAAGTGTTTGAAATTTTGGATAGTGAATGTTTATTTTTGGATCATTTTGAAATCAAGCAAAGTGTTAAATTGACTCACAATCATTACAACCCTAGGATAGAAATTGCAATATTTGTTGTATTCCCACTTGGATTTCTCCAGTTGCATTTATTCAAAGAGGATGATTAGAATCTTGACCACACTGTCTCCCTTCCATGACACTCACTTCTATGGGTCAGCCAAGCTTCAAGTTCTCATGAATCTCCTATGAAAAAAAATTCATCTCTACTGAGAATCGCAAATATGTGGGACAACTTTGGAGGTCTAACCTCTTGACATCAACAAATATTAATATTTTTTTGGCTACTACACAAGGGTTTTTAATAAGGGCATCTGCTTCAGAGGACACAATGATAAACTCCCTCAAGAGGTCTCCCAACCCTTAGAACAAGGGATTTACTCATCATAAAGATACTGGGGGAGAGCTATCATGTATCACCCTGTTGATTGCAAACTTTCCTTGAAACCACAAATTTATATAGCGGTTCGAAAGAGCCTAGCTTATGCTTGTTACCGCTTTGGTCATTCCCTTTGGGTGAGTACATTTTCCCACCAAGGTAGGCCCTCTAAATATGAACAATAGTGAGTAAGTATATTCATAGTTCGATCATCTTTGTTTGCATGCACAAAGAGAGAACACTTACTATGCCTTTTCTCACACTAGCATGGTTGTTCAATTTTAAACCCAAATTGAAAGATGGGGGTGATTTTGCAACATAGTAGAGAATATTTATGTTTCTCAAGATTGCCTAATGGCACGAGATAATTTCATATGCATTCACTAGCAAACTTGAAAACCACAAAACAATTTACAAACAGTTATCAATTTTATCCCTCAAAGCAATAATGAGTTAATTTTAAGCACCAATTGAAGGATGAGTTTGCCTTGTTCAATTTTAAGCCCAATTGAAAGATGTGATGTGAGGTTTCATTTTTATCCAACTTTGAACGTTATTTTAAACCCAATGGAAAACTAGTGCGTTGCCTAAAACTGAAAGAAAAAAAGCATGAAATTGGGTTATAATTGTCCCAAAGTGTTAAACGCTAATTACAAATATAGAATGTTTAGATAGAAGAGTTCTTCAATTTCGATCCATGGCTTTAAACCTACAAAACCTTGTTAGTCTAACAATGAAAACACAATCAGACATTGATCAGTGATCAGATAATCAAAAGAAATTAAGTCACATGTCAAAAAATAAATGTGAAGTTTCTTACCTGGTTGAGCGTCATTGCACACGATGGTGTCGCAATTTGAAATTTGGGCGTCGGTCTAGTGAATTTGAGCTTTTATCTACTATGAGAGGAGTGAGCATGATTGCATCGTTGTTTTGATTAGCATCATTGTAAATGAATGCGTCGTAGTTTGAATTTTGAAAGTGTCGGTCTGGTGAATTTGAGCATCGCTATTTTCATTCCATGATAGTTCAAATTCAATAAGCATCGCTATATTTAAATCAGCATCAGCCAATTAAATTTACACATCGTTGTATCAAATTTCTTGGGCATCACTATAGGGTGATGCTATTGAGATAGCATCGATGTTTGTGGTTTGAGCGTCGGTGTGACCTGTAAAACATCATGAACATGGATTTTAAGATAAAAAATAGTTAAATGATCAGTTTTCCCTCCTTCTAGTGCCAGAATGTCGATGCGAGATATATCGGTATGGGCCTAATCATGTTGGATCCATGAAAAATTAAAGCATAACAGAGCCATAGGTACTCGAATCTCAACAAGATCAATCAATCAAAATTGAAAGTAAACATTTTATCAAAAAAACTTAACATGCTAAATTCATGAAAGCTTTAAAGAAAACATCTACTCTAATCCATTCAAATTTATCCTATTGTGGAATTGGTGTCACATTGATGTGGACTGACGACCCTTTTCCCAATCCCGTGATAGTGAGCTTGTTTCATTCGATTCTATAGAAGAGAATCAATGAAACCATGGTGTTTGATGTATGAAAACTTATATTATGATAAAAATAAACATGATGCAAGCTAGGTTACCATGATTTTATGCTAAAAATGTACTAATTATGCTATTTCTAATCTTATCTAAACTAAAACTATTCTAAAAGATGAAACCCTAATTAAGATGCAAGCTAAAATGGATGCATGGAAGCCATTAATGGATAATCTAAGCTATTATGCAACTAAAATAAACTGAAAATAAGCTAAATGTGTGCAAATTGAGAGTATAGATGTGAGTAAATTTAACAACATAAGTTTTCTCTGAGTGATTGATGTCATTTGTCTTCAAATAGTGATCTATTTATAGGAGAGCAAATGAAAGATGAAGGGCTAAGATGAAAAATATTAATCAACGGTTGAGGATGAAAGAAAGAGGAAGCATGGATCAAAGATTCTCATCAACAAATGAGAATGCAAGATCACATGGATCAATGTAATGATCAAGGGTTGGCATTTGCCTCAACAAACACACTTTTGACCTACTCACACAGGTCAAAGGTAACTTGCTTGGGAGGTAAATGGGATAACTTGATTTTAAAGCAAAGTGAGTTGATTGGAGGAGAGGGAATATTCCTTAGAATATTCTTTTTGGATGAAAAAGGTTAATTTGCAAATTAAAACAAAGTTTTAATTGTGCAAAAAAAAGGATAAAGAATATTCCATGGGAATATTCCCTTTGATTAGAGGAAAATTAGTTTAATTGCTAATTAAACAAGGTTTAATTTATGCAATTAGGGGATTAGAGGAATTAGAGATATTTATTAAATTAGATGATTTAATAAAAAGGGAAGAGTTGAAATGATATTGAATTAAGTAACTTAGGGTTATTTAATTAAATAAGATGACTTAGGAGATTAAATTAAATATTTTGATTTATTTAATTTAATGAGATGAAGCGTTAGTGTGAAAAGAGGTGAATTAATCTAATTTAAAATTAATTAGGCTAATGGATGAAAATTATGTAATTAATTAATTAGCTAGGATAATTGAATTAATTAAGCGAAAAGAGGATGGATAAAGAAGAAATGATGTTAATAAACCTGTTTCGAGTGTATGACATTGATTAGGACATTTTTCAGTGTCTACACTAATAATCAATATAGCATCACTATGATATAATATTTTTTAACATTTATTTATTTTTCGTAGTAAATAAATGAACAATTAAATATTTCACAATTCGCATTCTTTGTTATTAAATAAATATTACTAAAAATAATTATAATAGAAGATCAAACGTAGTACTGTAATAAAAGTATAAAATATGAGACTTTAAATTATAGTATATTAAAACAAATAAAAAACATAATTTAAATTTCCCTCTACTTGTGCAAGGGCTTCAGTTTAGTGGTGTAAACGTGAAAGGGGGTGGATAAATATCAATATTTATGGGGTGTCGCAAGGTAATCTGAGTCCTTTGAGGGTTGGGTGTTTTGCTCGTGATGATACCAGTAACATTTTAGTAATTGAGACTAAGAAGTTGGCGAAAGGCACAAATAACGAGGCAGAGCTGCAAGTTGCACTCCTAGTAGTGGATTTGGGAAACAAGCTCCAAGTAGAAATATTGCATCTGGAAGGGGACTCACAGGTGATTATCAATGTGATTTCCAATGGCAAAGTGCAAGTCTGGAAACTTGACAAAATAGTCAACATAATCCGAACCAAGCTCAACAATTTCCAAAATTTTAAAATTTCTCATATTTACCGTGAAGGCAATGCTTTAGCAGATCAACTATCTAAAATGGTGGTGAAAGTGGTTGAGCAGTTTGGATCAAATATAGTGGAGATTTGGCAAGAGGGATAAAAGGTGGTGGTCTATGTCAGCCTCATTAATGAAGCAGTTGATTGATGTGGAGTGGAATTATTGCATTTTTCATTGGTACAGGGGCTTTGAATGTTGGGAGAGATCGAGGCATATTTACTCCTTCCCATTTTCAATGTGTTCATGCAAAAAAATTTGTAGTTTGTCACTGGTGCATGCCAAAGGTTGGTGTCTGCAGGAGAATGGAAGAAAATTTCTCTCTCAATGCCTCAAAGAAATAGATGGATATTTGGGGAGTGGTCACAGATGAAAGATTGAAGAATGTGTTTGCCATAGGTGACCCTTTCTTCCTCAGTTTGGTCTGGGCTCTTTTGGGAACAAAATTTTTGGTTTCCAAATTTCATCACCGTACAAATATAGACATCTCTTCTCTATTTTTTGCATGGGGCCTCCATTTTAGCTCATGAGAGGAGGTTTGAAGGGTGATGGAGCGATGCATCAAATCAAAATGGTGGGTCATTTTGGAAGAATTGTTGGCTTGTGCAGTGCCAAGGTGTAGTTTTATCGTCGTTGATGGTGACTGGATTGGCTTCCCAGGTGTGCCTCACCAATGGCACCCCTTTCTTCTACATAGATTTCTTGGCAATACCCTAGAAAGGAAGGTGGAGGCCAAAAAATACTAGGCTTTCATTTTGGATTATGTGCAGGATTGGGAATTAGTGATTGTTGCTGGGAGCAAATGAATCCAGAACTCTTTCGCTTCAAGTTGGCTAGTGCGTGGATGGACATGGAGGTGCAGAGGAGGACTCTTGGTCATGGTGGGTTGCTTGGGAGGGGTCGTGGGGAAGTGTGAGGCAGCGACAGGGCTTGTGATCATGGTTCTAGTCGAGGGTGTGGTCGCAGGGTATGAATGGGGGTAGCTCAGTGCCATTTTTTATTTTATTTTTCTCTTCTTGTTGGTTCGGCTACTGGTTGCCTGCGGTCATGAAAATGCCACCAATTTTGTAAATTTTCTTTGGGGGTGTACTGGGTAGTGGAGCTTGTGAATTTTGTTTTGGATCGTGTGTTTATGCACTTGGTTGGCAACTGTAAATTTCTAGGTTGGGGTTGTATTTTTGGTGTGTTCACAATTGGATCATGGTTGGGTTGGCTTCAACCACTCATGAACAGACATTTCATATTTTTTGTATTTTCACATTATAATTTGATAATAATAAAACACATATTTTACCAACCAAAAAAAAATCATAATTTAAATTATAATATATAAAATTGAATAGAACAAGTGTTGTACAATTAATATATGGTTTTATATAGAAGAAGTTTTCAGCACCATATGATAGCTAAAAGAATTAAATTATAAGAGGAAAAATCATATATGAGGATGAAATTGCATTTTCAATTTCTTCAATAATCTTGTGGGAATGCTCTGAAATAGATTTTATTATTTTTCAATTATGGTTTCTACAAATGTATTGAGTCAACAAAATATTCAAAAATTAACAAAAAATTGAAAGAAAAATATTGCAACTCTATCTAATCAATCAAAACATACAAAATGCTCAATGAAACTGTAAAAAAAATTGTTATAATAACTCATGTAAAATCAACCAATTAACCATACAACTTATAATACATTTAATAATTTGCCTATCCTACAATATAATCCATAAAAAATCTCAAATATCGAAGTGTCTAAGACAGTACTAAGATTTTTAGTTTAACTCTACAATTTCCAATGAAAGATTCTAAGATCGTGCAGGAAGAAGGCCTTGATAATAATAACAATAGTAAGTGAAAAGAGTTGGTGATAGGCAATAAAACAACATATTCAATTCCAAGAATTTTACCTTAAACAGCTCATAAATTTCTCAAAGTCAAAATTTGGTTGTGTTAAGAAAATTCTAGAAAAGAGCAAACAAAATTGTAATTAATAAAGCTATCGAAGAAAATTAAGCATAATAGTTATTTCAAATGTTACCAAAGAGATAAAAAGAACTCGGTTTCTAAAATGATTATTACAAAAATGCTAAAAGAGATCTCTTTGGTCAAATAGGATGCATGGACTTTGAATCAAGTTTATTTGGGAACAAATACAAAAATGCATTATAAGAAAACATCCAAGGACCCATACAACACCAACTAGCCAAACAATTCACTAAGGAAATTAAGGAAGCTTGGGGTTTGTCAAAGCTATATTTTTGAATCATTTTTTGTATTTAAGCTTATCTTACTTGAATCATATGTATAATATTTTTGAAGAGTAGCGGGTTTAGACCATGCAATCAAGTTTTATGCAAGGGAGATGGAAAAATAAAAATAAATTGAATTGAGAAAAGAGATGGAACTTCTAAGAAAGCATACCAAATATGAGAAATCAAATGCCATGCACTATGAATGTATGGAATGCCTACATATTTTCCTCTAGAAGTACAATTATATATAATATTATAAACATTGCAGTGTGTTAGCCAATTATCATGGTTATTCTAGCTAATAAAAACCTTTTAGCAGACTATACAATGCATCAGGCTGTGAAATTGCTTTCCTCGGCACAAAATCAAAAGAAGCTATAGGAAAATATTCTTCCACATTACTCAAATTTGGTGTATCTTGACACCAAATACTATGTTTGCTTTCAGAGGTTGAGGATTGTGTAATTCCCATCTGAATTAAATAATGAAAGAATTAGTGTGCTTCTCTCAATATGATATGTATATATATAGCTTGGTTCAGACTTGCTAGGGGATTACCACTGGTAGCCAATCATAGAAGATGCTATGAGATTTGATTTCATATACATGTAAATTATATTCATTTTCCTGAACCACGGTCCATGGTTTCTAAATATTCCTATAATATTTTTGTTTATTAATATCCAATATATTAGAGGGAAAATTTATGAATTTACTCTTTATTTGTTAATTGTGTTTAATTATATGATAAAACAGTATTAACCTGATTTATATATGATGTCAAGTCACACTAAGGGTCTTTTGGAATGGAAAATAAATTGAAGATGGTCAAGGGATATGCTGATTAAAAATAGCAAGTTAACTTTGACTAAAATTCACTTTACATTTGATGAACCACTAATAAATGTGGTATTGATTTATTTTCTTTTGTATGACATTATGTCTCTTCAAGGATCCTAGTAAAAGAAATGGAATAGTTATTTTTCTCTGAGTTATCGTGCAATCCTAACAACCTAGGTTGTGTATTTGTCACTGATATAGAGTTTAGGTGAAGCAACAGAAGCACACCTAGCGGATGTAATTTTATTACTCTCACTATCAATTGATGACAATAATTTGGAATCTTCCTCTTAGGTCTTTTAAACTACTCTATAAGATCCCTTTCCCCAATTTGGTCAGCTTCTTATGAGACCTCTTTGACACCTTCATTAAAAACCCTACCTCATTGCAATCTCCTTAATGTAAGGAGTAACATCATGTTATATTGGAGTGGGTTTTGTTGCAACTTTAGTTTCCTATGTAATAATCCCTTTTAGCACGTGTTTTATTCTATCCAATTGTAGTAGACTGTAAAGTCTAATTTCAGTGTACATTTTTGTTAAAGAATTGTTAAGTTGCTAGTTTGTGTAACTGGTCAAAACCCAATCATAAATATTCAAAATTAGATAAATGGTCAATCATGGTTTTTAGGTACACTTGGTTTGAGTTTTTCTTATACAAATATAATCACGGCCTACTAGATTTTGTGTATCTTTCCAAAAATCAATTAGAACTCCTATCTTGCTCTATTTTTCTAACCAATGAGTTGTGTTTTTGTTCTTGTTGCAACATGCACAAATAATTTAGTCTTTTCACTTTTTTTTGTTTATTGGGCAATTATTAAGTTACAATATAAGATTATTTGGACTAAAGGTTAGTGTGTATCTTTTTTAATGGATTGATTTAAGAATAATACTATTGGTTCTCTAGTTGGATAAGATGTATCTAGAGTATGTATTTGTGAACTTTAAATGAGAGCTTGTCAATGGGCTAAATAGATGTGAGTGGCTTATTTTACTTGTACTTGCTAATAAACATGACCACGAGATGGGTTGTGACTTTGTTGTTGTCTCCTCTATGCTCTCCCCTTCTATGCTTTCCCACAAACACAAACGATGGATGAAGAAATAGATTGTAGTACTCAACATATAATTGCATGTATAGTTAAACTAGTTTGCATACTTATTCTCGTTCAATAGTGATTATTTTCATGCATGCCAATATTTAATCTTATGTTTTATGTGCACATATTCACTACCCCCATATTCCACTGTAAACGCCTTCTCGACATAACCATTATAATTATTATTTTAGTTATATAAATAGAGATAATAATTTTTTTGACTTGTTGGACTAGACTTTATTTTTGTTCTACAGTGGCATCAAGGAGTCTCATGTCATTCCCAATCCATAAAAACCCCAAGCCCAACCAACATATATTTTAAAATAGTAAAAGTATAAAATAACTCTTAAATAAAAAGATAATTATAACATAACTTTTAGATTTTTAAAAAAAATGTAACTGTAAAATAACTCTTAAGTAAATAAAATAGCCCTTAAATTAAAACATCACTAGATTACTACTAGGGAGTTTGGGCACACCATGGTTGCTTGGTTACTTGTTGATTTGGACACCTCCAAACCTCTCCATGGGGATGTTGTTTTGTTGGTGGAGGACAAACCTTGGAAGTAGCTCTTGGACTATGAGGGTCTCCCCTTTCGATGTAGGAGATACTTTTCAGTAGGTCACTTGGCCTCTGCTTGCCCCCATGCCCGACGCAAGGGCACTGTGACTTGGTGGACCGATTCTCTCCTTGATCACCTCACGGTGGGTTCTTCTTTGGAGGTTTCTTTTGTGTTGGAGGACCCTCATGTTGCTGCTCTCCCGGATCTCTCTTCTTTAGAATCACCTTTGGACCGTTCTGCTGACACTGTTGTGCCCGACCCATCTACTAACTCTTTTGTGCCTGACACTTCTATTGTCGTTGCTTTGTCAACCTCGGTTCGTACTTTATTGGGAGCCTCTTCAGTTCCGCTTGATATTCTGATCTCGGCTGCCTTGCTACCGAATCCCTCGCTGCTTGGTGATTCTATGGTGGCTGAGGTGGGGTCGCTCATCTCCCCGTTCTCTTTGTTTCCTGTTTCCGAGCCTCCCTAGTCGGTTGTCCTTCGGAAGAAGAAATTTGTTTCCTCTTCTCAGTTTCGGGCTCATGGAGCCAGCTCCAATCCCTCTGTGTCAGGGGTTTCTTGATCTCCTCAGTTTCCACAGCTGTCAGTCAACTGTTTCTGTTTGTTTCTATAGTTCAATCTCTATTTTGAACTATGTTTTTCTTTGGCCCCTTGGGCTCTTTGTGAAGGGAACGACACCCTGGAAATGCTGCTTAACTTTTCAAAAACATCACTAGATAAATAACTCGAGTAAAATATATATATATAATAATTGTAAGTAAAAATAATAATTCTCTAGATAAAATTGTCAATTGTGTTAGTTTTTCAATTAATGTTTTGGATTACACTCAATGCCAAGAAAATGTGTGTTGTCCACCTTGCATAAATTTATAATGTAATTTTAATATTATTTTTTGTGCATCTAGGGGATATATGGATGTGTGCATTACATGGGTTAGATAATCTTTGGGTCATTTTATGTGTTGTATGTATTATTGGATTAAATATTTAATGAGGGTTTACACATTGGGAAAATATTTAATATTGGGAAAATTTAGTACCAAAAATTAAATGTGAGGGGAAATGGTTTTACAAGTTCATGACATTAGTCACATGGTTTATGTAATACCACTTGGTGATTTTGTGCTAGCTTATATCTATAAAAGCAAGCACATGTGTAGTTGTCTAAAGTTAGCTAATTTGGCTAAGGGGCTTGTGTAAGAATCTATTGTAGGTCGCATATGTGATGGTTTGAAACATGTCATGGGATGTGTGGTTACATGCTTGTTCACATTGATATTTTGTAGAAATCTTATCTTTCAAAAGTATTCGTAGAGACTCTGAAGATGTATTATAATGATTTCATTGTTGAATTATGCATGAGTGATAGATATAATTGGAGGCTAGAATTTTCCCTCTTGAGGGTTTTTCGAGAGTATATCTTGTATCATTTTTTATGGTATGTTGTGTATTCTTTTGCATGTGGATTTTGAGTACGTGTTTACTTGATTTTCTCTATTCAGGTTATGTGGAAATTGTCATAGATGGATACATATTTATTTTCATGATCGACCATAAAAAGAAAGAGTGATCTAAAACATGGATTTAAAAACTAACACAATTAAATCTAGAAGAATCTTATCCAATCTACATAAACAATGAAAGACTCAAACCAGCTAAAATTACTCTTCATTGAATAAAATAGTTCTTAACAAGATGAATGTTATGGGAGTGGAAGGCGAATCTAGCGACAAACCCAAGGGCTCTAGTTAAGAGAATCAAATAAAAGAGAAAGGAGAAGATGTGGGTACTAACCCCATGTCCCCACATCATTGCTTAAGTGCATTTTCTACTAAAATTTAAGAAATTAGAGTGTTCCCATACAAATTTTTAATTATGGAAAAAGGATAATATGGAATCTTTCCCTATTTTAGTGGACCGGCTATTTCTTAAGAATTGAAAATAAGTTTGGAAAAAAGGGGCAGCTAGAAATAAGATGAAACTATGTATTCAAAAAAATGACACATCGTTCCATAAATTTATTTCCCTTATTTTCATTTTCCTCCAATTTTAGTTTGGAAAAAAGGGGGGGGCTAGAAATAAGAAGCAACTACATATTGAGAAAAATGACACGTGGTTCCACAAATTTATTTCGCTTCTTTTCAATTGCCTACAAATTTTACCTACAAAAATTATTAATAGTACTTTCATTCATACATGTAAATAAAGTAGGCAAGAAATTGTGGCAGTGTAGCACCCAAATACAAATTTCCATGCACATGATAAATTTTTAATTAAATTTTTATTATAGTTCTTGTTTAAAATATTGATCCTCATGTGTGAATGAATTTATGTTTTACATTCACTATATTTTTGCATTCACATTCACTATAACACATCAATTATATGTCCAATTTGTTCATGGGACAAAGAGGAACTATTGCCCTAGGCATCAAACACGTCAATGGGATTTTTTTAGTTTAAAAAATTATTTAAATTTTTTTTATACATTTAAAAAATAAAAAATTATGATAACTCCTTAAAATAAGCAAAAAAGTTACATATTCATGGGGTTACCAACTCCACAAATTACTCCTTAAAAATTTGAGAAGTGCTTGCTAATCAAAATAAGCTAAATAGTTACATGAGAACCTACCCTGAGGATTCTAATTAAATAGGGGAAAAGAAAAACTTTTGGAAGGGCTTGCAGCATGGTTTTCCTAAAAGTAGTCAAGAACTCCTTAGTGTATTTTCTAAGGTAGATCGGGAGATTGGGTTTTTGAAGGAGACACATTCTAAAGCAAGTAAGTAAACCCCTGATGCTTTTGATTACCAATATTAACATTGAGGTCAATGTTGATATTCCTAAGATAGGAATTTTGAGTCGATTCCCTAACCCTTTGGTGGAGAAGTTCAAGATAATAGTAGTGATTGGAAAATTTATCAATACTTGGCCCTTAAACCCAAGATCAAAAGAATGGATGAGACAACAATGGATGGGGATCAAGATCAAAAAGATAAGTTTTCTCACCTTAGGGTTTTCCTAGATTACTTTTAATTTTGAAGATGGGGACAAAATTCTTAAAAAACCATTCATGATTTCTAGGAAATGGAGTGTTTATAAGATTATGGATCTCAATATTTAATCCAGGTAAATAGTTGATCAAGAAAACCCCCATTTTGATTCGTCTACACAAGTTCTCATGGGAGTTATGGTTAGAGGAGATTTATAAACTCATATGTGATTTCTTAGGAAGATATATCTATAGCACTGGGGCTACAAAAGTCAAGGAGATGGCCTTTTATGCTTGGATCTATGTTGAAATTTTGAAATAGATCTCCTTAAACCAATCGAAATAGTAATTAGTATGGACTCTTTTTTAGGATTCTATGAATAGGAGCTAGATTATGAATTTTTTCCAACAAGATGCTTTAATTGTTGGAAATTAGGGTATTTTATATATCTTATAGTACCATTTTGGCTAATGAGGAAGTTCTAAAGCTAGAGTTCAAGAGGGGAGAGAGGATCAATATGGGGAGGATGCTTTAATTTTTATAAGTTATGATATTGATTTCACTCCTATATCCACCCCTAATTATAATTAGGTGGAGATTGTGGAGAAAGATACAAGGGTTGAGCCTTGAGAAATAGTAATGCATTCAAATAATACCCCTAAGTGTAAGGAAGAAGGAAAGAAGGATAGGTATAGGGTGACGATAAGTACTAAAAGGATTGGGGAAGAAACAAGGGCTTCACCTTCTATATTTTTATTTTAGTAACGCCAATTAGTGTAAAAAATAAAGCCACCAAAGATAATAAGATCAAGGAAATGGAGGATTTGGAAAATGGTATACAAAACCCAATGAATAAATATGTTAATTGGGGAAATCACTTCCAAGGACCCAAACACCCATTAAGTTCATAAGTTGTAATATAAAATGGGTTGAATGCCCCTAGAAGAGCTAACTTCTTAAGCACTTGATTGTGAGTGAGGCTTTGGATATGATTTTATTACAAGAAACTAAACTTTGTTAAGTTTTCATACATTTTGTGATAAGGATTTGGAATAGAGGGGGAGCTTAATTTTTGGAAGACAAGTGTACATAGCAAGTGTCTTAGCAATCATTTGGGATGCCATGAATTTTTCTAGTATCTTTAGGTCTTCTTGAAATTATTTGAGGGAAAAACTCTTTGATATGGAATCCAACCGTTAATCCATATTACCAATGTGTGTGGGCCAAATTTAGGTAAATTAAAGACTTATTTTGTAGAATTATCTAAGGTAGGATTGTCATAGTTCCTCAAGAGAGCATTAGGTCATTGAAGGAGACTAAAATATGGTTTTAAGCCTAGATGAAAGATAGGGTGGGAGTCAATTTTTAGGGAGAGTTTCAATTGATGTTTTATAGTGGTGTGATGATATGTATCTTTTAGATATCAAGCCCAAATCAGGATGGTATACCAAGAACAACCATAAGGTAGGGGAAGACCATATCAATTGCATGCTTGATAGATTCTTGATTAATTCTTGTTGGATGTTGGAGAATATTTCCCCTAGGTGAAATTAATTCACTTCGAGGGCCCGAATCATTGGCCAATATAATTTTCAATATGGGAAGATCATAAAGGATGGGCAAATACCTTCAAGTTAGATTTTTATAGTTCAATAATCCTAAATTTGAGGATTCCATGAGTGGTGGAGGTATTTTTTAAGGGTTTTTTTGTTTTATCCTTCAAAAGAAGCTCTCTACTTAGGTTAAGATTCAAGCCAAGAAATGGAATAAAAGGTTCTTGGGTAATATTTTTGAACATAAGAATAAAGTGGAATCTTAGATTTCAGAGCTGGAAAAATAAATTAGTACTAAAGGTCTCTTTATGATTTCAAGGGAGACATCACAATACCTTCATTGTCGACTTAACTAGATCTTTCGTATGGAAGATTATTTTGGATTTAAAAATCTAGAGTCAATTGGTTGCAAATGAGATATTGTAATACAAAGTTTTTCCATATCTTTAATAAAGTTATAGATAGATCAATCTGATCTCTTTTTGCATTCCTTTTTGGCTAAAAGTTTGGGATATGGAAGCTATTCACAAGGAGGGATTTTTTTGTTTCAGAACCACTAGCTGAAGAACAACTTGAGGATATCAATGTGCAGCAATTCATGCTTAGTCATATCCCCACCCTAATATTAGTATATCAAAATGAGAATTTCTTAAAACCTAAGTTATTGGTTCTAGTACAAGTTTGGGTTCAAGTTCTAGTGTTCAATTCATAGGTTTGATCAAAAAATAAGGGGTTGGGTTCTTTTTAGACTTATCCATAAAAAAACATATAAATATCATAAATATATATATATATATATTTACAGCAGTAATTTAAGTTAAAAGCATGCCACGCATAGCATCTACTATTATATAATAAACAAAACCACCATAAAATTATAAAATAAAAAATATTAGAATGTTAATTAGTCAAAATCGGATGTCCTAATATATTAAAATTAAAAAATAGTAATGTTAAGTGTCAACAATTAGCCCTTGTTCCCAGATTTTTTGAACCCCAGTCTATGATTGACTTTAGGCCCATAAGCCTTTACAATACCATTTACAATATCTTCTCTAAAATCTTGGTGAACCTCCAACCCTTGCTTGAAAAATGATAAGCCCTACCCAAAAAGGTTTTATTTTGGGTCATCATATCTTAGATGCCACCATAACCACCCATGATATTTTACACTCCATGGATAGATGCAACAATTCCAGTATGGCCTTCAAACTGTATATTTCAAAATCATATAATAAGGTGTTATGGGACTTTATTTCCAAATTTCTACCAAAGTTTGGTTTTGAATAGAAGTTGATTAACCTCTTAATGGAATGCATTACCACTATTAGATACTCTATTTTGGTGAATGGGACCCCCTTTGGTTTCTTCAGTGTTGGGAGGGGTTCAGATAGGGTGACCCTCTCTCACCCTATTTGTTTATCATGGTCACAGATGTTTTGAGTAGGAACATATCCAAACTATTTTCAAAGGACTCTATAATGGGGGTTAAACCTGCCACTTCGTTGGAACCCATTGTTATCCAAAAATTCATAAATTATACTATACTCTTCAGGAAGGCTTTAGTGATTGAAGCTAGGAAATGGAAAATTTTCCTTAGTAATTATGTTGCTCACTTCGTCCAGTGTATAAATTATAACAAAATCATGATTTACTTCTTCCACAACACTCTTGATCTCCAAGCTCGAGTGACTATTTTCCTGGGTTGTGTGAGTGACTCTCTCCCTTCGGTGTACCTTGGGCTTCCCCTTACTGTCAAGGAAGTCACTCCTTCCTTTTGGAACACTGTTCTTGAAATGATCCAAAGGAAGTTGGCAGGATGGAAAGGCTCCATCCTTAGCCATGCTGGTAAATATCAACTTTTGTCTACCACTCTTCAAGGGGTACCTATCTACTTCCTCCCTATCTTTAAGATCCCCAAATTTATTGCTAAGTTTGAAAAAATTCATAGGAACTTCTTATGGTCAAGGACTAAGGAGAAAAAGAACATTGATATGTTTAGCTGAGAAAAAATTTGTATGCCTAAATGTTGTGGTTGGCTTGGGATCAGGAAGGTCCAATACACCAATAAAGCTATACTTGCTAAGGTTGGTCAGGACCTATTAAGGAATAAAAAATACTGGTGCAGGATCATGAATGCTAAGTATCTTGGCAATAGACCCATGATTAAATGCCTCTTTGATGATCACCCTTTTGGTTCTCTAGCTTGGAAGAACATTTAAAGAATGTAGGAACTACTCTTTTCTAGGCTAAAATGGAAGCTTGGGGATGGTAATAACATCATATTTGGGAGGACCCTTGGTTGTTTGACTCCCCCTTTTGCACTCTAATTTTAGGAACCTAATGAGACCTGCTCAACTCTTCTTCGGTGAGTACATATGTGATTACCTTCTTAGTTTGTCAGGTGCTAGGAGGTGGAAAGATTTACTTCTTTGGTGCCCCTTGTCCACGGAGCTGCTTATCATAGCTAAGTCTTTGCAAGAGTTGCTCTCCCTCACTAGATTACCTTTATCCAACTTAGAGGATGAATTTTATTGGATCAAATATAGGCAAGGAAATATTTCAATCAAATGGCTTACAATTTTTTGTTGGTTCAAGGTGATGTTATCAGACCTTGGAGACAAGTTTGGAATAGGCACATGATTCCAAAAATCAATTTCTTCTGGTGGATGACCTATCATAACAGTATCTTAACTCAAGATAACCTAAGGAAAAGGGGGTTTTAGATTCCCAATAGGTGTTTATTGTGTAAAGCTAATGAATAGTATGTTGATCATTTATTGTTATATTACCTATTTTTTGTTGATGTCTGGGGGATAGCTTTTGAGAAACTGAGCACTCACTGGACTATGTGTAGGGACATCCAATCCTTCATTTTGAGATAATTTGGGCCCTCTCAACATCCTATCCCTAGGTACATTTGGAACTAGGTCCCCCCATCATCTATTGGTGCTTGTGGAAAGAGTGAAACAACCGAATATTCAGGAATATTGAGATGAGCCCTAAGGAGGTATTTGGTTTAGGACTAAGACTCATCTCTAGAAATATTTCAATTTACAAAGGGAAAACCCCAAGCAAAGCCCCTACTGAGTGGGAGATCAAAATGGCTAAATATTGGAATAGGAATCTAGAGATCAACTCCTTTGACAACTTTAAGGCCCAAGCTAGGTATGGCATGGTTTAGAACCCCTTGGATTGTGGATGGCATAAACTTAGTTTTTATGGTGCACCTAAGGGGAACCCAGGTAGGGCTAGCATCAAGGGATTTATCAGAGAAAGCAGGGGTAACTTTGTGGCTGGTTACTCAGGGGGTATAGGGATTCAGACCTCCATGACTATGGAAGCTACGATGTTGCTTAAGAGCATCTAGTTAGCTATCACTATGGGGATAAATAAACTACACATAGAAGGGGATTCCAAGTCGGTGATTGATTCCATGAAAGGTGGCATATTATTAGGATGGAACACTAGAGATATCCTATTAGACATAAATCACTTGGTGTCGAAGCTAGATATGAAGATCTATACTCATATATCTCATGAGGGAAACCAAGTTTTTGACACCTTGGCTAGTCTTGGCTCCTATTGGAGCATATCCAAGTGTTGGATGAATATTGAGAACTTACCATAGGATCTCCACAGAATTATCCTTAGGGAACATGGAACCTTTATTACCCATGATGTTATCTAAATTTGTGATTGGAAAGTTTTTTTGGGTGGTCCACATATTTTTCCTTTGGGTGATGTGGACGAAGAAGGATGATGAGGTGTTAATTACATGACAAGATTTTAATTATCGGTGAAGGTTGTGATTAAGGAGTTAATAATGAGGAGTGATGGGAAATACAAAGGGTTAACGACTATGTGTGGTTGGGCCATATGCAAATTTAATTTGTGGTCTTGTCATATCCCCCGTAATTTATTATGGATTTCTAATTTCAAATTTGATATGACCATTTCTTATCGGATGGATTTTATGCTTAGTCACATCGATGTGCCGCTAATAAGTTAATCATGACAAAAGGTAGAGATTTAGGGAAGACCAAATTTGGCCCTGCGGCCATTTATCTTTTGTACTTGTATATTAGCAACTTGGAGGGCAAACCTTTCACTGTCATCATTTTTCACATTCATTTCCATAGGTGTTTAAAGATTTGGAATTATGGGCCCACAGAGATTTCCTTTTTGGAAATAACTCCTAAAGCATGTAATCTGAAGATCGACTTGATCTTTCAGATTTATCTTGGCTAGCTTTTAAGAAGAGTTTTTTGGGAAACTTATCATTTTGACGGTCTCTTTTACTTCTTTCTCTCATGGTTTTCTTGGGCTCTCAAAGTGAAGTGCAGTAAAATGGGTGGTGATAGGGTGAGGATGGAGCCGAATAATTGTGAGGAGTTCTAAAAGGATCCTCTACTCTAGCATATTTGTGTCAAAGGTGGGTTGGTTTTGTTAATGGAATGTTTGGTTGGTCATGATCTGAGGATGTCGATGTAGTTCGTGTGCTCATGGAAAGATAAAAGATTTATCATGCGTGTATCTCCTTCTAGGTCAATGAGGAGGTTATTTCTCAGGCGACTAGGCTCTCTTGCACTGGAAAGAAGTATTCTAATCTCACCAAGGCTCAGGAAAATGAAAGACTCGGTGCTTTCTATAAAGAAAATGAGAAACTTATTTGCACCTAGTCTAATTTTGAAAGAGAAGCTCTCCCTCAATCGTGGGACCAGGTTTCTCTAGCTCTAATGAGTATATGACTCTAGAGGGTAGAAATAATATTTTGTATTTTTATCACCTACCTCTTTTAAATCATTTTTGCCACAAAATGCTTCTGAGTTTTTATTTTTCTTACTTACTGATTTGGAAAGTTCTATTCAGAAATGTATAGACTCCTCTGCCCAAAACCTTGATGAAACCTTGCCCCTACCACTCCACCAAGGCCTCATATTGAGGTTGTATCATTTCTATTTGGCTCTCTGCCCACCCAAACCCATTTTTGTTGTTCGTATTGAGGAATTTGAGCCCCCTATGCAATCCAATATGGATCCCTCTTTGGCTAAGTTGAAAGGCCCCAAAAGGAAATCCTCTCTAGTAAAAATGAATGCCCCTAGGCTTAAAACTCTCACCAAAAAGAAAAAGGGTGAAAAGGGTGGTGTGGGGAATATTCAATAGAAAGTGATGGTAGGGCTTTGTGAGCTCAAAACTGCTCCCCGCAAGATGGACAACAAGCCTACTGCAAAGAAAAAAGTGAAAGAGGATGGGAAAGCCTAGGTGGAGCTAGCGGCCACTGACTACAAAGGGAAGAATGTTGTTGGTAAATATTCCAGGGGGAACATTGTGGTGGAGGCTACTATG
Source organism: Sequoiadendron giganteum (assembly GCA_007115665.2). Taxonomy (NCBI): domain Eukaryota; kingdom Viridiplantae; phylum Streptophyta; class Pinopsida; order Cupressales; family Cupressaceae; genus Sequoiadendron; species Sequoiadendron giganteum. Next base: position 450,337,437 of record CM021100.1, read on the forward strand.
GATACATGGTTAGAGAACACTAGCATTAGGATATCCCATAGGTTGGCGAGAAATACCAAGAAGGTTCTAGTTAATGAAATTTCCAGTGATGAGGAGCAATCCAACAGCAAAGGCAAGATGGAGGGAGACATAGAGGAGGAGGAGGAGGAATTTATTGAAGGGCCTAGTCACTTTTCCAACCTCAAAAAGATGTTCAAGGATGACTCAATGACCCATCCCTCAGACCCCTAGACTATGGAAGAAGATAATACAAGGACTGTGGACAAAGTGGAGGATTGTAACATGCTACTGGAAAGGGTGGAGAATCTCGAGAAGAAATTCAATGGTTTGTCTTAGTTCATTGTCAAGATGATCCCCTATGTGATTGGTACCCTATCCACTGTTATCAATTAGGATGATATGGATAATAATTCTATGGAGGAGGTCCCCAAATGGGTTGGCGAGGATGTTATTAACCTCCTCTCTCATAATTGGGAAGGTGCTAGTTAGTTTGTTGTTGTTGTGTATGTTTACTAGGTCATTGGTTGTCTGTTGTTTATGTGTTTTGTATTTTGTTGTTTAATGTTTTGATTGTCTGGACCTGATCCTTTTTGGCCCTTATGGCTCATTTTGAAGGGTACAACACCCTGTAAATGTTACTTAATATATCAAAAATAATTATCCATAACTAATCAAGAAACATCATATGGCTCATCATCACCATCCATATTAGATAATGTAGGTATCGATAAATTAAATGAACCACAAACAATATAGTTGTCTTGAAGAGCATCAATACTAAAGTTATTGGAGTGTGTAAAATCCATGAACTCAACCCTCACTGCATCCTACATGTCAAGATCAATAGAAATTTTGCAAAGTGTTACCTTGTACCCTTGACTGACTTCAAAATATTTATATGGGGAAAACCTTGTTGACATAGAAAGGAGCTCAGAACTATAATATTTTGGACTTGATGCAAAGGCAAGAAGGTGTATCAAAGTGTTCTTTTGTTCTTGTAGACACTTTAAAATGTCTTGAATGATATCGTGCACTTGAATCTGATATACTAACACTGTTTCATCCTAAAACCCATCTTCTTTTCACTCAATTGATTAAGTTAGCCTATATATTTAATTAATTGCATCATTTTAATCTATTAATCTAATTGACCTAATTAGGTTAATTCACCCCCTCTCGTGCTAACCTTTCATCATGTTAAATTGGATAAATCAAATTATCTAATTTAATCCCTAAGTCCTCTTATTTAATTAAATAACCCCAAGCTATTTAATTAAATATCATATCGCATCCTCCCTTTTCATTAAATCATGTATTTAATGAATATCATTTAATTCCCCTAATTTTCATAATTAAAACTTTATTTAATTATCAAATTACTAATTAAATCTAATCTTCCCAATTGCAAGGGAATATTCCTCCTTTGCACATTCCTCCAAAAAGAGAATATTCCCATGGAATATTCCTTTGCGCAATTTAATTTAGTTTTAATTAACTAAATATCTAATTTTCCTCACCCATGAGAATATTCTTTGAGAATATTCTCTTTCTTCACTCATTTGAAAAGGGAATATTCTTTTTTGCAACAAACTTTCAACATGACTTCTTGTGCAAGTTTTAAAAGTGTGTTTGTTTGGATGAATGTGAGCCCTTGATTAATTATCATTTTGCATCCTCAACCCTTGATGGTAATCCATGATTCATGCCTCCATCTTACTCCAATTTTGACCATTGATTAGCATTTTCGATCTTAGCCATTCATTTCTCATTTTTCCTCCTATAAATAGGTCACTATTTGGAGACAAATGGATCCATCTTTTAAGAGAAAACTTATGTCGTTAAAATCACTTTCACTTGCACTCATATTTAGCACTTATTTAGCATCTTTTTAGCTTAACTTACATGCATCATTAGCTTAGCTTTTATTAATGGCTCCCATGGTAACATAGATGCATCCATTTAGCATATTTCATAATTAGGGTTTTACTCTTTTTAGCTTAAACTTTATTTAGATTAGATTTGCATGCACCCATATTGATCATCTTAGCATAGATCATGTTAAAATAGCTTTCATCATGCTAAAATAGCTTTCATCATGTTAAAATATCTTTAAATCATGCTTTCGTACACATCTATCATCAGTTTCGTCAATTCTTTTCAATAGAATCAATCGAAAAAATCTTATTTATCCATGGGATTGGGAAAGGGTCGTCATTCCACATCAATAAGACACCACTCCCCCAATAGGATAAGTTTCAATGGTTTAGAATATAAGATATTTATGAAGATTTCTTATTTTTATATCTTGTTTTTAATGGATTCTTACTTTAGTTTTGCATTGAATGATCTTATTGAGACTGATGTTTAGTGGTCTAATTATGCTTTGAATCCTCATGGATCAAGTGTATTTAGCCTATACTAAGTCGTCGGTCACATTTTAGCGCTAAGAGGGTTGTATCGATCACATTTAACGAATTTTTCTCTCAAAGCATATTTTCTTGTTTTGCAAATACAACGACGCTTTTGGAAAACAATGATGCCTTTGTTAGGTGTCACCATATAGTGATACTCTTTTCAAAAGATACAGTGACGTCTAATTAAATCATCGACAACTATTAAAACAAATTGTGATGCTAATATTTTATAGGGGTATCGAAGATTTGAAAATGGTGATGCCACCAAATAGTGACGCTATTGTCGTCTCTATTTTACGGAAAAGTGATGTTTTTTCTCACTAGAGTGATGCCCATTTGAATTATGGCGACGCTATCACAAACAACGACGTTTTTAATTGGTAAGCCAAAATAGTGACTAAATTTTAGCATGTGCTTTACTTTTTTTATTTTATTTGCTTGTTAACATCTCACTGACTTTTGGCTTTTGTCTTTTTAGGCTAGCTGGTTTTGTAGGTTTGGACAATAAAACTTGAAGTGAAGAAGCATACTATTTCCATTTGATTTCATAATTTTAACAAGTGTTTCGACACCTAGAGGAAATTATAACCCATTTATGATGCTTTATTTCACATTTTATGACCAAACTAGATTTCCTTTTGGGATTTAAAATGAACATTCAAATTGGTTAAAACTAAACCCTCACATCATTTTCCTTGTTGGTTTAAAATTGAACAACACAATCTTCACACTTCAAATTGGTGAACATAAAATGAACTCATTTTTCTATGATGGATTAAAATGAACATGTGTTTGAATTGTTTGAGTAGGCTTGTTGTGTGTATCCACTCCCCTTGCACTTCATGTGATCTTGGGTGAAGAGGAACAGACAAGTATACTTTTTCTTCTTGGAATCACTAATCCTCTTCCCTTACGCCTATTGGAAATCTTGGGTGATGAAAAGAATTTTACTCTTCAAACATGTGTTACCTTTAGCGAGTCTGCCTCCCAACTTGTGAGAAGGAATGACCCAAGCGGTGCTTTCATTTCGGTCTGCGATATAAATATTTGGCATGACGACAGTCATTGAATAGATAGTGTATTTACACTGTATTGACAATCATATCCTCTTGTATCTTTGTGATATGTCAAAATCCTTAGATGTTTCTAAGGTTTAGAAGTCCTCTTAATTGAGTGAAATCTTCACATACATTTAACACTATTTTATCCCAAATATGGTCATTAAAATCTTTGTTTTTAGTGACTAACCAAGTCCAATTTCTAAAACATATTTTAAGTTATTGCATTGGAGTAGCATCCCTCCAACAAGATACTTACCATGTCTATTTTTTTATTGAGGCAATAAATCAAATGGGGAAGGGACTCCTTTTCTTGGTGTGTCAAGACGTTACATTTCCTTGACATATTCTATTTTTCCATTTCATCTTCACAGATTAATCATCTCTTTCAATGGTGGTAAGCCTACTAAGAAATATGTGCCCACTCTATCTAGGATTGTGAATTCTTGAGAGTCAGTTTAAAACTTGCTTGGTTCTAAAACAATTGCAAACAAACATCAACAATTCATTTTAAAATTTATAACCCTTTGGTCTAAGTATGGATACCCTTTGACAAATCCTTGATTTTGACGCTTGTCCTAAGGATTTATTCTTAGATACTTATAAATATTTTGGTTTACATCTCAATTCATAATTCCCAAAGATAACCTAGGCAAATATGCCCCTAACTTCATCCTTTCTCACAAAATGTAATTTGTGAAATTGATGATGTTTTTGACATAGACATTTAGTTTGAACTTAATAGGATAAAGTGTTTGTGGTAAAAAAAAACTAATGAAGCAAGATAAATTGATAAATTGAACCCCACATGACCATTTGGCATCTGATCACTCCAATTGAACAACCTAACCTTATGCCTACTATCATTAAACGAAACTTTGAACTAATTGAGGGAGAAAAAATAGATACAGTTAGAAATTTGAGAAGCTTCACTTTTGAAACAAAGGAAACACCAAGTCAGTGGAGAAACATAGCAAACATCTTAGACAAACAAGAGGAACAAGCCGATATTGTGGTCGAAAGGCCCATACCACCTACCGCATGGAAATAAATATCCTATTTTCCATAATCTTGTGATTCTCTAAACGATCTCACGTAAAATCAAAATCCCCAAAATAAGGTCTACATGTCATCACTTTAAACTTAGGCATCATAGTCCAAAATCTTTCAAGAGACACCTTGCAACTCTCTACTGCAACAGGAACATTTTGGTAAGGAATGTTTATAAATATGTTTCAATGAATGATACAGACATGTATGATCAATATGAACCCCTCATTTAAGTCAACATTGGTCTTTTGGATTGAGTCACTTTGGAGGTCTAGCATCTTTCTCACTAACCTAGTCTTCGAAAATAAAGGTTCACTCTAGTTCAACATGGGTCAAACATTTCATCCACCCCTTTATCAAAACTCATCCTTCACCTCACCAAAATTTGAAAAAAAATTGAATACACCAACACTCTTTGACTTAGACATCTATCAACCTAAACCCTAACTTAGCTACTTTGTATGTGAAATTAATCCTTTTCCATGCACTCAGCTAAGTTAGCTATCATCTTTGGACTAGTTTATCTTGAAGGTCACGATTCTACCCTAAAGATTCATAAGTTCATAAAAATCCTTTATCCAAACATCAAAACATCAAAACATCAAACTTAAGTAAAAATTGTTGTCCCAATTTTTTTGCAAAGATCACTTCCCCATCATTCATCTTTTCATCTCCCATTATCACCATTTCTCCAAAAATACTTAGAGTGTCCCTTCTACCTAGATTTGAGTTGGGTAGAGATTTTAAACATTACAAATCTCAACACAACTCTCCCATAGGTGACCCAAAATTTATAATATAGACAAGATCACAAAACAAGATAATCATGGATAAAACCAAAGTCACATTCACCTCAAGTGATCCCAATCCTCAAGAATTCAATCGAAGAATTCAAGTTACCCCATCGCAAAAACCCCCGTCTCCATCATAGCCATATGAGATAGAAGAATTCATGAACAACCCATTTGAACTTACTAAGGAAGAAATCATGGAATACAATCAAGAACATCAAACCTTAGAAAATTTGGCTCCAATTTCCCCATCTTTTGTTGTGTAACCTTTGACACAAGGCTTAACAACTCTATTGCTAGGGATAAATCAAACATCCATTTCTAGTATTACGGCTAGTCTTTCTAAAGACTTTGGTGATACTCTTCCATTTGAAAGAAACACACTTGTGGGGACTCTCAACACTAATCCATCCACCACTTGGACACCAACATTTGGTGCTTCTACCATTCTTGAACACCTTTTGCATCAACATAAACCACTTACACTTCATGAATCCATGACAACCTCAACATATTGAGGGTACCCCTCTTCATCCATCCCCACAAGTACCACAAGTGTTCCCAACATCACGCAAGGTAGTAAAGGCCAAGTGTCTCAAATAGACCAAAAAGGGCATGCTAACACCCTAACACAAAGTCAACCCTTAACACAAATAGGGACATCTTTATCCAATCCCCCAATTGGTTCATCCTCGCCATTGGTTTCACAAAGCACTTACATCTTGTCCATCACCAATCCATCTCAAAACAACCCCTTGTCACAAACTCCATCAACCAAGGTAATACCTTGACCACATCCCTAACATAAGGAAATCCCCAAGACATCGGTCAAGGGAACCTTTTTGATCAATGGACTCAAGGTCCTAATGTGTCATTACCATCACAATATCTAATTGCACCATTATCATCTTTCCCCTTGGTCCCCCAAGTCATGAAAAATAAAATGGAGCCTCAAACTTACATTCCTCCATCCCAATCCACCATCTTGCAAGGAATTTTAAACCAAGGGAACCCCCAACCTCTCATCAACAACCCACTTCCTATGCAAAACATCAACTTTTCATAGATGTCCCAACAACCATCTGATCCTACATTGCAAGAACATGCCTTAGATTTATAGAAAGAACAACAAGTTTATCAACAAGTCATCCAACACTAGGAACAACAACAAGCAGCCCTAGCAGCACAACAACAACAACAGAAAGTGGCCTTAGTATCAGAACAAAAATAGAAATAACAGCAAGAAGTGTTAGCAACACAACAACAAAAACAACATCAATTAGCCTTAGTAACACAACAACAACAACAACAACAAAAAAACCTAGTTTCTCAACAACAACAACAAGCAGCCTTAGTAACACAGCAATAACAACAAGCCTTACTAGCTCAGCGATATGCCCAACAACAACGAGAACAAGGTTCCTACTATAATCCTCAACATAACATCATCAATAAAAACATGTTAGGAACATATACATCAACACCAAAATCACCTTCACAATACCCCACACCTCCATACACACCATACAACACACCATCATATTATAATCATAATCCATCTACCATCCCACAATACGCAGTGTATGTTCCTCCACCAAATCCACAAGATGTTGTAGCATCACAAATTAAGGCGTTATCACAAGAAATGTAATATCTTTGAATGGGAAAGATGGTGAGACCCCACATAGAGAACCTATGTCTATATCGATTTGATCAAAACATCACAATGGTACCATTCCATCCCAGTTTTGAAGTCCCAAAATTCAATAAATACAAAGGGAGATGAAGTCTTGTGGACCATATCAAATATTTCAACATCATGTGCATGGACGTCACCTACAATGATTCATATTTGATGCACCTCTTTTCATAAAGCTTGGCAGGCCCAACCATCGACTGGTTTTCTCAATTGTCTTTAGGTATCAAAACCATCCAAAAAATCACCAATAAATTTGTAGATCACTTCTCCTTTAATCTTGGCATGTACATAAGCCTAGAAGAGTTGTATACTCTCAAAAAAATAAAGGATAATATTTCACCAATTTTGTACAACAATGGAGACAAAGAGCTAGTAAGAGCAAGTGGTCAATTCCTAATTCACAACAAGTGGAAATTATCATAGAAAACCTAGATCTAGATCTATCCTTCCACTTGAAAATGCAATGCATTACATCTTATGACAAGCTTGTCCCTAGATCCCTTAACATCGAGAGAGCTCTAATCTCACAGGGAAATACTAAAGCCTACAAATACAACCGCCCATCAACCAGTTCCAATGATAAGCCTCCTATTTGGGATAAGAACAAGAATGTAATGAATGATGGCATGGTAGATGCTAAGGTGGTCCTAAGTTATCCTAGGACAAACAACAATCAAATAGCTAGCATTCAACCAACTATGCAACAAATAACACCATCACAAAACAATTAGATCAACAACACCAAAACGCAACAAAGACAAACCCCTAATAAGAAAAACTATCCAAAATGCAAGTACACACAATTTTTGAAACCATCATGAAGAAATTAGTAGATTCAAGCCTAATAATGATTCCAAATTTTGAAAACTACCAATAACCACAGGATAAAATGCCCTAGTACAATGCAAACAATCTTTGTGACTTTCACAAAATCAAAGGACACAAAACATCAAACTGCATGAGGCTCAAAATTTTATCTAGGATCTTATAGAGAGTAAATCCATATCTTTTGAGGTACCAACCACCAACCAAGATCTTAAGATATACAAGAACCCCATGCCAAATCATAGAAAAGGAAACAACACTGGAAAAGCTAAGGATTACATAAACATGCAACATACCTATTATAATGTAGTCGCTTCTTGTGATAGTGTCATCATTTTCGTCACCATAAAAGGGCCACATGACATGGAAAGGTCACCATTCAAGGATTCTCATCTCAATCTAGGGCATGACCTACTTTTCTTGCATCAAACCCTATCAAAAACAATCTCCTAGATTGTCTTAAGAAGAACCCCGTGCAGATTTATATCTTGGAACTATTGAGGCTATCCCCCGCACATAGGTAAATCTTAGAGAACGCTTTTTCCTCATCATCCGTCCCTGAGTATATTGATACAGAACAATTTCAAGCTATGGTAGGGCATATCACTAATCATCTTCTCACCTTCTTGGAACAAGACCTACCATCGCAGTCATCTCATAATTGTGCTTTACACCTTGAGTTCATTATCCATAAGAAAAAGGTTAAAATATTCTTAGTAGATGGAGGTTCTAGTTTGAAAATTTACACCCTTCAATTGATCAAAAACTTGGGCTATTCAGATGATACTATTGAAAAAGCTAAGAGTACCACCATCAGAGCATATGACGACCAAGAGCGGGTATCACAAGGAATCATCACACTACCCATCCAAGTGGGACCCATCATTGTAGATACAACATGCCAAGTGTTAGACCTTGATCTCCCCTACAACATCCTGCTTGTTTGACCATGGATCCATGCCCTAAAAGTTGTAACTTTGACCTATCATCAATGTGTAAAGTTTTCTTTCGAGGGTAGAGAAGTTACCATCCATGGAGATCCTAAGAATTTTTACTATTGCAAGAACCTTGAGGCCAATTTGTACAAGATACCCCATATCCCTAAAAATTATGAAGGGCCTACATCATATTCCTCATTTGTTGACCCATCATCCCTTGCATCTACCTCAGAAACAAAAACACCCATTGTGCAAAAATTTCCCGATATCAAAGCAGTGATCTAGGATGATGGTTGTGGAAGCTATAAATTAATGAAGGATACTTTTGTGTTGGGGGAGCTACCTCTTTCTCCAAAATCCCATGGGAAACCTGTACCTATCAACAAAGAGGCTGAAACAATTAATATGGTGGCTACTACTTTCACCAAGTGGGGGTATTTGAACAAAGAAAACATCAATGAGGAGGATGTTTCTAAATTGCTCTATCAAGATGAACAACCTATCCAGATTATTCCCATGGAATATGACAATAAAGGCTTGTAGCTAATGAAGGGATGGGTCTCTAACAAGAATGAGAAACTAGGTCAAAATGACAATGGTTTGCTATAACCCATCACTCCTGAGAAACGTCCAAAGAATCTCGATCTAGGTTGTACTACTAGCAAGGTTACCCTTATTGGCAAAAGTATTTCTGCTAAACGGGTTGAGGCTTCCTCTTGGTTAACCACATCGCATGATACTACCCTAAATGACTTCCCCCTTGATGTTGTTGATCTATTTGATAAAAAATATCTCTTCATGATACCCACAACATCCTTCACACCGAAAAATAAACCAACTAAAATAAGCCTAGTATACCCACAACTCATTGACTTGGACCAACAAGGACCACCGATTCTAAATTTATTCAAAAATGATGAAGCAATCTCAGAATTCATGGGACTCTGTGACAACTTACCATGGGTAGATCACAAATTTGGTTTTTATATAGAGCTAAACATAAGGTTGTACTATAGGGAGACAATTGAATCCTTCAGTCACAAACTCAACAATATGAAAATAACATGCAGATCTTTGAGTGAAAACCACACTATGGAACTTCTTGATCCTAAAATAGTAAAAAGAAAGGACGTATTTGAGGGTGAAAACCTCTCAGAGGCACTCAAGGATGAGGGATTCAATCTCCCCTTTATTTCAATGCATCTAGAGGAAGTCACCAATTCTAGCAAAAAAGGCCACTCCAGTCAATGTGGGAATAGAAGAAGCACCCAAGATCACTTCCTATGTCGACTATTTGTTGGATGAAGAATAGTAGAACCTACCAGCGTTCCTGAAAGAGTGAAGAGATAACTTAGCATGGTCATACACATATATGCTAGGGATTTATCCAAAAGTGGTTGTGCATCATTTGGCAGTATATCCTAAAGCTAAACCAATAAAGAAAAAATTAAGAAAGATGCAACCTTAGATAGTACTCTTGGTGAAACTTGAGTTGCAAAAGCTTCTTGATATTGGATTCATCTGATCGATAGATTATCTTGAGTGGGTTTCAAACCTATTACTAGTCTCCAAACCCACTGGGGGCATCAAAATATGCACGGATTTCAAAGACTTAAACAAGGCATGCCTGAGGGATGATTTCCCTCCTCCCAACATTGACCTCATTGTTGATTTAACAGTTGGGCATGAAATTTCATCACTCATGGATGGTTTTTCAAGCTATAACCAAATCGTGATCACCAAGGAGGTTCAACACAAAACTATATTCACTTGTCCATGGGGAACATACAGCTAGAACATGATGACATTTGGGTTGAAGAACGTAGGAGAAACCTATCAAAGAGAAATGACCTTCATCTTTCATGACACAATCCACAAGATAGAAAAATATTATGTGGATGATATTTTGGCATCATCCAAGAAAAGGAGTGAGAACATAGAAGTCTTAGAACCCATCTTCGACAGACTTGAAGAGTACAAGGTACGGTTGAATCCAAAGAAGTGTGTCTTTGGGGTTACATTAGGGAAGATTCTTGGCTATATCATCTCACAAAGAGGGATAGAAATTGATCTAGCAAAAGTAAAATCCATCCTAGAAATGGAACCACCACAAATATTGAAGCAAATGAGAGGGTTACAAGGAAGGTTGTAGTCCATGAGAAGGTTCATAGCATAATTATCAGAAAAAATCCGCCCTTTCTCACATCTTCTCCATAAAGGAATAACTTACAAGTAGGATGAGAAGTGTGATAAATTTTCCAACAAATCAAGGACTATTTATTGACACCTCCAATACTCATACATCATCAATAAAAAAAAAAACCATTGATCTTGTATATCTTAGCAACATCAGCAGCATTGGGTGCTCTTCTAGCACAACATGATGAAAACGGAAAGGAAAGAGCTATCTATTACATCAGTAGGACCTTGGTGGGCTATGAAATGAGCTATTCATCCATTATGAAAGCATGCTTAGTGGTGGTTTTTTCTTCACAAAATTTCAGATGCTACATGTTGTTGCACCAAACCTAGCTTATTGCAAAGATCAACCCATTGAAATACCTATTATCCAAATAAACTCTCATTGGGCGAATGGAAAAATAGGTAAGATCTTGACTAAATTTGACATAGAGTATGTGGAGTGCAAGGATATCAAAGGACAAGTGATCATAGACCAACTAGTAGAAGAACATATCTATGCAGAGAATTCATTGATATTTGAATTCCCTAATGAATCAATGTTCCATGTCAATCTAACCGATCAGTGGAAAATGTATTTTTATGGATCATTCACCTAACATGGATTAGGGGCAGGTATTCATTTTATCGCTCCTCAAGGTGATTGCATCCCAAAGTCATACATGTTGTCATTTTCATGTACTAACAACCTTTATGAGTATGAATCTCTGATAACAGATCTAAGGATAGTAGTTCAATGGTATATACAAGAGATGAAAGTCTATGGGGACTCACAGTTGGGTATCAACCGAGTCAATGACAACTACCAAACTAAAGATGACAAGCTTACTCCTTACAAGAAGATGGTAGAGAATCTCAAGGACCTTTTCATTGATATAACTTTTGAGAAGATTCCTCACATGAACAATCGAGCATTAGATGTTATGGAAACAATTGGATCATTGTTATACATGTGGCACAAAGTCCTTCAATGTGAATTCTTGGTAGAACAACTTCTCGTACCAACTTTCAAAATCCTTAAATCTGAATTTATGTGTGTCATCGTTGGTCCTAGATCTCCATGGTATCATTATATATCCACCTACCTTAGCAAAGTAACCCTCCCATCCGATATCACCTCCAACCTTAAAAATATATTTGTTAAAAAGGCATCTCGATTCATGATCCTAAGTGACACCCTTTACTGAAGAAGCATCGAGGGGAAATTACTATGATGTCTTAACCAAGAGGAAGCATTGGCTACCTTAAAAAAATTACACAATTCCATATGTGTTTCCCATTCTATTGATATCACCTTAGCTAAGAAACTATTGAGGATGACGTACTACTGGCCAACCATGGAAAGAGAAGCCCATCAGTATGTGCAAAAATGTGTCCAGTATCAACAGCACGGGGACCTTATTCATGCTCCATCTCAAGAGTTACAACCAATGGTTACACCTTGGTCTTTCTCACAATGGGGTATTGACCTCATAGGAAATATTACTCCCACCTCATCTAATCGCCACAAGTTCATCATAGGATAAAAGCACAAACCTATGTCACACTTTCTAAAGGAATCAGCCAACAACAACAAAAAAAAATGAACTTCGACCACATAAAAGTGGTCTTTATGTTTTGAATTTCAAAATGATGTAAATAATGAAATGTAGAAATTTTGATGAAGTTTATTCCTATAATTTTTCAAATTTAAAAAAAAAAATCAATTTAAGAACAGATTTTGGAATGCTGAAAATTTAGAAAAAAAAGTGGCATTCACGAGACATCAAGAAACAATTTGAAAAAACCTTCATTTTTCCTTGAATTTTTTTTCTCCAAATATGTAACTTCAATATCTAATGCATGGAAAAAAAATCAAATTTTGATGTATATTTTTCTCATAATAATGTTTTAAAGTCAAACTTGTCAAAATTTGATAGTTTTCATGGGACGTCAACTATTATTTATTTTTTTAATCATTTTCAAAAAACAAATTATACCCTTTTGAAGGGGACTATATCCCCTAGTGCCCCATATATTTTTAAAAAAAATTAATATGTTTTACTATTTTTTAAATTTTTAATCAGCCACTTTTTAAATTTAACAACCTACTTGCATAATTTTAGAAATAAAATATACTAAAAATAATCAAAAAATTAAAAAATTACATATTTGGATTCACCACTCCAAGATCTACAAAAGGGTATTTTTATTTTTTTTAAACATCATTCTGATTGAAGAAATACTTAGTTGAAGTTGAAAGTTTCAGAAAATTCTGAAAAAAGTTGAGTTGGTTGCCAACTAGAATGCCACATAGATAGTTTTGGTAGAAAGGGTTTTGAAGCCCTTTCTATAGAAACCTCACACATAAAATAATCCAATTTCAAAGCAGCAAAGGAAAAAAATTATATTTTTTGGATTCAGTCAAAACTTTTTCAGCCAAAAATCTTTCGCTCGAAACTATTTATTTGGCCGAAAGTGTGACACAACTTTATGCTTTTACCCCATAACAACCATTGAATACTTTACCAAGTGGATCGAAGCCATTCCTATGAGCTACATAATGGTAAATTAAATTGCCAAATTTATCCTGAATTACCTTATCTGTCATTACGGTGTTCCACAAGCCCTTATCTCAGTTAATGTAACACCCTTCAAGAATCATAATGTGAAAGAGCTATGTAAAAGATTCAACATCCAGCATCGATTCTCTACCCCGTATTACCCCTAGGGTAATGGTCAAGCTAAATCTACAAACAAGACTATTCTGAAAATCTTAAAGAAAACAGTCAATGAAGTTGGTCATGACTGACATCTACAGTTAAATCCTACCCTTTGGGCCTATCAAACTAGTATTTGCATGCCTACAGGTGCAACCCCATTCTCCTTGGTCTATGGATCATAAGCCATCTTGCTTATTGAGGTTGAGCTTCCATCACTGTGAGTCTCACTGGAAAATCTAATCACTGATGAAGAATAAAGAGTATCTCGGCTAAATGGGCTACAATTCTTGCATGAGTGTTGCCTTGACGCCCTTAATCACTTGCAAGTATAAAAAAATGACTAAAATGAATCTATAACAAGAAGATCAATTGTTGTTCTTTCCAAGTAGGGGATCTTGTTCTCAAGAAGAATCAGAAGAATCTTCTAGATTAGGATAGTAAAGGAAAGTTTGAGCCTAATTGGTTAGTCCCATTTCTCATCACAACAAGTTATGGATCAGGAGCATATCAATTATCAATTCCTGAAGCTCGACCCTTGTAGGAACCAGCCAATAGTTTGCATCCTAAAAAATTTATACCTAAGCTTGAAGGGTATAAATCTAAAAAATACAAAAAAATCAAAAAATGATCAAAACTCCAAAAAAAATAAGAAAAAGGATTGAAAACAGTAAAGGAAAAAATCGTCCTCTAGTGAAAACCACTCTAGTGGCGCTTTGGGAAAGTACCTTGGTGAAAACCTAGAAAACATGCACCTCACACTGTGTGCAAGTGTTTAGCTAAGTTAGAAATGCAAAAATAAATGTAAATGCAACAAAGAAAACACAAAAAACACCTCAATGATTAGGCCTAGTTGAATCTAAGTAAACAACAACAAAACAACATGAAAATGTTATACCTTGTTGCTTGCTTAAATTGTTGAAGTGGTTGGCCCTCTAATATGCTTTTGATGTATGCTCCTTGACAATGTGCTGCAATAATGGAGATGGTTGAGTGATTGATGATAGTGGGTGAGATACTAATGAATGCTAATTATGGAGATGAACTACACTAATGCCTGCAAAATGGCTTGAATGCAATAATGTCCAAACTCTAACCTTTTTTAACTTGAGGCCAAGCCTCTTCATTTAGAGAAAAATGGAAGGTTGAGATTGAGCCACCATGGACAAGATGAAGGGTTGTGGTTAGTTGAAGACTCACAAGCCCTCACATCTTGTCATGTGGAGGGAGATATGGAGAAAGGACAAGGGGACATGGAAAAGGCCATGTGATCCAAAGGTACTTGCAAGTATCTTCAGATTGGAGAGGATTTCCTCAAAAATGAATTCCTTGTCCCCAAGTGGGGCTGAAAGTGACAAGTGAGGACTCTTAGAAAGTCCAATCTTGTCACCATGGGGATTGGAGAGGGTGTTGGACAAATAAAATTAAATTTGTAATTCACATACTTGGAGTAACCCAATGGATAAGACAAGGCCCTCTTAAAGGAGGCCCTTGTCCCATGTACTTGATGTGATCTATGAGAGGTCATGGGGAAGAGAAATGCATGGAATAATAAATAGAATTTAAAATTTCATTGGAAAGGACATGGGGATTGTAAATGGAATTAAAAATTACATTAAGGGTGTTGGAAGAATAAACAAAAATTAAAAATTCCATTGGGATGTGACAAGAGTTCACTAAATGACTGATTAGATTAGCTAATGAAGGATTAGAAGAGAGTTAGGTAGCTAACGATGATTAGGATCCAACTTGAAAATTTTGGAGGATGTGACACATTCTAATCTTGGATTAGGGATGTGTCACATCACTAATGATGGAATTAGGAGATGAATTAGGATTAAGTGTGGATGTGACATAAAGGGAATTAAATAAGTGGGTTATTTATTTAATTCCTTGGAAGAAAGGATAAAGGGGTAAGGTATTTAATTATGTAACTAAATACCTTAGGTATTTAGAAGACTTTAGGAGTATTAATTAAATAATAGTAACATTATTTAACTAATGTGGACAAAAGGCTATTTAAGCGAAAAGGGTAAATTTGACCAAATATAAGTGGTCGAATTTAGATGTCTACATTTTCTCCCTCTTTGAGATGGTGTTACTAAGTAGCATCATTTCAAAGAAAATTAAAACATAGCACCTAGAAGAAGATGGTTATATTAAGGGCGATGCCCCAGTCATTCGAGGAGTGACTAGGAGGAAAGATGATGGGAGTGAATATGAAGATTAGGGATTGAGGATGCCCCCTCGAGAAGATATGTAGTTTTAAGAGAACACGGGTGGGCTCTTAAAATGGATGAGATGATGTAAGGGTAGATGGGGAAAATGATGCAAAATGATGGATAAGAGAGGGGGGCGTAAAGATGAAGAGATAAAGGCAAGCACAAATAGATTCAAGGACAAATATGATGTTGCCCCAGTCAAGCTACAAGCCAAGATGGATTGATGATGGATGGAGTGTTATTGATGAGGGAATGATACATCCCAAAATAACACTAGGAAAGGGAAGGATACATCTCGATGAGAGTGTTGTTGATAAGGGAAGGATACATCCCAAACAACACAAAATATAGGGAAGGATACATCTCGATGATAATGATGATGATGATGATGATGATGATGATGATGATGATTGGGTCAAGGCTTGTAGCAGGGCCTGGAACAAGACCAATGATGTGAATGGATGAATAAAGATGATGGAGGGAAAGATGCAATCCTAATGCAATTTTCTATTTTTGGAGCACTGCTTTTTGCTATATCATAAGACACCAGGTACCATGGTATGTGAAACCAAGGCGGATTAGTGTATATCATAAGACACCAGGTACCATGGTATGTGAAACCAAGGTGGATTAGTGTCTAATGTAGACACAAACACAAAAAACAAGGAGTTTACCCCAACACCCCAAAGTCGTGATGACTTTGGTCAGGCTAGGTATTAGAATAACCACAAGCACAAAATGATTCACCAACGTAACACAAGACCTCAGGAGTCCTGGTGGGCACTACATGGGACAACCAAGAAGACAACAAAAAACAAATTTCAAGATATGCCCCCCTGTTAACCGGTCAAAACACACCATAATATGATGGATTATGGTGGTCGTGACAAGTGATGATAGGGAGCTCAAAATATTGCAATCAATTTCAAAACGTCTTTTTCCATAGGATCAAGAGGATGGATGGGGTTGATGAGGTCTGTTAGGAAGGATACATCTTGTTGAGACCAAAGATGGATACTAAAATAAAATATTGACTATGACGTAGGATACTTGACACTAATTGGATCTCATGATACCAGTGACCTTTATTTTGGAAGCACCGGCTAGGATAGGGATGGACTTGATGACATGACAAGATGATGAGACATAAGACAACAAGACAAAAAAATGATAAGGCGACAAAAAAAAACATCTTAAAGACCTAGGGGATAAAACCGACACACCCTAAAGACCTAGGGGACACAAGACCAACACACCTAAAGACCTAGGAGACACCCTAAAGACCTAGGGGCTCGGGGGTTGATTGAAGATCAGCCTTGCCTACGTGAAAGTGTAGAGCCCTCGTAGTTTGCAATAAGTCCATGGATGAAAGAAGAAAGAGGACAATGGAGACCTTGATGGATGGTGCAAATTGGACAGAAAAGTGTCATGTGGGTAGATCAAACAATCAACCTTGCCTACATGAAAGTACAGGAGCATCGTAGCTCGACACAAGGCCAAAGACAGGTGATGGAAGATGAAAAGACAGACAAAAGATAGAACCATGGGGTGGATCAAAGGATCGACCTTGCCTACGTGAAAGAGTAAGGGTAACATAGTTTGACACAAGGCCAAAGATAGACAAAGGATAAGGGATGATGAGATGGCCATGATAAGGAGATATGATGATGGAGCTGATATGATGAGCCAGGATAGGTCATTCAGATGGGATGGGTGATACGTATAAGATGAAGCTTAGGGATGGGATAGTTATCCATATCATCGAAAGATGAAGTGGGAGGATGAGATGATGGATAGATGAGAGACAAAAAATCATAATATATTAGGAAGAGGTGAGGAATAGATAAGAATTGTGATAGTGTAATGTATGGAATTGGATTGTGTGGGAGTAGTCTATAGCTAGATACCAATGACAAGGGATTATGAGATAGGAGGAAAATAGAGATAAATGGATGGATTGATAAAGATAGGGGGATAGGAAGATGCTAGGATAGGTGGATAGAGGGAATCAGATTTGGAAAGATGGATAGGAAGATAAGGAGATGGAGATGGACGGGATGTATAGATAGATGGATGGGGAGATAAGGATGGGAAGGATGGGGAGATGGAAAGGATTACTTGGAGGGATGGATGGACGATGTCTCCAAGGACTCTAGCGCAAATAAGGAGATACCCCCACTCTAACTATGCCATGGAAGATAGCAAGATGGGTGAATAAGGGAGTGAGACGAACATGGATAGGAGATATAGATAAGGAAGGTAAATGGATGGTGTCATGATTGGATGGATGATGAAGGTAGATGGATGTAGATAATATGCATGGATCAAAAAAGTAGATGGGGAGGATAAGAAATATGCTAGTGTATGGATGAGGGGAATATATGCCAAGAGGTGTCCAAAGTAATGTATATATATGTGCCCCTATCTTTATCAAGATCATAAGGAAGATGGAGGGACTGGGGTAAATGAGATATGATGGATAGGATGTAGAAGATAGGTGGATGTAGGAGATGGAGGAAGGGAATGCAGAGATGGAAGTTGCCCCCAATTGTGGAAATAGACTAGATGGGGGATTTACACATGACTTCTATTTGCCAGGTTTTCATCATGGTACTTATCCAAGGTGCTTTTTTGCCAAGTTTTCACCATTGGATGAATTATTTCTCTTTACTATTTTTTTATTTTTTTATTTTTTTGATTTTTTTGACCTTTTTGACGAGGATGTGGATGTGGGTTTCGAAGATATGTGATAAAGGGGGTGGATGAAGGACTCAAGCATCAAGTTCTATATGGGATAATAAGAGCCCATATGTAAAGTGACCATTGGTTGTTGGTAAAACCTTATTAGAATGGATGGATTATGCAAGAGGATGGATTAAAGGGATTTGATGGGGGAGATATGAGAGGTAGTGGATGGGATGTTGGAAAGTGTATGGATGGAATGATGGAGTGGATGTGTGATGGGGGAAGGTGTTTAGGACCAACATTAGCACATATGGTGGTGGATGTGAAAGGATAGGAGGGTTTATGAATGGAGAATGTGGAGATAATGGAGGAGTTGGGATAGTGAATTTTGGGACATAAGGACCCAAAACAGATTTAGGAGATGGAGGATGCGAATTATTTTTTGGTGGACTAGCAACTTTGGATGTCGTTATGGATTTTTTATTTGAAGGCATGGTATATTTTTTCTTTGGGATCCACATGGTTTTTATTTTTTCTTTAGTGGGCCTTTGTGGCCTTTGGGATTGATTAGGCTTTTGGATTTTATTTTTTCGTTTCTTCAACATGCCTTTTGAATGGGACATGAGGATCTTTAGATTCATGTGGATGTTTGGATTTATGCATTTTTACTTTGGCATCCAAAGTTCTTTTAGTAGAAATGGTATGGGTAGGAGGCAATGGATGATGTGGAGGAGATGTGGAGGAGATGTGGATGGAGTGATAGAGGTAGGCTTTTGACGAATGTGTGTGGATGGGGGATGTGAGATAGCATGCATGGAGGGGTGCCTTTGTTGATCTTGATTAGGAGTTATGAATTTAGGATTCTTGTGATGTGTACTAGGGATAGGTGATGGATGGATAAGAGGATAAATAGGATAGGATGGAGGGGGTGACTTTGGGATATAAGGGCCCAAAATGGACGTTGTATATGGAGGATGTATTATGGTGGATGGAGGTATGTAAGGACCCAAAGTAGATGCAGTAGATGAGGAATGAGAAATGGTGGATGGAGGGACATAAGGACCCAAAATAGACTTAGAGGATGAAGGAGGAAGATGGATGGTTGTTTTGAGGTAATATTATGGAGGAGGCGGGATGGCGACAAATGATTTGGTGGAACGGTGGAAAGTGCCTCTCATTCTTTTAGAAGAGGATCGGTTAAGATGCATGGAGGTTGTACCAACATTTTTGGATTGTGATTCTTGGGAGATATATCCAAGACCTTGTGTTCCTATATGTTCTTTGACTTGGATGGGCTCTAAAGTACCTTGCTCATCAAGGCCTAAACCTTTTCCTTGATAGCTCATGTTCTTGATCATGTGATCTATGGTAGGATGCTTATTATTTTGGAAGCATGATGTGAGTCCATTAGTAGGTGGAGGAGGAAGGGTGGTGCATATGCTTTGTTTTTCTTCTGCAAGGATACCACCATGGATTATTTTAATGTTACCAAGGTGATACAAAAGTGGCATTGGGATGGTAGGAGTGTATGGCAATGAAGGATCATGAGATGGAGACGAGGGGATAGCAGCATCTTGATCAGGAGGAATAGGTGATAAGGGATCGAGAGAGGGATTAGGTGGTATGAAAAGATCTAGATTTATGGCAGTGGGTGATAAGGGCTCATGAGATGGGGTGATTGGATTGTGAGAACAAAGGGGATCAGGGGATGGAGTGGATGAGCTAGTGTGATCTTGAGATGGGATGGAAAGGGTGGCATGGTCTTGATTGGGAGGAGGGGAATCATGAGATGGGATGGATGGGGGACTATGATCTTGTGATGGAGTGGATGGGATGGTAGTATCTGGATTTGGAGGAGGGGATATTCTTGTATGCTTTGGATCAAGCCCTTAGCATGGCTCATCATGTGTGGGAGGCACGATGACAAAGGAGTGTTGGAAGGACTCCTCAAGTGTCGAAGATAGGAGGATGGAGGATTCATGAAGGTCATGGGATTGAGGTTCAGTAATATTGGGATTAGGAGGAGTGGATTGGATGTCTCCAATGGATTGGCGGGATCTAGTAGTATAAAATGGGGATTCAATGGATTTGATGTTTTTGATGGGCTCAACTGTTTGGACAGTGTTAGGAATGGTAATGGTAGTGATAGGTGTAGAATGGAGGAGGACCTCATCACTAGTGACTATACATGATAGAGTGGGATGGAATTGTTTCACAACATCAAGATGTGGATTTGGGGATGTCTCTTATGTCATGAGTCCTTGGATGACATTTGGAAGGGATGTAGGATTAGGTGGGGTGATGGGAATGGCTGGAGGATTAGGGATGGTTGGAGGACTAGGATTAGGGATTTATGGATTAGGATAAGCTAAGGGGATGGGATTAGATGGAGGACTGGGAGTGATTGGAGTATTAGGATTAGGGATTGGTGGATTAGGATTAGATGAAAGGATGGGATTGGATGGAGGACTAGGAGTAGTTGGAGGACTAGGATTAGGGATTGGTGGATTAGGATTAGATGAGTGGATGGGATTGGATGGAGGACTAAGAGTGGTTGGAGGACTATGATTAGGGATTGGTGGATTAGGATTATATGGAGGATTAATATATAATGTGGTGAAGGGGGGATTGATGCAAGAGGATGTGAATGATGAATTAAGATAGGAGCACGTGGATGTTGGACTCAGTTGGGAAGATTGGGATGGTGGGTAATAGTAGGAAGATGTGGGTGATGGATTAGGATGGGAAGATTGAGATGATGGAGGAATGTAGGAAGATGTGTACATTGTATTAGGATGGGAAGATGTGGATATGAAATTAAGATAAGAGGATGTGGGTGGTAGATTGTGATAGGAAGGTGTGGATGTTGGATTAGAATGGGAAGATTGAGGTGGTGAATTATGATAGGAAGGTGTGGATGGAGGATCAGAAGAGGAGGATTGAGGTGATGAATTATGATAGGAAGGTGTGGATGGAGGATCATGATAGCAATATGTGGAGGTTGGATTAAGATGGGAATATGTAGATGTGGAATTAAGGTAGGGATATTGGGATGGTTGATTATGATAGGAAGGTTTGGATGTTGGATTAGAAGAGGAGGATTGAGGTGGTGGATTACCATAGGAGGACATGGATGGTGGATTGGAATAGGAGGATATGGGTGATGGATGAGGATAAGAAGATTGAGATGGTGGATTAGGATAAGAGGAATATTGGTATGGTGGATTATGATAGGAAGGAGCGGGTGTTGGATTAGGATGGGAAGATTGAGATATGGGATTAAGGTAGAGATATTTGGATTGTTGTTGATGATAAGGATAGGAGTATGGGGAAGTTGGATTACTATAGGAGGATGTGGATGTTGGATAGGATACAGGTGGAGAGGGAGGACATGATCAATATGTGGATGGTGAGGATATTGGATATCCCTTGTCAAGGCTAGCATAAGGACTATTATTAGATGTGGATGAAGGCATGGGGGGGTAGTTTGGAGGAGTGGTTGGATTTTGGGAGGCTATTGGAAAAAACTTGCTAGAAATGATAGCATCAAGGGAATCTATATTACTCTTCTTGATCAACAAGACTTTCATTATCGTCATCAACGTAGTTAAGATTTCCCTTGACTACTATTATTGGTTGTGTGGGAGGAGGATAAGGATTCATGATGGATATAAATTAGAAGGAAAGAATAGATGATGGAAGAGGACGGATTGGAATAATATGGGGGAAGATATCTTAAGATTTGGTTTGATATCAGAAGATCTTGGATATGAATGGACCAAAAGCCCAAATCAGGATTTAGGTTAAGCTCAGATTTAGATTAGATTAATGCTTAGATTAGGATGATGGGATTAAAGCTCAGATTAGAATTGGATTGGAGCTTATATTAGGACTATATTAAAGCTCATATTATGGTCCGGAACAGCCCATGGGTGACAGGATTGAGAAAAACCGAAAATCAAAATTTTCAAATTTTTTTCAATTTTTTCTATGTCCTAGTAAATCGCATTTTCGGAGGTCTTCGAAGCGGAATTTGGGTTTGAAACTTGCATTGGTTTATAAAATTGGGTCGTTAAAGATGCTCTATTTTTGGTATTGAATAATTACTCTAGGAAACCTTTCTGATGGTGTAAACGGTTCTGAATTTTGAGCACCGAGTAGAAATTTATGACCCCAACAAGTTGGGGTAAATAAATTCCTAGATTTTTTTGAAAACTGGATGGTTTGGGGATGGATAGGACAAGGAGGAATGGTTGGATGATGATTTTGGATTGAGGAATATGTAGGCTAATTTTGGTATGAAGGATTGACTCTTTGGATGTGATGAACAAGGCAGAAAGCAACTGAACAGAAACCGAAACGAACCCGAATGGGGGCCCAAGATGAAAAAAAGGTAGATTCACCTATTTGTTTAGGGCTAGGTCGCATGTTCTAGCAAGGCAAGGTCACCTATCAGGGCAGGGTCGCATGTTTTGGCAGGGCAAGGTTTCCTGTCAAGGCAGGGTTGCTTATTCTAATAGGGTAAGGTCGCATGTTAGGGCAGTGTCACCTGTCAAGGCAAGGTCACCTATTCTGGCAAGGAAATGTCATCTTTTAGGGCAGGGTCACCTGTTTTGGCAAGGCAAGGTCGCCTATCAAGACAGGGTTTCCTGTTTTGGCAGGATAAGGTTGCCTATTCTAGTAGGGCAAGGTTGCATGTCAGGGCACGATCACCCAAACAGCTTCTAGATTCGACTTAGTCCAGAAAACAGTCAAGTGATATCGATAAGCGAGGTGAATGGGCTTCCAAGACGGGAAAATGGGTACATGAAACGGGTGAACAAATACTTGGAATGGGTGAACGAACACTCGAAATAGGAAAATAGATGCTCGGAATGGGAGAACGACACTCAAAATGAGAAAATGGAGACCTAGAACGAGTGAACGGATGCACGAAATGGGTGAACAGATGCTTGGAATGGATGAACAGATTCTTGAAACATGCAAACGGATGCTCAGAACAAGTGAACAGATGCTTGAAATGGGGGAACGACACTCAGAATAGGAAAATGGATCCTCGAAATGAGAGAATGGATACACGGAACAGGAAAACGGATACCTAGAATGAGGGAACGACACTCGGAATGGGAAAGCAGATACCCAGAATGGATGGATAGATAGTCGAAATGGTTAAACAAATACCCGGAATGAGGCAACAACACTAGAAATGGGAAAACGGGTACCCGAAACAAGAAAAAGACTAGCAAACAGAAGCTCAAAATGACTATCTGGAGGGTAGGGTCACCTCTTTGAGGGGTAGGGTCACCTATTTGGAGGGCAAGGTCGCCCCTTTGGAGGGTAGGGTTTCCTATTTGGAAAAACTACTTAGATTTGACTTAGGCAAGGTACAAAATAGCTGAGACAGGAAGGGCGAGGTCGCCCCTTTGAGGGAAGGGTTGATTGTTTGAGGGAGGGTTCACCCCTTTAAGGGAAAGGTTGCCTCTATTTGTTGGTTTGAACTTGACTTAGGCAAAAACAGTTATGGCAAAGTACAAAAATAGCAAGCAAATGGCTAAAACTAACTGATAAACACTGGTTTTGCACAAAGAAGACAGTTCAAGAAGCACAAGCCTAAGATTAGTGTTAAGGGTATGGTCAACATGATCCTCTATCTAGGTTGAACAAGGATTCTAAGGGAGTCCCTGATATATGCACAGTACGTGGGGCACAACCGTGAACACCAGCCCGTCACAAGCGTGAGTCAAGAACTTCCAGTGAGACACTAGAAGCTCGGACCAACTCTTCACATCTTGTCTAGGTATCACCCTATCTTTGACACTCTTCCAAACATGATGTGACTGGGTTGAGGTACAAATTTCTCTCTTCCCCCTTTATTTACCCTGCCAATAACACATAGTTGGGATCATCCCTTGGGGTGATGAAATCCCCAAGCAGGACCTGCTAAGAAAAAAAAAAGGGAGAAAAGAACTTAAGTGGACTATGATTTCTCTTCACCCAAGATCACCAAATGGCACAAGGGGATCGGATACGTCAATATCCCACTTGTACAAATACTCAAACAAGTTTTTTGACCCCTTTTAATTAATTCTATGTGCCTAGTTAAGATAAAAAATCACAACCAACTATCTAGAGAAAATAAATTTTCTCCCCATCTGCAGAATTTTTTTTACTAGTTTATTTCTTTTGGTGTCTTCAAAAAACAAGCTACACAAACATTAGTAAACAACACACTCACAACCAAACACACGTTAGCAAGTCAGCAGTAAGGAAAAAAAACATAAATCTACACGCTGGAATGAAAAACTAATTGTTTGTTTACCTGATTTACCTATGTTCCAGGCAGGGCCACCTTTATTTTTTGGGTACAACCAGCTCTTAGGGCGAGGTCACCCCTTTGTGGGCAGGGTCGCTTATCCGTGGGCGAGGTCGCCCCTTTGTGGGCGAGGTTGTCTGTTCAATCTGGAATTTTCAAAAACAGTAAGAAACATAGGAAAAACATAAATAGAAAGTCGAGATGTTGGGATGGGTCGCCTATCCGTGGGTGAGGCCACCCCTTTGTGGGCAGGGTTGCCTGTTTACTCCAGAATATGCAAAAACATTCAGAAACACAGGAAAAACATAAACAAAAAGTCAAGATGTTGGGCAAGGTGGCCTATTTGTGGGCGGGGTCACCCCTTTGTGGGTGGATTTGCCTCTGCATTCTAGGCAAGACTGCATTTGTGTTCCTAAACCTACAAAACGTCAAAAAACAAAAAAAATATGAAAGAACATCACTGTGACGTGGGTCCCATCGGGCATGTGAGAAATGTGTGCAGGTGTTTAGCTAAGTTAGAAATACAAAACTAAATGTAAATGCAACAAAGTAAACACAAACAACACCTCAATGATTAGGCCTAGTTGAATCTAAGTAAACAACAACAAAACAACATGAAAATGATATACCTTGTTGTTTGCTTAAATTGTTGAGGTGGTTCGCCCTTGAAGATGCTTTTGATGTATGCTCCTTGACAATGTGCTTGCAATAATGGAGATGGTTGAATGATTGATGATAGTGGGTGAGATACTAATGAATGCTAATAATGGAGATGAACTACACTAATGCCTACAAAATGGCTTGAATGCAAATGACTTGAATGTAAATGACTTGAATGCAAATGACTTGAATGCAATAATCTCCAAACTCTAATCATTTTTAACTTGAGGCCAAGTCTCTCCATTTAAATAAAAATGGACGGTTGAGATTAAGCCACCATAGACAAGATGAAGAGCTATGGTGATTTGAAGACTTACAAGCCCTCACATCTTGCCATGTGGAGGGTGAGATGGAAAAATTACAAGGTGACATGGAAAAGGCTATGTGATCCCAAGGTACCTTGTGATTGGAGAGGATTTCCTCAAAAATTAATTCCTTGTCCCCAAGTGGGGTTAAAAGTGACAATTGAGGACTTTTAGAAAGTCCACTCTTGTCACCATGGGATTGGAGAGGGCGTTGGAGAAATAAAAGTGAATTTTTAATTCACATGTTTGGAGGAACTCAATTGATAAGACAAGGTCCTCCTAAAGGAGGTCCTTGTCCCATGTACTTTATGTGACCTATGAGAGGTCATGGGGAAGAGAAACGCATGGGGGGAATAAATGAAATTTAAAATTACATTGGAAAGGACACGGGGATTGTAAATGGGATTAAAAATTCCATTGTGTTGGAAGAATAAATTGGAATTAAATTAGCTAATGAAGGATTAGAAGAGAGTTAGGTGGCTAATGATGATTAGGAGCCAACTTACAAAAGTTGGAGAATGTGACACATCCTAATCATGGATTAGGGATGTGTCACATCCCTAATGATGGGATTAGGAGATGAATTAGGATTAATTGTGGATGGAACATAAAGGGAATTAAATAAGTGGGTTATTTATTTAATTCCTTGGAAGAAAGAGATAAAGGGATAAGGTATTTAATTATGTAAATAAATACCTTAAGGATTTAGAAGACTTTAGGGGTATTAATTAAATAATAGTAATGTTATTTAACTAATGTAGACAAAAGGCTATTTAGACGAAAAGGGTAAATTTGACCAAATATAAGTTGTCAAATTTAGATGTCTACACGCACAAATAAAGCACCTCCATCTATTTTTTGGCTCTTTATCCTATCATTCCTTGCATTGCATCCATCCATCGCATCATTCATCCTATTTATTCCATCACCCATTTGTGTTTGTATCATAGCTTGATATTGTGAAGTATTGTATCCCCTTTAGTACTACTTGGCATATTCCTATAGTCAGTTTGTCCTGCCTATATCGAGGTAGTCTATTGCATAACACTAGGGTCAATTTGTTATGGATTGAATCTAGTTCTTATATATCTTGAGGTTATTGGAAATATCATTGAAAATCCCAAAAACATTCATAAAATTTTCATCAAAAAATCAAAAAACATCAAAATCCTGTACAACTAAAATCCAAAAACATTCAAAAAATTGTAAAGTCAAAAAAACAAAACACATCCAAAACACATCAAAATCCCTAAAAAGGTCAAAACATCAAAAATCCAAAAATAGTACCTTGTCAAACTACAAGTCTCTAAGATTGAACATAGGAAAGACCATAATTGATGTGCCCCCAAGACACCCTAGGTCATTCCTTTCGGAATCTATCATAATAAACTGACAATTCATTAATTATTCATATCTCATCGTCAATAAGTCAATTCAGTTGAACTACGTGGTCTCTTTGTGTATAACATAGGGAAGGCTAATTTTTTATCAGCCCCCGAAGCCCCTAGGATAGTCTTTTAGATTAGGTTCTTGGTTGAAATCTAGGAAAACCCCAAAACATTTGAAAATTCAAAAAACCCCTAAACATTCATAAAATTCAAAAAATCCCTAAACATTCAAAAACTCAGAAAACACAAAAAAAACATTTGCAAAACTTGGAAAATCCCTAAACATTCAAATATCTGAAAATCCAAAAACATTTAAAATCTCATAAAACCCCTTGACATTTGAAAACTCACAAAATCCCAAAACATTAGAAAATTGAAAACTACAAAAAAATAGAAAAAATTCAAAAAGACCTAAACAACATCAAATATCTTTGAGAAAACCCTAAACTACCTCAAATAATCAAAAACCAAAACATCCACATAAACATTCAAAAAGACCAAAAATAGCCTCAAAAACTTTTTGAAATATCAAAAACATTCATATTCAGAAATATCCAAAACCATCCATCCCATTTCGTTTTCACCCACAATACACCTTCACTCATAATAAATCAATTATCCCCTTTAACCTTTGGTAAAACAAGTAGAAAACAAGTGTTGCAAGTCGTAAAGTGAGAACCTAAGTGTCAAAATCTAAAGTCTAGATCATAGATAAACGAGTCAGTGAAGTCTATATCAACAGCTTATCACACACCTCATCCAAATCAAAACAATTGATCAACATGATCTAGGATGAATCCTTCCTATGATACACATCAGTATCAGAAATCACCTTAGCTATATTAAACCAGGAAGATATATAGATAACACTAACTATTTGTCATTGATTTGTTCTTATGATTTATCTTATTGACCCATTTTGAGGACCTCTCAATGATGTCTATCAAAATGATTTAGAGAGAAAGAAATGGGGCATCGATTGTTATCTTTTGTTTGTTGTGCTTGTGGGTATTCTTGTAAAATAATCTCGGTGCATACTTGCTTAGTTGTGTGTGGGGAGGTTGTTTGGGATAGATTGTTGACTATTGTGTAAGCTTTGGTCCAATATATTCTAAACTTCTAAAATACATTCCGATGAGGTTTCTGTATGTCAAGGTGTGAACAAGAACTATCCTATCTATTTGCAGAGTCAAAGTCCATTACACTAGATACAGTTTGATCATGGTTATCAATACCATGATGCATCGTGTCTATGTGTTATATAGAAAATAAGGAATGACAAAAAATCCCAATCCCAAGATATTATCAAATCATCATCATCATCATCATCTCTCATCACCATCTCTAATAAAGTCTTGATGGATCAAAGACTTGTTGGAATTTTGAATCAATCTCAAAATCGATGGTCAAATCATTCATCTTATTTCTTCTATCGTCTTTCCATGCTA
Organism: Sequoiadendron giganteum; assembly: GCA_007115665.2. Classification (NCBI taxonomy): domain Eukaryota; kingdom Viridiplantae; phylum Streptophyta; class Pinopsida; order Cupressales; family Cupressaceae; genus Sequoiadendron; species Sequoiadendron giganteum. The sequence goes on from CM021100.1 coordinate 450,366,131, forward strand.
ACCTGATATCATGAAAGTCAATAAAAAAATCATCATGCATCCATCCTGCATCCAAAAATCATAAGCATGCATACATCTCACATCATCACAACATATCATAATAAAGGAAAACATAATTCATTGCATCATCATTATCATTAAAGTTGTTTTGAATAATATAGATTTTTATTCTAAGCATCTTAATACATTGCATTACCATTCATCACATCCATATCATAATCATTCATAGCATACATACTATAAGCATCATCCATATACATACATCATCACATCATCACATCGTAAATTTCATAGAAAAGTACACAAAAAGAAATATATCTTGCATATCATATCATTTGCATAAGCATGTCATATCATCCATCCCATAAAATATCATACAAAGATATTGAAAAAGAAGATAGTGCATCCATTACATGGCATTCATCTCATAACATTGCATGTCATACACATTACATCATAGAGCATCATCACATACCACATATCATATAAATAAAAGAAGTTCATTGCATCCCATCATATGCATCCATGCATTCATAAAGCATGAAATAAAGGTGCATCACATCATAAATTTATATCATCTCGTATATATATCAAAAATGATTGTCATGATACAATATATAAATCACTGTGTGATATATCAAAATATACATGAGGCTACCCATGGCCGATGACTGTCTATACATCATCAAAGTTGTCTACATCAACATCTGAGCTTTCCAGGAACTATTTTTCATCCTCTTCACCAGCAATCCCTCGTTCGTTGGGGCATAGTGGGGCATCTATATCATCTTCAGCTCAACTATCTAAAAAGTTGCAGCTCTTTGATTCAAAAGAAACCTTAAATCTCAAGTATCTCAAGCATAAGTCTGATTTTCACCTATTGTGAGCCTGATCAGAACACTTTATTCTCTGATCGATCTCTCAAGGGGGCAACCAATCATCTTTCGATCATATTGATATCAAATCATCTAACAAATTTTGTTCCAAGCCTTTCTAGCAAATATTGATCAATTTATCAAATCAATCATCATTGGGATATATCTTTCAGTATCAATCCTTGTGTACATAACTTGACAAAACTATCCTTGCATTGTTGTGAATCCTCAACAATGTTATCAACCAATCAATCAAAACAATAAACTTTATCTTGGCTATCAACATCTCAAAGAGATCATCGATATCCATTTTTGCATCGTAATCAGCACCAAAATCAACATCAATTTTTGAACCAATGCAACAAGTACATTTATTCAAAGAGGGGGAAAATGTAGACACTTAAAAATGTCTTGAATGATATCATGCACTTGAATCTGAAAAAGTAACACCGTTTCATCTTAAAACCCATCCTCTTTCCGCTTAATTGATTAAATAAGCCTAGCTATTTAATTAATTGCATCATTTTCATCTATTAATCTAATTGACCTAATTAGGTTAATTCACCCACTATCATGTTAATCTTTCATCCTATTAAATTGGATAAATCAAATTATCTAATTTAATCCCTAAGTCCTCTTATTTAATTAAATAACCGTAAGCTATTTAATTAAACATCATATCACATCCCATGTTTCATTAAATCATTTATTTAATGAATATCATTTAATTACCCTGATTTGTATAATTGAAACTTTATTTAATTATCAAATTACTAATTAAATTTAATCTTCCCACTTGCAAGGGAATATTCCTCCTTTGCACATTCCTCCAAAACGAGAGTATTCCCATAGAATATTCCTTTGCACAATTTAATTTGGTTTTAATTAACTAAATATCTAATTTTCCTAATGCATGAGAATATTCTTTGAGAATATTCTCTTTCTTCACTCATTTGAAAAAGGGAATATTCTTTTTTTGAAAAAAAAATTCAACACGACTTCTTGTGCAAGTTTTGAAAGTGTGTTTGTTTGGATGAATGTGAGCCCTTCATGGGAATCCATGATCCCTACCTCCATCTTTCTCCAATTTTGACCATTGATTAGATTTTTTAATCTTAGCCCTTCACTTCTCATTTGTCCTCCTATAAATAGGTCACTATTTGGAGACAAATAGATCCATCTTTTAAGAGAAAAATTATGATGTTAAAATAATTTTCACTTGCACTCATATTCATCACTTATTTAGCATCTCTTTAGCTTTATTTACTTGCATCATTAGCTTAGCTTTCATGGTAACATAGATGCATCCATTTAACATATTTCATAATTAGGGTTTTGCTCTTTTTAGCTTAAACTCCATTTAGATTAGCTTTGCATACACCCATATCGATCATCTTAGCATAGATCATGTTAAAATAGCTTTCATCATGTTAATTTAGCTTTTAAATCATGTTTTCATACGCATCTATCATCGGTTTCGTTGTTTCTCTTCAATAGAATCGATCGAAACAAGCTCATTTATCCACGGGATTGGGAAAGGATCGCCATTTCACATCAAGCACAACACCACTCCCTCAATAGGCTAAGCTTCAATGGATTAGAATAGGTTTTTATGAAGCTTTCATATTTTTATATGTTAGTTTTAATGGATTCTTAGTTTAGTTTTGCATTAAATGATCTTATTGGGACTGATTTTTAGTGGCCTAATTATGCTTCAAATCCTCATGGATCAAGTGTAGTCAGCCTATACTAAGTCATCAGTCACATTTCTATCTCTCTTCAATGATTTTTTGTTTGTGTTTGAAGAAATTTTATTTGGGATCTTTCTCTTTTACATTTATGATGGATTTCATCTTCACAATAATTGATTTGATACCATCGTATATCTCACCCAAACAAGGCCTATCCATGTTAGTATAATGGATCATGCTCAATATGGACTGAATTAAACTGAGAGGATACTCAACACGATCCCATCAATTGTCATCTAAGACATTTGATTAACCTTTTTTTCTTGTTTTATATTTTTCCCATATGGACCAATATTGGTTGACGACCATGTTAGAAATTTCCTCACAAACCTTCGCAAGTCATCTCAACACAGTTATGTTGGAGGTAAAACAGGTCTCAACAACCTATTTGAAAACCAAAATTAAATTTTTTACAAAATTGAAACATATTTATTTTATCTTTAATAGGTCTAATTTAAAGAATGTTCTAAATATGCCTTATGACATATGGTGGTTGTGAAAAACATTTGGATCTCTTCGGCCTTAGCATACACCTATTTGATCCAATCAATTTTGGTGCCAATTCTTTGTAGCATAAGGAGTTGACATCACAAGGTTTCCAAAAAATGTGTGACACTAACTCTCCTCAACCATTAACCCAACCACTATAAATTTTGGCATTGTCTATTATAACTTGCACAAAAATTTGAGAGTGCACTTCTTCAATGGCTTGAAAAAGAATGTTAGCAATAAATTCATCATCCTTCACCTCCCCTTCATAATCCACTATTCTAAAAACAATCCCATTTAGGGGACACTACAATAACATTGATCAATGATTGATTCCTTGCACTTTCCATCCATTAGAAAAAATGGACACCCTTTTTTTGGCCCATGAATTCCTTATGAGCTTCAAGGAATCCTCTGCAAAATTCACCTCCTTTTCCAATAAGGTTCTACTCACCTTCTCAAAATCTAAGCCCTTGTACCCTTTTGGAGCCTCATTAAATGCTTTCACCATTTCATGCCAATATGGTGAGCGAACAACATTGAATGTCCATCCATTAGCATAGAGACATCTCGCTATGTGTTGATCAACAATCTCTCGAGACTCATTTTGAAATATCATTTCAAATGGCTCCTTTGATCTCTTATGTGTATAGGTCATAGTTTATTCTTCAGGTGTGGATGAAAATGGGTGGTTCTTTATAGGTTGAAGATTTGAAGGTAGTTGAGAGGGCTTCATCCCCCAAGATCCTTTCATTAACAAAGGATGATTTGATTTTTGGACTATTGCTTGATGTGTTTTCTCTTTCTCATCAATATATGCCAAGACTTGTGATTCTAGAATGCCTTCACCATCTTTGCCTAGGAAAAAATTGATGCCTAGTCAATGGATATTGCATAAATGGCCTTTAACTCAACTATATGAGCTTGAATATCTAACATTAAATTCTACAAATCCAAACATAAACACCCACCGTGCCTAGAAGTTTTTGTATCATTTCAAAATATTTTGAAAGGGGAGAGTTTGAGTCTATTTTGAAGTAGAGTCGGCTTATGGAACTATAATTAGATGTCCTTATAATACTTACGACAACAAGTTCAATAAACAACATATTTGAAGGATTGAAAACAAAAAATTAATTTATTTTAAAAAATTAAGCACGTGTTATAGATTCTTAGAAGAATGAAAACAAAACAAAAACTTCAAAAGAAAACAAAAAAGTTCATTTCTAAAAATATATATAAGAAAAAAAACCAAAAACTTGAAAAAAACCTACCTCTTTTGAAGAAATATTCCTCTATGATCTCCTTGAAAACAATTGAACTCTTGGAAATGCATAGGAATAGCAAACTAACCAATTTGGAACATTTATCAATCAATCTTCAACTTTATATGTGCAATGGAAAGCAAAAAAAAAATTTAGCAAGAATGAAGAATATTTTTGTTTCTCATTCACAATATGAGAAATTATTTTTTTTTCTCTTTTAGATGTCTTTTATAGCACATTTTAGAGTTTGGGGGGCAAATTTTTCTTTTTGATTAAAAAAAATTGAAAATTTTAAAAAACTAAAAATTAGTGAAATACATAATCTAGGCGCAAGTGCCCACTAAATACAATGTAGGTATCCCCAGGTTCATCCCAAATGGACCCACAAGTGATATGCAAGACCCTAGTTTCCCCCCAGGGTGAACCAAATCTGGACATGAACCTAGGGGTTCCACCCAACAAACCAATAACAAAGGTTAAAACACTTCACTATGGAAGAAATCAAGTATGCCACTTTTTCCTTACGGACCACAAAGGCTCTAGGATCGAATGGATTCCAAGAAATTATTTTTCAAATATTATGGCATCTAGTTGGATTGGATGTGTTCAAGGTAGTTGAAGAATATAGGGCCATGAAGTCAATATTCAAAGGATGGAACAATACCTTTATTGTTCTTATTCCAAATAATAATTATCCTATGTGCTTTGATGAATATAGACCTATATGTAACCTTTGCAATGTTATTTATTAGATTTTTACAAAGGCCATGGCTTTAAGACTTAAAGCTTGTTAGGAGATCTTGATATTGGAGGAATAAAGGGATCTTATGAGGTAGGTAAATTTTAGATGGCATTATTATAGTGCATGAAATCATTAATTTGATAAAATGTAAGAAGGAAAATATGATTTTGAAGTTAGATATAAGTAAATCCTATGATCAAGTTTCTCAAGGATTTTTATTCAAGTTCATGAATAAATTTGGTTTCAACGAGTAATATCAATCGGTTTAAAGTTGTAGCTCCTTGGTTTCATACTCCTTTCTTATCAATGGTTCCTCTACTGAATTTTTTCCAACCAAAAAGGGATTAAGATAAGATGACCCCTTGTCCCCTTTTCTATTTCTTATTATCATAAAGGTTCTTGGTAGGGCCCTCAAGGTATAAGCTACGGGTAGGAAATTGAAAGGTCTCCAAGTCTCTTCTTCCATTGATAATGTGACTCATCTCCAATTTGTTGATGACACTCTTATTTTAAGTGAAGCCTCAACTAGGGAAGTCAAATCAATAAAAAGGAGTCTGGACTTCTTTGAAAAATTTGTAGATCAGAAGATAAATCCATAAAAATATAGGATCTTCTTCATTAAGGACAGGTGTCTTGAAAAGCCGAACATCTTGTGTATCTTAAGTTTCCCAAAAGGAGACCTCCCTATCAATTATTTGAGGATATCCCTTTTGGATAAATGAGCTACTAAGAATTAATCGAAGGTGATAGTTGATAAGTACAAAATAAAATTTCTTCCTAGAAAGGCAAGTGGCTTTCCTCGCTGTTAGAATCACTTTAAGTAAACATTCCCTGACTACTATCCTTGTTTTTATTATGTTAGGTTTTCAAGTTCCTAGTATTGTGGTCAATATTTTAGAGAATATTTAGAAGACCTTTTTATGAAGTGGCATTAGGGATGATAGGAAGTATAATTAGGTTAAATGGGAACATGTTTGTCTTCTTAAGAATTAGGGGAGGTCTTGGGATAAGGAACAATAAGAATATTAACAAAGCATTAGATGTGAAATTATTAAGGGTATTTGTGAAGAAAGAGATTTTGGAGAAAAATAATCCAAGCTAAATATTTGGAAAATGGAGTAGAAATCCTCTTCTTTAAAAATTCTTCTATCCCAACCAGGCCATGTATATGGAATTTTTGAGAGCTTGCAGGTTTTGGACTAGATGGAATTTGGGGACAAGCAGAAGATTTTTTTTGGAGGGGTAGACGGTTCAACGAGGCATTAGTTCAAACACATGTGAGGCCTTTGGCCTCCTTTAAACATTTTATTGGGGCATGGGTTGATTCCTATGTCCAGGAGGAAGGGAGGAGAAAAAATTGGACCAAGCTAATTCCCCCTAGGGATGATCCTAGAAATGTGTGTAAATCCTTGGAAAGGGAGTTAGAAAGCTAGTGGATTCCATGGAACAAGGAAGATAATTTATTTGGAATAGTAGTAAGTATGGCATAATTAGTGTGAAGGAAGCTTACATTTTAGTTTTAGGGCAAGGCAATAATGGGGAATTTTCTAGTCAACAAGTTTGACTCCCTTATGGCTTTCAAAAGGACAATGCATTCCTCTAAGTTGCCACTTGTCGAAGGGCTCTAACTTAGGATAGGTTACAAAGGCTAGGAAGAGTAGGCCCTTCAAGTGCATTCTCCTCTTAGAGGAGGAAGAAATAATTGATCATCTTTTTTCGCATTGCTCCTTTTCAGGCCAGATATGGTATTAGGGCCTCCAACGATGGGGCCTCAATCTGATTTTGTTGATAAACATTGAGAATCTTCTAACTCATTGGTGGTTTCCTATTGGTAGGTCAATTCATATATTTCTATGGAGCTACACCTCATCTTTGATCATTTAAAATATTTGGTTAGAAATAAATTGAAGGATTTTCCAAGTCAAAAATTTGAACATGTCTAGGATATGATTAAATCATCTCTTTAGGAATTAGAGGAGGTTAGCATAAAGGGAAAAAGTTATTAGTAACGAGAAAGGTTGTTCTAATGCTTGGTGGAGATTTCATTAGTCAAATCTTTGGTCCAAACCAAGGGAGGCTACAAAGAAGGAAGATAGGTGGCTTACCCCCTCACTAGGGTGGGCAAAGCTTAATATTGATGGAGCGATGAAGGGAAATCTTGGGCCAACAAGAGGGGGCACATATTCAAAGACACTAACAGGTAGCCCCTCCTCTTATTTGTATTAGATTTTAGAACTTCCAATTATATTATTGAGGCTAGAGTTGTATGTCATGTGTTGTTGGCTTAAGGAAGGGGCTAAAAAAACTACAAGTGAAAGGGGAGTCCAATATGATAGTTCATATCTAATCTTGTAGGAACTAACACCTAAGGAATATTTTTAGTAATTCCAAGGAATTGTTGTTCAATTTGGAATGTGTCTCCTTCAATCATGTCAGTGGTTGACTAGGTAGTGAATCAGGGGATTGGGTTTTTCATTGACCAAGATACGACTAAGATGCAATGGGAGAAGGATTTCCCTTTGGTGATCAAGCAACTTCTTATTAAGGATATCCAAACTGATCAACTAATTTAGGGTGGCAGACTAATTAGGTCTTCATTTAATTGTTTCATATTCCTAATTTTTTTAGGCATTATGAAGGTGGATTCAAGGATTCGATGGAGGTGGTTGTCTCTCTAGAGATGGTAGATTGTGGCTCCCATTGACAGAAAAGATGGAGCTTCAAATCCTACAAGAAGATGGGTGGCAACTAGGCCTAAGTAACTTGTTTGGAGGCCCTTGTAGTCAATCTATTTTTGCTTGGTGTTGGTTTTTTGTTTGGTTTGGATTTAGTTAAGGGTTGTAGTATTGCCCAATTTTTTTTTAGTTTGTAGCTAGGTTATAATGGGAGATTGTTGATTTGGGTGGTTTGTTTTGTAGAGATTATTATTTGTTGGTCTCCATCATTTTTTTGAAGTTTTAGCTCTTCATATTTAATATAATATATATAGTTTTTAACTAATTAAAAAGAAATAAACAATGTAAATTAAATTAAATAATTCTAAAGTAAATAAAATTATAAATTAACTCCTTAAGTAAATAAAAATAGCTATTTAAATAAAAATAAAGTAAACAATGTATATATAATAAAGTATGTTTTAAATAATTCTAAGGTATTCTCAAGAAAACTAAATACTATTCATTAAAAAAACTCAAAATTGATATCTTTTGGCATAATTTAAGTAGATTTATTTAAAAAAATTATGTCAGTTATATTTCAATTTTACTTTCTAGAGGGTGTATTTATACACATTAACGATAATTTTAATTTCAATTTCTTGGAGTAGGATTTGATAAAGAATGAAATTCCTTAGCTCAAATAACTAGTGTTTCTACGATGTGTATGTGTTTTGACTATATCTAAATATCAAACTCAAAAGATTGAAGATAATTCTTTGCCAAAAAAAATAGAACAATTGAATTTACCTTTTTTGTGTATAATAGATGTAAGTAATTCATAGAATGACTTCTACAAAAAAAAAAAGCAGAGTACTTGGTGGATAAAACTATAAATATTTGTCTATCAGTTATTTATTGGCACTTTTAGGCGTTGTTGTCAGTGTACATTTGTATCGGCTTATGTATATGTGTTCAATTGAAATTCAATTCATGTGGACTTAATGCTACTTGTAAGCAAATTGAACTCCAAAAATCTAGAAGACTATGTGAATAGATTAATGAATCAATCTAAGTGGCATTACAACTAGGTCAACCAATTTAATGTGTAAATTTTTTAAGATAATAAATGTTGAGATATGATGTATACCTTTTAAATATCACAAAATATCAAAATTGAAATAGATACAAAGCTGACTTTTATGACAACACAACTAAGGTTAATAGAGAAACACTATAAGTGCATAGATAGAGAGCAAAAAACTTCCTAAGATGTTTATCCTAATCTTCTTCAAGTATACATCAAATTAGAAATATTGTGATATGTTTATCAACTAAGCTTAGCAATAGCTTTCAAAACTGACAAAAATCAAGGTGTGCTCTATCAATAAGAGCAACCAACAATATCATATGGTTTATAATCGATAGGTGATCAATGCCAAGAGTTGCTCAGTTTTAAAGGGTTTAGAAAAGACTTAGACAATAACATACAAGTGATAGATGTCATGATATGTTCATCAGAGTCCAATACAAACATTGTTGTATCAAAAGGAATGGGTGTTCTATTAGTGTTATGACTTGCTTGATGTGTGTTTTGCATGTATGCCTATAGTAAGCACTATGCAACAAGTGATCTTGTGGTTGATACAAATATTATGAAATGATTATCTTATCTTCACAACTAGTCACAAATTGAAAAGAGAAGGCAATATGGTGTATAATGGGAAGCACTAGCTTTCCACTTCTTAGCTAGTTACATTTATTGTAAAAGCATTTATGTCCAAATGAACCAAATAATAGAATGTTGATAATGTAATAAAGTTGCAATTCATTTCTTATACTAGTTAGTCACTACCTAGTTAAGTCTTCATGATTTGATATAAATATGGTAACTTTATCTGTACTTGAATCTAAATGTTTGCCCTCATATCTACTAAGCATCAGCATTGAGAAGTATATTTTCAAAATTCTATGAAATTTGTTAGGGAGATGGGTAGGCGATTTGTATCTTACATGAACTACATAATATTATTTGCATAAGAAATTACTTGTATTTTTTTAGAAGTCTTATTGATGAATTTTAGATGTACCATGCTCTCTTCTATGTACTTGTAGATATTATTGAACAAGATGTGTAAAGAATTTTTTGGGTATTTGTCTTAATTCATCTTATGTTTGGCACCTAATAAGTTGTATGTATGCTTCTATTATTAGTAGATGTGATAATTTCTATAATGCATGATGTTACCTCGTAACCTTGTGTATAAAAAGTGTTTACTCCTTGTACTCCTTAAATAATCATATATTAAAAATAAAATGTATTTGTATCAATGAACATTCATTTGGATATGTATCGACAAACGAAGTTGTTTTTTATATTGATAAAAATGGGTGTTGAAAGGGCCCAAACCCACAAGGAAACCCACAAGCACATTGAACAAGTAACATAAATTATGGGACAAACAAAACAACCTCAAAAAAATATAGAGAGACACCAACGTAGCCAAACTATTAGACATGACTACAACCAAAAGGTAATAAACAACAAGGATCGCAAGGATCCAACCTAGGCAATGCCAAACCCTACCCTATTCAATCCCACACCCTTCATTCTAGTATAAGATTGTAAGACAAATTTGGGAAGACCTTTCTTCCACCTTTGTACAATAATCCAAGAAATATCATCATCCAGGTCAATAGAACTAGGAGAAGCAAGGGGTATTCCTCCACACAAGCCCCAACAATGTGCAAAGTAGGAATAGAGGAAAATCAAGTTGGAGTAGGTTGAATGACCACCTCCTAAGAAATTTGAAACATATCCAAAGCCAATGGCATGGTTAGTTGAGCAACTAAAATAGGTGGTTGGGACTCACCAATATGAGTGGCAAGAGTGGGACACACTAGAGTCATACCAATCACAAGAGAGCCAACATCCTAAAAAAAATCATCATGAACTTAAGAGTCAAAAGCATAAATGATGTCAATGGGCCCTTGGTTTGTTGGTGAAGTTGAAAGGTTCTAAATGAGCCCACCAGCGATCAAGTCTTGTTGAGTGCAAGGCCCCGATGCCTAAAAAGAGATGAGGCCGAGATCGTTCCCCGGGCGGATTTTGGCGGAATGGATACCCTTAGACCTTGGCTCTAAGCTAAAGGGGACCCCCTCGGGGTATCTCCAACAAAACAAAAGCATAAATGATGAAGTGATCTTTGATGGCATTCTTCCACCATATCGCAACACCCTTGCATCGAGAGAGTAGGCAATCAACAACTAGATGGCCAATAGTAAAGCAACATTTACATCTATAGGGGAGACCCTCATAATCAAAACATCCTCATGAAGAGGCTTGAAGATATCAATATCCACCAAGGTTCTTGCAAATTCATAGTGACTCATGTAGGAAATGGCAAATTCAACCTTCAAGAAGCGACCAATATGAAGTTGTTATAGAAAAATTATTAGTAGCCAAGAGTGGTTATTACAAAATCCATAATAAAATGATGTGGTAAAACAAAAGGCATAAAATGGCAATCTAGCCATCACATATTTTCAAAGCTCCTAACAATAGCTTCTATGGATTGGGATTCACCTCTAAAGCAATGCATCATCACGCACATGCATATTGAGGGTTTTTAAATGATCAAAATTGATCCAATAAATTACTTCAATGTAATGGAAAAGGAAGTAATTTAATTAATATGATATATGTAGGCTTAGATTTGGGAGGTTAGAAGACATGCATGGAGTGTTTGTAAATGACATTCCAAATCCTCTACAAATCACTTTGCACAAGTCAATTAGAGGAAACATGATTCATTATGCTAGTCTTGCTAGGGTCATGAAACTAATTTGTTTTTACGCTACAATCATATATTGGGTCATAGCCTCATTAATCTCAACTCTATTTGCAATTAACAAAGAAAATAATGGTCACACCAAGGTCATAGATATTCAATACTATCCTACCCAAGTTTTTTAAAATTAGATATTGGATATGTTTTGGTAATGCCACTATACTACCCAAAAGAAACACTAGGTACCTTAAATAGTTATATTTTGAGATCTATTGACAAGAGGATTTGTATTTAGGGTTGGTGTAATAAGAGTTTGAAGTTTAAAATGTATAAATATTTCTCAAACAAAATTTTCTACAAGATAGGCATATTTATCATAGTCCATCTCTGTTGAGACTTTATGAGATCCACGGCCAAGGCTAGTTTTGAGTTAGATGTAAGTGTTATTAGTGCCTTTGACTAATAGAGAAAAAATAATGAGAAAATAAAATGTAACTTAAAAATATGCATAAGAGACTTGGTGAAAATAAGGATGTATTATGATATTGCTCTCATGATTCAACTGTGTAGTTTTTCGAGTCAAGCATGCGTCAACGAGTTTGACTCGAAAAACTACACAATTGAATCTTTATAGCAATAACATAACTTGACATGTGGAAAAAAAAACTCTACTTATCAATTGATGGGCTAAAGGGGCTCTTTAGTGAATGGTTCATAAGGCACAACACTTGCTGAAAGTTTTGCAAATGTGGTTGCAAGCTAAGTGGACTTAACCTTGAGGAAAACTCAATGATTAAGCACACTTGAGATGTAGTAGTACTGGGATGGGTGACCTCCCAAGAAGACCCAATGCTTCACTTTTGTGAACATCACCTAGATGCAATGAGTGTTAAGTGGACCATTCATTATCATGAGAGATGAGTTATTGTGAACCTCCAGTTATGAAACATGGGTCAATGAGTTTGACTTGAAAAACTACATGGTTCAATCCTAATAGCAATATCATAATTTGACACATGGAAAAATGCCTCCTACTTATCAATAAGGATGTACTTTAATTATAGTTGTGTATGCATAAGGGTTATCAAAAACATAAATTTGAAATGTAGAAATAAAATTATGGAAAAATGCCTCCTACTTATCAATAAGGATGTACTTTAATTATAGTTGTGTATGCATAAGGGTTATAAAAACATAAATTTGAAATGTAGAAATAAAATTATGGAAAAATGCCTCCTACTTATCAATAAGGATGTACGTTAAATATAGTTGTGGATGCATAAGGGTTATCAAAAACATAAATTTGAAAGGTAGAAATAAAATTAGGGGTGTCTATTAATACCTTACAATCGCAAGTGTCATGCATGTGATTTATTAAGTGAATCCCCCGAAAGTCTAGCAAGTTGATGAAGATTGGAACTTTATAAATTATTGACAAACTCTTGCTTATATGATATATTGTGAGTTTTTTAATTAAATAAAGTATAACCCATCTTCTCAAAAACATGATGAGTTACGTAGAAAAGAAGTCCCTATAGGCTCAATCAATGTCAACCTCAATTAACAGATATGGAAAAAATTGCACGTTCATTTACATTCCCTTAACTTCATCGAGCACGCATATCTGGTTGCCATAAACATAAGCAGATACAAAAACTTCGATAATAAGAAGAGATTCAATTGTCCCTCTTTATGCATCCTCTACAAGCATTATCTTTTAAATATTATCGAAAACAGGGATGGATTTGTTCATCAAATTTTCGAAGTGAGGGGAAAGCTAAAGAATTTATGCTCACTATTGATGAGGACTGTCCTTACAGCCAAACATTGCAGGTAAATTTACAAGCCTAGTCAGAATTTGGATTGCAAAACTCCTCCTTGTGTTACTCTTAACTAAATAGAAACGATGACATCCTTTGACAACAAAGCACACATGCTTAAGGGCTTAAAAAATCTGACAAATAAAATTGTTTTGAGCTCTTATAAAAGGGCACAATATGACAAAATTTGAATATGCAGGAACTGAAAATATTAAAGTGTTATTGCTTTGGGTTTCCATATGCTGAGACTACACAAACCTTCAAAGAGAATTCTCAGCAAGCTGTGGAATGGGCCAAGTGAAGCAGAGTTTCCAAGTTCAATCTTTAGTTGTGACATGAGCCAAGAAAATCAGAGTTCTCAGTTTCAATTAAAAGTTTAAACCATAAAAGGTGGCGAGTGATTTAGAGATTAATATCTGTAATATTAATCAAAAACTTACCATATTCACTGCTAACATTGATCTTAATATTAACATGCACCAAAATCCAGCTTACTGGCAAGGCCGGCTCAAAAGTCTGAACCATAAAAGGTGGCGAATGATATAGAGATTAATATCTGTAGTATATAGCTGTCATGTTTTTCTAAATCAAAAACGTACCATATTCACTGCTAACATTGGTCTTAATATTAACATGCACCAAAATCCAGCTTACTGGCAAGGCCGGAAGGATCTCCTTATCAAGAAAAAAGTTTCCTGCAAACTCCCATTAATGCCGGTCTACTGCCTGGGCTGAACGACCACCTTTTCGGTATTGGCATCGAAGTTCCTCCAAGCAGCCCTTAAGCAATTTGAATTCAGTGGAAGGGCATCTGTGCCTTTCTGTTTGGCAAATTCTCTGAAACTTTGGCCTTACAAGGATGAGGCCGATTTTCAGGAGCATTATCACTCTCGGTGTTGATAGTCTTTTTTGACTCTCTTCCCGCCACCCAATTAAAATATCTATCTTCCACTTCATTGTAATCTTGTATTCTCGTTCAAAATATATCAATTCCATTCAAAAAATATATCTTCAAAGTTGGGCTCAAATTTCTTTATTCTTTGGCCAAATTTCTTATTATGTCCTAACAAGAATTATGTTGAAGAGCTACATATCATAAGGATGCAGGTAAATTTTGGTAGTTGGTCTAATTAAAAATTCAACAATGAATTTATTTATCTATCTCTTGCTCAAAATTGACGCAGGCTCCCTAAAATGTCATTAATTACCTAAAGTCGTAGACATTTTACCCAATGAATTTATTTATCTATCTCTTGCTCAAAATTGACGCAGGCTCCCTAAAATGTCATAAACCTAAACGAGCATTCCAAATTACCGGGGATGTACTTGATATATAGTCAGTGAGTAGACATTTTACCAGGTCATATATTTAGACCATATCATCTACCAATGTCTTCCCTATACCCCATTTTATTTGCAATAGTACACAATCATTATGAAAAACTCCTTTCACAAGCCAGATTTTACCATAAATTATTTTGTACTTTGAAAAAAAGAATGTACAAGATAATTTGATGCAAAGAAGAACCTACACAGTTAATTGTTAAGCCTGGAATTATTAAGTCAATTGCAAATTTTGGAATTGAAAAATCTGAGCCATTTATTCAAGTTGACCCAAAATTAAATTGAATCAAAGAAGGCAATTGTACCTAACGATTTTAGATAAAATATTTTATCGAACAGTAATCTCCACAAGTGCATTACCTAGGTTCATCAAGCAATCAAAACAAATTTGCAGGCATTCAGACCTTTCAATTTTACAAATCAAAATACAGCTGCCACAGAAACTCATTAAATTTTCTTGATAAAGTCTCTCTGAGAACTTCATCCAATCACTCCTAGCTACCTCCATGTGGTAGCACCAAGGCGTATTACATCTTCACTGCTGGAATCCTTTGGAGGGAAAATATTGTCATTGTCACCTTTTTTAGCACTTGAATCCCCATATAAATCACGGAGCTTGGCAAGATTATTGGGTAAAGCAATCTTCTCTTTGGTTGTTTCCTTCACAGGACTTAGCTGCCGTTCAGCACTGATACTACTCTGTCCTCTCCGTGGACTTCGACTTCGACTCCTGCGAGCATCCCTCTCACGAGATGTCCTCTCAATCCTCGGTCTATCATTATCCCTACCATCATGGTCCCTGTCTCTAGTGTTGATCCTGTCTCTGCCTCTGTCTCTGCCATTTCTATCATAATCCCTACTTTTCTCCCTGCTATGCCGGTCATGCTCCTTGCTCCTTTCCCTATCACGCTCTCTGTCATAATCTTTGCTCTTATCCCTGTCATGCTCCTTATCCCTGCTTCTTCTGCTTCTTTCATCCCTGTCATAATCTCTGTTCCTCTCCCTATCACGTTCCCTATCCCTGCTCCTTTCCCTATCATGGTCTCTTTTCCTCTCCCTGTCATGTTCCTTGTCCCTGCTCTTTTCTACATCATGATCCCTATTCCTATCCCTATCATAATCCCTGCTCCTTTCCCTGTCACGTTCCCTATCTCTACTTCTTATTTGTTCATCCCTGTCCCTTTCCCTTTTTCTTTCTCTTTCTCTATCTCTGTCTCTCTCCCTGTCTGCATCCCGATATCGATCACCATTTGCAGATTTTGGAATATCATCACTTTCATTCCTGTCACGAGGCAATGTTCGACGGACAGGTGAGGAATCTCGAGTAGAAGCACGATGTGGTGCACGCTGGCCAAAGGATACAGATAAAGCTGCTTTCACAGAAGGTGGCCTCCGGGCAGTATCATCTGAACCATGGCGAGTTGCATCACCAGTCACTCCTGAAAGCCGAGTAGGAAGGTTCATTCTTTCCAAATTAGCAGTAATTTGCCGCATGATAGGTACTGGTATACGGGGGAAGAGTGTATCAAAATAGTACTGCACACACACAATGTTCAGAGGCTTAGTAAAGTGATTAAAATATACATGCAAACATCAATTATGTACAGGCTGTGAACAAAAAAATAGGCCTTGGATAACTTAAAATTTGTCAGGAAAATATTAATCAACATTTACTTCAAATATCAGATAAGTACTATAAGAACAATCTCGAACAGAACAAGCAATCAGTCAATATCAAGTGAACAGCGGGCAGTTATCTAAGCAACATAAGTAATAAGTTGGTGATTTTTCATCTTATAAGACAGTAAACTCCACAGTGTCAGGTCAGGAGTGAATGAGAGAGTTTGGAAGGAGGCTAGTGTATATTTCCTTTCAATAGAGCATGTCTTCTTCACAAATAGATGTCTAAAATCCTGCCACTGAGTTTGGATTCTACTAACATTTCAGCACATTTAACTTGGATTGGATTGCAAATGAAACGGAAGTGAATGACCTACTAGAGTTACAACACGGATCAACATGCTAATCATTGAGAAGAGTGCCATGTTGTAATAATGCATTAAAAGAACACTTAAGGCTTCTTCATCTAATGAGACAGGAGCTCTTTATGTACAATTAAAAGAAGATATCCTCACTCTGGTGCTACCACAAAATTCTTCTTATCAAGAAAAAAATCAAATGAACAAGACATCCTCTTAAAGATGCACACAGTAATATTCTGTTAAACAGTGTTCTGTAAACTGCGATCTTACACTAACATGCCTTCATAATGTATATGAATCTTAAGTATATCAGAGGCCTTGAGTTAGGGAAAAATGAAGAGCTTTAAGGCTTTAAATCTTTTATTGAGGTGTACGAACATTTTTTTTAAAAGTTGTTTTAAAAGGAAAAAGATTGTTTTTAAGTAACCATGCTGGATGCTTTCTAATATTCCTAGTCATTTTGTTTGCATTAAAAGCTCCATTCATGAACTCTGAGTTTAAAACTGCAGTTTTTCTTCACAGTCTGATTAGTTCTGAGGGAAATATGAAATTTCAAGTTTTGTTCAGATATTGTTAACAATCATGATTATCCAGTAAGATTCTGGGAGAAATAAATATTGTGACTATTGAATTGATTCTTAAGAAATCAATCCAGCATTTCATTTCGTACTGTCATTTGTAACTTTATTTTTATATTGATTCCTCAGAACTCTCTTGCTTGTTTCTCTCTTAAGCATATAATCTTGTCTATGCAAATATTGCAAGCACCTGCACTACTATGGTGAAAAATTGAACATGATTGGTCATGCAAGAAAGAAAGAAAGAAAAACTGCTTTATGACCATATGGTCTTTTGTTATCAATTTTGAATTTGTTAGAAAAAATATCACAAAGCTAGAAGCAATTGTCCTATGCCAAAAATTAGTCACAAGTCAAGGAAACAAAGAAGCCCACTGTCATAGTTGATTTTATCATTGGTACTGATGCTATCATTTTGCTTTTGTACGAAAGAATATTCCACAGCTAGAAGCAACTGCCCTACATTCCTGGCGCAAAAATTGATCCCAAATGAAGAAATCAAAGAGGCCCAATGTTATGAGTATAATTCGTAGACAATTATATTACACCTAGTAAATTTAGTGCAAACTGAAGTCTTGGAAAGGTAGCACATGTAAAATGTACTTTAACTGAGCCCTCTTGGATCACTTTTGACATGAAAAAATGACAGCCAACAACATGAATAGCTCTCAAATGAGCATCTGTACTTACACTATATGAACAGCAATGTTCATAGTTCATACCAAACATTTGGACCTTCTCCAGTTGTTCACACTACATGTTCCCACTTTCTCCATTTCTTCTGCCACTGATTTGAAACCCCAGTATTTCAAATGGCTACTTAGATGCTCAAGAATGATAGGTCACTTCGTTGATGGCATTTCTTGCACAATATCCATTAGTTCCGTTGCTTTATATCGCTCACTTTAGCTTCTAGTGACTAGTTCAATATGGTAGACAGTGAATTAACTCCACACAAGTTCTTCTGTTTTCCAACTTTTGGCAAACTCTGGACTTCTGTACAGCCCAGTGAAGCATGCAAGTGCTATAGTCATCAAATTAGAGAGAATGAAAGGAGTTCAACAAGGGAATTGAGTTGAAGTCCATAGAAGCTTTAAGTTCCTAGTGAACAGTTGATCATTGTTAGGCTGATTAGACTTGTAAGAGAGTTGTTTGAGATTTTAGGAACTGAATTCTTTGAGATTCAGACTTGTATTGTGCCCAAGTGGCCTAGGATTGTAATTGACATTGAAGTTGTTGATTTTAAGTGACTTGTAGCTCACATTTATCTGGATTTGGGAGAATTCCAAGGTAAATCCTGAGCCTTCTGAATTGTGCATGGTGTTTGCTCTCATTTACATTACTTTAGTTCAGTTTACTAATTGACAAGTTTACAGCACTTCATTCTTTCATAAATGTGTATGTTGGAGACTAGCGTATGGTATAACTATCTAAGTTTACACATATCAGATATATCAACCATTTCCCTGCTCTTTCCCTGCTCCCCAAAATAATATTGGAGATGAGCTAAAAATGATTGAGGTATGTTACTATATGTACTCAAGCTGCTACCACAACAAACTGTGAACGTAAATAAGGAAGATGTCTTACTAGGTATGTTTAAGCAGCCTTTATCACATTAAGCTGTTAAAAACAGATGGCTCAAATAATCAACGGTATTTTGTTAGAACAGTTTTTCCTAAATGAACTCAAGATTAAGCAGAGACGACAGGTACTTTAGTTCGGGAGTGTAAAATCAATTCCAGGAAGGTGCCCAGCTTACACAACAACGAGATCAAGAGGATATTTAATTTACTTTTCAGTGTATTGAATGTTGTATCTGGTCTCTAGCAGGTCTTAATCTTCTGTATAGGCTATGAGAAGCCCTTTTATATGATACTGAAATATATTTTTATACAAAAGATGCAGTCCACAATGCAGGCCACTAAAATAAAAAATAGTTCTATTTCGCATAAAAACAATATGACAGCATTTTGCAATGCTACTCACTACAAATAATTTAGTTGATACTCTGCAAAACTTAAAGAGTAATTTCATATATAAAAAGAGTTTAAATTTTGAAAGAATCAATTAAATCTCTTAATCATTTACACAATATATTCATTGCCGACAAGAAAAAAAAAAATTAAATATATATTAGCAAACTACAAACTTAAAAAATTACAACACATGAGATGAAGTTTGTCAATATGCAGTAAAACATGCATGAATCACACTTAGCCAAACCATTGCAATGCACCAATTATAAAACTGTATCCATATTTAGAACTCTTTTTGGAAATTCAAATGTTTGTACAACTAGTTTAAATTCCAGAAAGGAATTCCACAAGAACATCAAGCAACGATTTGAGAGACATCTACACCTTAAAGAATAAAAAGTTAAAAACACATACAAAAATAGAGTGCCTGATTTGAAAGGAATTTAAAAGTCAAAAAGGAAGTACATATTTGGTACAGCAGAAAGACAGTTGTATAGACAACCAACACATCAGACTGGTTCACATAACATGCTGGGACCAGGTATCACTTCTTCAAGATCAACATTACAAACCTTTTACAGCGATGATGATAAAGATCTGCTCCACTTCTCTTTCAATAACCTCCAGAGGGTGATCCCATGCTCAAGGCTCGCATGAACAACCATGAGTGATCAAGATATATAAAGCCAAAATATGACAAACATTCAAATATTTTTGACAGAGATATTCACATATTTTAAGTGATTGAACGTATCCTCCCAAGTTTCATTCTTGAAAAGGCATCCCAAATTATATGACCAAAAAAATAACTCATTTCTAGAATCCAATTATATCTAACTGCACAAAGAAACACAATTTGAGCTACAATTCTACAGATTTACATTGATAAAACATGAACATTGCGAGAAAAAATAACTTTTAAACAAAACAAATAATAGTCCACATAGTGAAACAAAAGATCTCCCAAACAACAAAAGTTATGGTACTAACCTGGCCTAGAAGCAGATCACGGGTATAAACACCCATTGTGGTCATTCGTCCATTTGATCCTGGAGAAAACTCCTGATGCATATATGATAAGGAAAATGATTTACTGATATCAAAAATCCACAGAAGAAACTTATTAACTAAATGTTTACAGCGTAAAGCATAAACAAGACACAAGAAATGCATAAGACAGTGCACCATGTGTACTGTTGATTAACAGATACAAACATCTACTAGTACCTTGACTTGTTATTTCTACAAGAGCTATTATTACCTGGCAACAAAGTACAATTCTAATATCTTTTTACTCAGCATAACTTTTTTACACTATTAACTTCACAACTGTTTTTCAGTTTCGTCATCAATCTGGTCATGTCATTTAGCAAATCTAGTCAACAAAGACTGTATAGTGTATTAGTTCTATCGTCTATTAAGATAAAAGTTTGAGCATCAGCATAGTTGTTAAACAATTAGCTTCAAACTAAATTGAAAGGATATGGGTTTCTATCATTACAAAAGCAATCATTTTTTGGGTAGAAAGCTGCATGAACCATGATATAGGGTAGAAAACTGCAATAACAATTGGGTGGCCTTCCAGAAATGTGGCATGGCATTTAAGCAATTCATGAAGTTGGAGAGTACTACAACATTTAATCTGAATAAGACATAAAGTCCTCCATTTTATAGGAAGAAAAGACCAAAAATTATGTTTTTAACATAATATACAAGATGATTGAAATTGTCACATGTATATAGAGATGAGGGAAAAATATACTAGCAATCGCACCTTGGTGTGCAATGGGTACGCCGAAGAGTTCTGGAAGGTCAATTAGGGAAAGTTGTGATCTATTTGTTGCAATTTTTTATGTACATGAAGTCAATTGGTAGAGAGATAAGGGTAGATAGGGGAAGAGACGGAGAGATAATGAGTTAGGGATATAGGGAGATATGGAAGAATAAATATGGGTCTTACACTCGTGCCTCTACCCTTTCCTTTATGATTCATCATTCGACCCACTTCTAAAGATCAGACCACAAGGCATGTGCCCACACATCAAGACCGACACGTCAAGAGCGTTTGATTGGGTGCTCACAAAGGGATATAGATATAAAGGGCTAGGAGTTTAGGATGTGAATTAAAATTAGCCAAACAAGATTGAATTCATACAAAAAGTCATAGATATATTTTTAAAATATTATGATTGTCCATAAACTATTAAAATATGAAGATAACTATTCTTGTGATAAGGAAGTGTTCCTTTAAGAACATGAAGAATATATACAAATTGCATTATTGGAATGAGTTTGTAGGAAAATCTGTGTATACTTTGTTTTCATCAGTGGATCTAATAGAATAAAAGACCATTTGTTCAAACAAAATGGACAACTGAAAATGTTTTGTGATTGGGTCAAAGAAGGGTTTTATGTGGGTTTGTGACACTATCAACTTTTATCTACTACTTCATATGCTACTATATCTATTTTGTGAGGAAGCTTCTAGTCTGCCATAGTAAGTACTCCTACAAATTTTGAATCTACTCCTACATATGCTACTGTGGAGCCTTCTATATTCCACGTGTCTTGTACATATACAATTTATCATTGGAAAAATGTTAGCAGTCTAAAAGTTATAATAGGAAGAATAATTACTAGCGCAAGCGTTGATTTTTTCTTGGCCCCAACATAGCCAAATTTATAAATGCTTGTTTCGAGTGTAAATTTTATGGCCAACAATTAGCCCGAAAATACCTTCTCCTTGCAATATATTGAAATCTTTGAGCTCAATAGAGGGCTCAATGCCATGTTGCCTACAATATGTTATCACCGGCATGGTCATAGGATGTGCTAATTTACTTTCCAGGCTTGATATCCTGTATATATGTATACATTTCCTTTATTATCTTATATATGGGTATATATGAACAGATCCAAACAAAGTGTTTTGACAAACCTATGTTAGAAATTTTTACATACCAATGTACAACAAATTATCTCTATTTTTGACCTCTGAATCTATAAACTTGATGCCCATACTTCAAAAATATCCTTTTGTGAGAATCCCTATCTTGTCAAAGGCTACAACTTTTAGCTTCTCTTAGGCTTCTAGAAACACTCCACCTTTGATGAGAAGGCAGAGCCTTGTAGCAGTGGCCAAGCCACAAGCAGTAGCAATAGGGGTGGAGATGACAAGAGCACAGGGGCAAGAAGATATGGAGGGGAAAAGAGGAAGATATGCAAAAAATAGACCAAAATTTTCCCTAATTAACCTTCCTAAGTTGCCAACGTGGACTATGTGATTTGTCTCCAAGTAGTGTAGGTTGCATGTTATAAAGCTTCATTACTTCTCACCCAAAAAATGATGGGTGAAGTTCTTTCTAGTTAATGCATTGATAAGGACCTCATTGTAGAGTGATATGTAGGTATGATGGATACCATATAGCATAGAATTATTTTTTCCAAAGAATTTTTAGTGGTAAGTTAGATGTTGTACTGTGCATGTTAACTTGATACTAATACAATTTTGTGATGGAAGAAATGGGCCCTTCCTTTGTAATGAGATGAAATGTTAATAGTTTTTAGTATGCTAAATTCTAGTTCATTGGTGTCTTGATGCATATGTACTAAAAGATTTATTATCTATCAAGATTAGAAATAACTTATATCAAAGCAACTCTTAGGAAAGCAGTGGCCATGAAAGTAGATCCAACTTTTTTTGAAGAGAAGATCTCTCTTTACTGCAAATTTTACATTTTATTGTTCTTTGGTATGTCATTAGTAAAATCTATCAACCTAGAGGGGAATATAGAAAGAGAGATAGATCATGAAGAAAAGAGATAATAGAAATAGAGGGAAAGATAGAAAAGTAGGAGAGAGGAGGCAAAAGAGGAAGAGAAAAAGAGTGATAGAAGAGACAAAGAGATATAAGAAGAGACAAAGAGATATATAAAGAAAAGTAAACAGAGTATAAGTACTGAGCTCAAAGGAAAATCAACAGGGAGACAAAGAGATACATTAATAGAGAGAGGAATAGAGAGATAGGATATGGAAGAAAAATAAGAGATAGGATATGGGGGAGAGAGAAAGAAGAGGGGAAGTTATGGAGAGAGATATGTAGAGTAGGGGGAGAGAGAGAGAGAGAGAGAGAAGGGGGGAGAGAGAGAGGGAGAGAGAGAAGAAGAGACAGAGACAGAGACAGAGACAGAGATAGTGATAGAGAGGGAGAAATAAAGAGTGTGTGTATATAAGTGAGAGAGGGGGATATGGAGAGAGAGAGAGGTGGGCGGGGTGGAGGGGGGAAGATACCAAGGAGAAAAAAAGGTAAGAGTTTTTGGAGGGAAAACGAATGGAGATGAAATGCCATACTTAGCTCTTTCCTAACCATCTTTGAACTTGGGTTTAATATCAATTTATAAATATTGAATCACACACAATTTTGTAATACCGTGAATATGCAATTAAAATGTAATATAAATTATGATTTTATTTTTAAATATATACAAATGCTATTTTTTTCTCTAGCAACAATTAATAAACCTCATTATGTGAGTTTCTCAAATGGTACATGTGTATGGGTTATTCACAACATAAACATGATTGCAATTTGTTTACTTCTTCATTTATAAATTACAAGAGTTTATTTCTAATTAAAACGAAACAAATTGAAATCAAATTAGAATAAAAAATATTTGTGAATTCACAAATCTATTAGCTATATTACCAGACAAAATATATAATTATAAATGAGACAAAATCTACATGTATTTCTATAAAATTATATACCTTGAATTTGTAATGTATAATTTGGAACATGTAATTAATCATAAATGGTTGACCTAACATTGGGAAGAGACAATACAACTAATATAAACAAAAATACTTTAGAAAATGATAGGAGTAATTGTAAGCTCCCTCTCTCATTTATTACTAGTCAAGCATTTTTCCATTTACTTCAAGTGTTCCTCACCTTTTGTCTTTTTCCCATCCTCCTTCACCTCCTCCACCTTTTCTTTTCATACATATGCATGTTTGGTGAAAACAATTTAATAAAACACACATATTATCATAAAACAAGTTTGTATATAAACAGTGATCTGCAATGCAATTTATGCATCTAATTTTATGAAGCCAACAGAATAGTCTAGATTCCCAAATACTCAATAAAAAATTTGAAAAATTTCTAGAAACTGAATATAAAACTGTCCCTTTTTCATTATTGAAGGTATGATACTGTGCACATTATTATGGTGCAAGCCCATTTTTTAGATCGTCTAACATCACCAATAATCTCCACAAGAACATTGTCCCTGTTTAAAATGATGGAAATGGTTTGTATCTCCCACAACAATTTCTCTTGCAACTATCTTGGAGATAAATTTGTTGTAGTGTGGCAATCATCGCATACTCAAAGGTTTTTAACAACTCTAATAATTGTTCCAAGGGGGTTGTTTAAAAAACCAAATGCAATTGCCAACTTTTTGCTATGGTGGCAAAGAATCCAACTTTGCATAGATCTATTGTGTTTGTGGATGTGATATGTCTCCTACATGAAAAACATGTACCATTTTATGGCCTTCAATCCAACTACATCTAGGGATCCTTTTATTTCCTCGATCTTTCATCAATTTCCTTGCCATTTGAACTTTACCCACCTGGCCACTTCTACGTAGATGTTTGAGAGAGCATATTGCACAACATTTTTAGGATCCAAATAAAAAGGCGAATTGTTGTTGTAAATACTCCTAAATCTATATTCATATGTGATCTATAGGCACCCAGAAAACACAACCACCACATGTATAATTGACATCTTAATGATAAAGAGTGGCATGTCTTCAAGATAGTTAGCCCAAGCAAGAAGGTCAACCATGCAAACATAATGATCAACTGTAGGTGTAATGCAGTAAGGGTTTATCATGCGGCTGAATAATGTACAACCCTCATCCACTAAACCTATGTGGTTGCATGCATATAGAACACAAGCAAAGCTTACAATGTAAAGATATGTTCCAAAGTGTTTAATTAATTCAAAGATTTTGAGAGCATCCTTGTAAAATCCATGTTGTTCATATCTTGCAATCATTGCATTCCATGAGATGACATCTCTTTAGTGCATTTTGTCAAACAATTCACGTGCCTTTTCTATGCTTCCACATTTTGCATACATGTCCAGTAGGGCAGTTGCAATTGCAACATCTGATAAAATTCCTCTATTCTTTATGCTTTGATGGATTCCATACCCTATTCCAATGCTCCTATTTTGGCACAGGCAAGGAGAACGCTAGCAAAAGTTGTATAGTTTGGCTTTACACCTGCCAATTGCATTTTCTTGAAATTTTCTAAAGATTTTTAAAAAATCCATTGTGTGCATATCTTGCGATCATTGCATTCCATGAGATAACCTCTCTTTCAGGCATTTTGTCAAGCAATTCACATACCTTTTCTATGCTTGCACATTTTGCATACATGTTTACTAGAGCATTTCCAACTATAATATCTGAAAAAAATCCTCTTCCATGATGCTTTAATGGATGTCCATACCTTGTTCCAAAGCTCCCATTTTTGGCAAGGAGGATATTGACGAAGGTTGTGGAATTTGCCTTTACACCTGCCAATTGCATTTGCTTGAAAGTTTCTAAAGCCTTTTCAACAAATCCATTTTGTACATATCCTGCAATCGTCTCAGTCCATGAGATGCAATATTTTTCAGGTATTCTGTCAAACAATTCACATGGCTTGTTAATGCTTCCACTTTTTCCACTGGCATTTATCTTGAAATTTGAGAAAGATTCATCTTGAGTAATCATGTATTGGACTGGTTGCAAAGAAATTATCTTGCTAGTCATTCAGATTTTTGCAATGTCTCAAAAAAATCGTAGAAATAGAAATGAATTCACGAGGAAACCACTATTCAAATTTTATATTTAGGGTTAAATATCTGTGTCTTTTTGGAAAATGCAACAGCATCTCTTTTTTTGATGTAGCTGAAGTTTGAAGGCTGAAAATGATAAAACAGGCTATGTGCATTGTGGCGAAATAATATGGCATTTTTTATGGCAAAAGGAAAATAATATTTGTTTATGGCATTCATTATGGCAAAAGGAATCCTTTTGTTCTATAGCTTTGCTATGTGCCACTATTGGTGGGTGAAGATTAAACGCAAAGCCAAGCACAACCATTTGAAGGGCACAGTGAAGCCTTTTGAAGGGCACAGTGAAGCCCAACATTGGTGCAATCTGGTTCAACATACAAGAGATCACGGGCACAACGAACAATTTCAGTGCCGCCAACGTCATGGGCGAGGGCAGTTTCGAGACAGTGTACAAGGGAATGCTTTTTGAGGGTCAGCAAATTACTGTGAAAGGAAATCAGAAAATGCACTTCAAAAGGCGATTTGGAATTCATAAACAAGGTCGAGATAATAAACAAGGTCGAGATAATAAACAGTATCATGCACCGGAATTTGGTGGTTCAGAGAGTTTTTTGTGTCACCAGTGATAACAAAGATGGACACCAATGGTTTCTGATATATGACTATTTGGCTAATGGCTAAAACATTTCTGATTGTTTTCCATGGCTATTCTTAAATCACACGATAGAGAATTGGTGGAAGGATACACCTTCGGCATAAAGTACCATCTTAAAAAGCTTTTCACACGCACATTCAAAGTAATGTATGCCTTAAAAACGTTGAAGGAAATAGGTCAATGAAAACTGCAAAAATCGAACAGTTGAAGTTGTTTGAATCGTATCCCATCCCTTTTTGTGCAACTTGGGCCATCGATCTGACAATTTAGCTTTGTCTCTTTCAAATAGGGATACGCCTTCGGCGTAAATAATTTGATTTGTACACGATTTTGATCCTACCATCACTGTAATTTTAATGAATGTAAAACAATATAAATCACATCTAGAAAAATTATATGTACCCCAAATTTTGGTATGTACTTGTTTTTGAGACAAATGGGAGATCCATTTCAAACAACTCCATGGTCTGAATTATGTAAGTATCACAAATGTTTGCATATGGAAGTTAAACATTTAGCAAAATTTTGATGAATTCCTGCAAATAAAGGTTAAAAAAAAATTAAAAATTTTTAAGCCTCGCAACACAAAAAGCTATACAAAAGGAGCATATCCGAGGAGTTGGAATATATAACAGGATACTCTATAAAATATCTACAATGGTCCAAATACAATTAATGCAACAATGTCCTTGGCAAAACAACTCAATTACCATGTTCAAGCTCCTTGAGATTGTGGACTAGTGACACCATTGCCAAAAACTATTTGATTTCATTCTGAAAATTTACCATGTTTGAGATCTTCTGAGGACCATGTGGGAGATCAGTTTTTGATCCATGGATGCAACACCTTTTAAAAGGCCTAAAATTGCAGAAACGATAACTTTGTCATGGAGACAACAAATTGTGTGCCCTTTCTTTTGCATATTTTTCCAAAAGAATGCAATGATGCAATAAAAATTCATGTGGCTTGCATCTCCCATTAACGCACCATGAAGTCAACATTGTCGCCACTTGTGAGCAATATCCAGCAAGGATTGTAACTTTGTCGTACAATTTCATATCTTTGTCATGGTCTGGCCAAGGTGAAACGTTAAGGTGTCATGGAGACAACATGGGATACCATGATGAGGCATCTCAACAAAGGTACCATAAACCATGTATAATAGTTAAACACAGCACAAAGCAATTCAATGGATGTCAGTTGGGCCAATCCAGACTGTACCAATGTTTCTCTAAGGATGCTCCAAAATCAATGTTCCAAGCCGAGGACTTGGCATGATATGTTGGTCGTTTGGCCATAAATGCAAAGAAGGCAAACTCTTTCTCAGAATGTTCTGCAACATGGGCCTTTGGTTGAGACCCTCCTAGGTTGGATTTCTAATCAGCCAACCTCTTTTTGTAGTGTTTCTTCATGTGACCAAGTTTGCCACTATAGTGACATGCCATAGTCTTCAAATTCTTTGAAGAATCATCAGAACTCTCTTGACCTTTCTTTTGAGACCACTTGCCTTTGCCCTTGTCCTTGATTCTGAAGGCTTGTTCAATAGTGGGTGTATCACTACTGCTACCAAACTATTTCTTCCATTTGTTTTGTTGCAAGAGTTTGTTGCATAAGTCATCGAACTTCAGGTCAACTATTGTAGAAGTAATATTGAGAGTCTCAATAAAGTGCTCATATGAGCGTGGTAAACTCTTCAATGTGATAACCACAATGTCTTATTTTCCCATCTTGCAACCTGTTGCTTCTAACTGATCGTGAATGTCTTTGATCTTCATCAAGTGATTCTGCAAAGATATCTTCTTGTCCATCATGATCGAGAATAACATATTCTTTAGGAAGAAGGCCCTACCCTCGTCTGCACTTCATGCAGATCTCACAGGTGCTTCTAAATTTGAGCAGAGGTCTTGCTTGAAGGAACCTCTAGAAGCATCCCATTTGTGATAGATAACTTGAGAAGCATAACCACCTCTCGATTACTTCCATCAAATTTGTCCTAGTCCTTTCCCGCAACTATGGGACATGTGTTTGTACCAAGGACAATCAAATCAAGGCACCTGTATTCGAAGATGGTGAGCATCCGTTGTTTACAAGTGTTGTAATTTTTGTCGTTGAGCTTCTAACTGCCTTCCAACATGATGTTGGGTAATGAAGCCATCCTTCCCGTAATATGAAGTCATGAAAATAAATGAAACCCTAGGTCTGAAAAAAAAAATCAGAACCATAGTTTGCACATAGAGGTAGGAAAACCATTATTTTTGTCCAACAATATCAGAAAAAAACAGATGCAAAAATAACTGCTATCACACTGCTGCAAAACCCGCAAATTTTGGGAAAAAATCTACAAAAAAATTTCTGAAACCCTAGGTGCCAAAAAATATTTCTGAAACCACTGAAATTTTTGGGAAAAAATCTGCAAAATTCCAAAAAAAGATTTGCAGAAATTCTGAAAAATAAAATCTGCAAAAATTCTGAGAAAAAAATCTGCAGAAATTCTGGGAATAAATCTTTGTAGGAATCCGTACAACTTCCTTTGGCACGTTCTTCTCTGTCTCTTGCGTGCAATTCATCACTACCACAATCTGTAGAATTCATGCGCTCACCAATCCCGAGAATTTACAAAACCCAAGCTCTGATACCATAAAATAATTATGAACACACAGAATTATTGCCAAGATGATTGATAAAAATAAGAAGCAAACACATTCTTATATAGAACTAAAAAGAGCTAATAATAGCGAGACTGATAAAAGCTAATTAACGGCTCAACTGAAAGTAACCGAAAGTAACTGAAAGCTAAAAAAGCTAACTGATCCTAACTGAAAGCTAACATAAAGTGTAACTAAAAGAATAAAAGAATATACCTAAAGTCTATTCTAATACCCTATTTGACCATTAAACTAAATATAACAATATTATTTTAATATCCAGGACGGGGAGGATGGGAGCAGAAGCATGAACATGAGTAGCAGTTTTGGGGACAGCTAAAAAATTCCCAAATTTTGGGGATGGCGGGGGAACAGCTATTAAAATAACTTAACATACTTAAGTCACCTCAAATTTTAAAAACTAAAAACAATGTTCTGAACATACAATGACAACCCTCCCCTCTTTTGGCCTTTTATGGGTTTAGTCTGGTACTGAAAAAGGTGGACATTTCCTCCAAGTCCCCAAATCCCTAGAATATCCAGGAAATTGGGAATGTTGCCTGGAAACCCAGAGACACATCCCAATGAACATTGTTCTATACTCAACCAAAGGGAGTGAATCTTGTAACTTGCTGAAGATGGATATCCTCCTCTTTCCATCTTCAAGATCTGGTAATTGAAGAACTTTCAAGATCTGTAGGCCAAGCAGGCCAAGTTTTTCTGATGTACTATGAATTTCTTCCCCTTCCCATCTGAAGAGGGCTGGTAATTGAAATATTTTGAAGACTAAGTAGGCAAAGAAGACCAAGTTTTTCTGATGTAATACATTTGAACTGTACAGAAACTGTCCTCCTCTTTATACTTGGCTTATTGTTTACTTATATATGTATTTCTGCAGTATCAATTAAGTACAAGAATTATTCGGTATGAATTTCGGCTTCCAATTGTGTCTGTGCAATCTAATCCAGCTATGTGGTTGATAATTTAGTTGACCCTTACCACACCATCACAACAGAATTTTTAGCTCATCAATCAAGAAACAGAAAACTGGTTGATATACTTGTCAAAGAGTAATTTTAGAAGGCAGAACTTGGTAGTCAGAAGGATTTCATACACTCATGAAACTTATTTGTGTGCTAACATGCTAAAAATAATGCACCATGGAAAGTAATATGTTGAATAAGCAAATCGAAAAGCATTCCCAATCTCAAAACTTGCATGCATACCTTCACTTGCAGGATAAGCAACACTGCAATACTATTTCCACAAATCAATGAACATCCCATGCTTGCACAAGGTTAAATAACAGAACATATCTTTTATTAATAACTTTCTTTCCTATTAAATATGACAGTGGTGGTGTTTTGCACTTTGATATGTTAACAGTCTATCAATAATATAATGAGTCCCCACCATTCAAAGAGCAACAATATGTACAGAAGTGATAAAACATTATGTCTATAGACAGATAGCATAGGCATCAATTGTCCAAAAGATATAATACAAATGAATATGACCTATAAAACCCGCCTTATATCATAACAATAAGTCAAAAAAAGCTAGCAGAAAACTTTGCTATTAGTCCCTCCTTATCAAAAAGCCTTGATGTTTACGCTTTAAGTTTTAAGTATAAGTAAAATCCTTAAATTGATAAGGATAGTTAGGGGTACACATCATACCTCCCTACTACAAAAGCTTTGAATCTTGAAGCTAATGAATCACATTATGATACCTCGCTGCTATCATGTACTGCTATACAAAGTACTAACAAGAAAAGCATGAGAATAACTACTTACTATGGGAGTGTTAAACCTGCATAATTGTCACCTGAACTTGTCAACAAAGTGCGAGCACAGTAAGAAAGACACAAAGCAAAGCCCTAGCCTCACTTAATAGAGACACAAACTCATATCTAGAAAGACAGTTTCTGAATCTGCATCATCCCAAAGGAGGCAATACAGAGCTCTAGGTCTCAGAAGAAAACTGTTTACCCTTTACGTTTTAAGTATAAGTAAAATCCTTAAATTGATAAGAATAGTTAGGGGCACACATCATACCTCCCTACTACAAAAGCTTTGAACCTTGAAGCTAATGAATCACATTATGATACCTCGCTGCTATCATGTTTTACTATACAAAGTACTAACAAGAAAAGCATGAGAATAACTACTTACTATGGGAGTGTTAAACCTGCATAATTGTCACCTGAACTTGTCAACAAAGTACAAGCACAGTAAGAAAGACGCACAGCAAAGACCTAGCCTCAATTAATAGAAACCCAAACTCATATCTAGAAAGACAGTTTCTGAATCTGCATCATCCCAAAGGAGGCAATACGGAGCTCTAGGTCCCAGAAGAAAACTGAAGACTTAAAAATCATAAAGGAGCTTGAAAGAGGTGCAGACACCCAAAGAAATTGGGTTCCGACAACATATCTCTAATGATTTTGGTCATCTTTTAGTTTTTCATTTTCATTGAGGGATTGGGTCAGATAGCTATTAACGAATTAGAGATTTGAGCTTTGCAAATAATGTTTTCCCATGACCAAGCTTTAGACGCTAATATGTGTAGTATGTAGCTAAATTGTAGTTTCTATGAACCACTGATGAATGTATTAGCATTAAATCCACTTAAAGTGTCTACAGATGATAAACTGTAATTAACAAAAGCCACCCAAACCCTGAATCACAAAGTGAGTCTTGACATAAAAGACCAAGGATCAACCTTCCTTGCCTTTCCAGACCTCTTACTACATTCACAACTATAAGTTGACTGCTATATGTTAACATAGAATGAACAGAAAAGGATATTTTTTTATTGCCGAGAGGAATTGGGAGTTTAGCCCAGCGACCCGGAGCTTAGCTCTTTACAGGGCAAGCCTCCCCTATAGCCTCTCAAGCAATGTGCAATGGCCCCTCATGCACACACCACAGGACAGCCAGAATTCGAACCCACAACCTGAGCTACCTAAAGCAGCAGCCAAGACCAAGTGAGCTGACCCCAGGGCTCAACAGAAAAGGATATCTAAGAGGATTTCATAAAACTGCTCACAGAACAACTACTTAAGGGGAGTTCAATCAAAATTTGCACATTTTTGCATAGTTTTTCTATATCATGTAATTTATAGAACTAACGAAAGCACAATGGGGTATGCCTTTCAATGGAAATTGTTAAAAGTTTCCCTCGATAACCTACAGCAAGCAAGCACATAAGATGTATCTCTTGCCTAGAGATTGATATTGACTATCACTATATGCGTCATGTCCCCTAGATTTTAGCACTAAAATAAAGCATCAAAATACAAATAAATAAATGAAATAAATAACCAAATACATATTACAAATATAAATATAAATATTAGCAATTTAACACTTATATATTTTAGTGTTGAAATTGGAATAACTAAATAAGATAATATAAATATCAAAATACAAATAATGATACCATTATAATTAAAATGCAATCATCTAATGAATAGAATAATTAATATCATTAATTGTAAATATCATAGTAATAAAACATTCACAAGAAAACAATATTAAATAATATTCATAAGACACTAGTATTAATAGAACATGGCTATGCCCTAGTAATAAATAAACAAACCTAAATACCATCGATTCTTATCCTTAACAGTAATCCCCTTATCTTAGAGAGCCTTTTTAAACAACAATTTATATTACTCATAAAAGACAAAAGCTACGTTGTCCTATTCAAAGACAAAACAGCGATTAGCATGTGAAACACAAAAGGGTGCGATTTGTGAATAAACTAAGAGGTGCAGCCATGCCCTTTCACAAACGAATGGCCATGTCTCTTGGTGGATTGTGCTAGGTATAAGGGTAGATAGTTTCAAACAAGAAATGGGGGATTAGGAAGGGAATCAATTGTGAATAAGGACAGGGGTAGATACCATGGCTGGCAAAAAATTATAATAATATCTGCAGATCGAACATATGGCTGTAAGTTAAATATAATAATATTAAAATATATATGTACATATATTCATGCCAAGATGATAATGATATATATATAAATTTATATATACATCCATGCAAAAATAATTATTGTAAAATGAAATCAATTAAAAGTAATGATATATATATATATATATAGAATATATATGTATATGTTATTTACGATTATACAATAATGATATGTGCAGCAATTATTAATCCTTATAAGTAATGATGGCTCTTTATATAAACATAAGTAGATTAGGCATATTTATGAATTGTCCTCATCCTATGATCAATCCAGTATAAGGAGAAGGAAACACGTAAGAAAGGACGTAGTAGAAGGAATTCGGCCCCGCCTCCAAGTAACCTCGTTACTAACATGACACTTGAGTCTTTTCATGTCCACAAACAAAATCAACTAAATTGTAAATACAAGTATATTATATCGACTTATAAACATGGCGGACTGGGTTTCTCCCAGCGATGAGAAACCCAGGTTGACCCCCATAGCCGGATATCTTTTATTTCTGAATGTTTAAATATCTAACACCGTTCAATATGCACAGACGGGCCAAGGCAAGAATACTCGGTCCCTTAGGATGAAGGAATACGAGATTCTAAGGTCTGACTTGCTGTGAGGCTAAGCATAGCAATACAATATTGATAAAAATGTCTGTAAATAAATAAATGAAAATAAGAACCCAGGCAATTAAGTAGAGCTGGTTAGCAAGCCACTTCGATTAATCTAGTAATCAGTTACTTAATCATTCCAGGAAGGGTAATCATGTGATGATGAATTAATAATATACTCGTTTATCTGATTAAGGCAATAAAATTGAAAATGTAATCAAATCTGATCAAATTGTATCCTAAGAGGAGAATCTATGGAAATTCTAAGTCTTAATTTTTGTGCACGTATTATAAGTCAGATTTATTGTTTGTATTTCAAATCTTCTGATTGCAAAACATTTATCTATTTCGATAATTGCAAATAGAAGATTGAATTGCCATTTATATTTGTGATGGAGACACATCCGCTCATGGGACGTGTCCCTTGAGCGCGCAGGCTCCCTTAACAAACCGAAAATATTCGGTATTCATCATAAACTAATTTGCATGCTTTAACAAGCAACGATCATATAATATGAAGTTCGATTTTATTCATTTACAAATTTTGATCATCA
The DNA here is from genome assembly GCA_007115665.2 of Sequoiadendron giganteum. Lineage (NCBI taxonomy): Eukaryota > Viridiplantae > Streptophyta > Pinopsida > Cupressales > Cupressaceae > Sequoiadendron > Sequoiadendron giganteum. The sequence continues at coordinate 450,400,701 of CM021100.1, forward strand.
TCTGAAATTTGAATAACTTATTTGTAGACATTATATTTTAAGAACAGTTCGATTAAATATAAATGATGATGATGCATGAATGCAATCATCATTTATTTCTGACCGAAGCCATCTTAAATCAACAAAAAATGAATGCACTACTAAGTCACATACAAGTTAGTACCATGATGCTTAATTTAATTTAATATAGAATCATCCACAAATTAAGTTCACCTAACTAATTGGATTATGGCTAGTTCACTTGATGTTGTTTACATTACTCATGTGTTGCTATTTGCTCTAATTTTTAATCTGTCTACTAAGTGTCTGTAAACTCATTTGGGAGGAAGGGCCTGAGCAGTGTGGTGTCTTTTAGCCCCTAGGACCCTAGGATGAGGTTGGGCTATGGATGGGTAACAGACCTAGGCTGCACATAAGCTCCGCTGGCTTCCCCCAAATGAGTCATGTGTTTTTCCGAAGAAGTGCCATAGGTGGAGTATGCAGTTACCAGTAACCTAGAGTGGGAGATTGTAGGTTACAACCCCTCAAGCTTGGCCAAGGGCTTCGGGCGGATCTACCCTACAGGTAGAGTATGCAGTTACAAGTCGCCAAGTAAGGAGCCATGACTACGACCGGATCCACCTTTGCCACCCTTCATATGTTTTCCTATGTTTCATGTTTTACTTATGTGAATGATTGCTTAATTGTTAATACAAATGGACTTGTACCTTTTGTGGAATATGGCTCATTTTGTGGTTGCAGGAAATCAGATCCACATTCCCTATCTTAGAAGAGCCATTTGACCACATTCCAATCTTTACCCGAACCAGTCCAAGACAGGATCAGGTAAGGAACATTACAATATGATTCAAAAGTAAATTACTTACCAAACTGCCAGGCCATAGCATTATCATTATAAGCATGTATATCATCTTCATGAGAAGGAAAAAAAAAATGTAAAGAATAAAAGTACCTCCTCATCTTTAACGTATGGCTCAAACCATGTCCACAATGTCTTGGGATCTGCAACATAACGCAGGTACAGAAAGCCAACCTACAGAAGAGTTGCAAATCATGTATCAATCAGAACAAAAACTTGAAAAATATTACAGATTGTTCACAACAATAATTTGATAAAAAATTCAAATAAAAAACAATGATAAATATTTTGTTTTATTATATTTCAATTGTCCTGCTATAAATAAAAACATCCCACTTAGCTAAATGAAATCCATGATAACAAGCACATAGGATCTCCCAGAAACAAAAGTTATGTATTGCAACACCACCAATGGGATCTGGGGTCAACAGCCCCAAGCGGGTCCAAGGGCAGCCCAAATTAAAGCCTTTGAAACCACATAAACCTTTGAAAATTAGGTATTTGGCAATTTTTTGTTTATAAAAATGTTGTAAAAATGATATTTTTCTTTTTGCTTCTTGTTTAGGCAGTCCTTGGGTATCCCTAGGTTCACCCAAGAGCAGCCCAGATTCACCCAGGGTCCCACCCAAGCACCTTGGGTTCCTTGTGGATCCTTCCACCAAGACCCTAGGTGAACCCGGACCACTACTATTGCAGGACTGATACCCAGAGTAGTTCGATACAGGACTGGGACCCCAAGGGGCATAACCGGTAAAATTGAAAACTAATAGTCTTGAGACATAAATCTATAAAAACAGAGACCAGGGCCTTCCCAGTTACAACAGAAGGCATGCAACACTGCACATATATCAATTCCATTTCAAGTGAATAAAAACATATGTGGCTTTGACGCAAACAAGTTTAGATGCACACGTACAAAAGTAACCAAACATCACAAAAAAGAATATATATACCATAAGACATTGAACAGCCATTATTAGCAACTGTATTCTAGCATACGAAACCAAGGTTGTACTTGCACACATCCACACAATTCCAAATATATTTCTACAGTTGAGAGATTAATAAAACATCTGCTTGCCTGAATATTCCTATAAATAGACAATAAAAAAAGGATATAAAAACAAAAGATGAATAAAATATATACTCCAAGAGGTCACAAAAATGTAAGAATGTGTTTGCTTTCTGCCTTAGAAAGATGACAAATTTCTGCATACAAAATCCAGTTTCTTTTATTTAGTTTCTGGGAGTAAAATGTTCCGATGAATATTTAAATGTGAAGGAAGAGCATATAAATTTGTAAATAATAAACATGGATTATTGTGTAATTTAGAATGTAGATAGTCATGTAGAAGGTAGAGGTTAGGCATTCATGTACACAAGAAAGCTGAGCTTGTTCATTTGTAAACATGAATTATTGTACAGAGTATACTTTAGATTCTTAGAAAATAGATGCCCATGTAGAAGGTAGAGGTCAAAAAATAATTTATACAAGAAAGATGGGCTTGTGCATTTGTATATATGGATTATTATACATGTTAGAATGTAGAGTTGTGGAAGGTACAGGTTAAAAAGTCATGAACACAGGAAATAGAAGGTAAAAGGATGATGATAAATAGTATGTATTAATAGTTTCAGATTCCTTGATAGAAAGCTCACGTTTGTACAAGCAACAGATCATAGTTTGGTGTACTTTATCTCAAATATTTTATGTTTTTGAATATGGGCACCCTCAATCCTATCATGATAACAGATCCACAGTGATCCCTTGAGCAAATATGAGTTGCTCCTGTTAGTTGTAAGTCAAGAGGCTAATAGATTTATTATGCTGGGATTAAGTGTGTTATTCACCTTGAAATTCCTTGTCATCTTATTGTAACTTAATTGTTCATAGATAGTTATGTATGTACAAATCTCCAAAGTCCATGTAGCAGCCAAATTGGGATATTTATGTGAGGTTGGTGACATGTAATTATTTATTTATTCTTCAATGACTTGGAAATATCATTGTGATAGGGCAGAATTAGATTGGAAAAGTCCAACTTGAGACAGGGTTTGTATGATATATAGATTGGGGGAAGGATACTCTAACAAAATGTTGTTGGATTGAGAGAAGGAACTAGATGTATCGATATACTCTGTATTTCTTTAAGAACAATACAGGTTTGTGCTCTCTTTGATGGTGGGTCTTTTTGCCTTCAAGGTTTTCCCGCATACATGAGTATCCTAATGTTTTGTGGCCAATCTTGCGGTTTGCATAATATTATATTGTTGTTCTTATCATTGTTGATTTATGGTTTATTACAAAGATTTAATCATATTTGATCACTAAGTTGAATAATTTATTGTAACCATTAACCCAGCTCTCTCAACATTTAGTATTGAAGCCTTGTTTGGTTTGACTGGAAGAGAGGAGCATCTTTTTTTTCTTTGTGTGGTTTTTCAGATGCAGTGGAACCATTTAGTAATATAATGGAAATAACACGTGTGGTAACAATCATGGCAAGCACATCCAGAACAAAATATTGAAAAGTTCAATGGTCAAAATTTTTAACTTTGGAAACAGAAAACGGAGGATCTCTTAGAAGAGAGAAAGAAATGAAGAGCAACAACTATAAAAGAAAAGCTTGCTAATATAACAGATGAAATGTAGAAGAAGTTTGACATAAAAGTAAGGGGCACTGTTAGGCTGTATCTTTCTAATTTTGTAATTTTGAATGTTTCTGAACAAAATACTATATCTAACTTGTGGAAAAGAAATAGTGATATTTATCAAACTAAAAATCTTGTAAATAAGTGTAATGTCCCCATTTTTCACAAAAGCGATTTGTAAACAATTAGCCAAGTTTCCAAGCTCTTCCGAAGGCTAAATGGTGATCAAGAGGGAACTCCCAAGTTCTTGGAGAGCACAGTTTCATTTTAGCAAAGTTGTTATTTATGGCAATGAGTTCAATTGGTTATGTGGAGCTTCTTGATGCTTTCAAAATCAATTTCCGCCCTTTTGAGAGCTCTGCAAACTTCTTGGAGGAGCAAGCTATTTTTAATAAGTCACATAGTTACTTCAGTTCATCATCCTAAGACAACTTAGCGTGATAATTCATTTAAAAGGTGTTTTTTTGGAAAAAAAATCAAAAATCAAAAAGCACTTTTTCAAGAAAAAGCTAAAAAGTATTTTTTCGAAAAAACAACAAAAAGCAAAAATAAAACACTTTTTCGAAAAACAACAAAAAAGATATAAAAGGAGGTTGAGGGCTCATTTGAAAGGTTAGAATTGATTGTCATTGATGTCAAAAGAGTATGAGAGATTGTTAGAATATTGACATTGATGTCAAAGGTGAGAAGAGCACTTTGTCAATAGAAGAAATCGTATGATGGACAAGGCTAAAGACCACTAATCGATGTTTGAAGACCAAGTAAAATCAAATTGAGAAAGTGGATAAACGATGAAGTGTGTGAGTGGAACAACAAAAGACATATCACTAATGAAATGAATCATATATCAATGATGAAGTAAATCGAATTCAATAAAAGATCGAACCAAATATCAATAAGGGAATGAATACAAGATATATTATAAAGTGCTTCTTACATGATAAAATAATTAATTAATTAAATAAAGATTAATTTTAACCAAAAGTCACAAGGGTACGGTGAAGGCTTGTGTGTCATGATGAGACAAGACATATAAGAGAAGTCATTCCATGAGATGTTATGTGTGGGAAAGTTTTATCGTCCAAGAGTGAGTGAGGAATTAAAAAAGGGAGGAAAGTTTTATCATTCAAAGAAGAAGTGTATGGAATTAGAATATGTAGCATGAAGTAAATAAGAGGAATACAAAAGAATGAAGTGAATGAATATTATTAATTGAAGATTTAGTTAAGAATAGTCAAGACACATGTTGAAGAGCTATGACCATTGAAGAATAAGAAAATAATAGAGGATCATTCAAAGACAGAAATTAAGGAGAAAGAAAAAGTATTAAACAGCAGCAATTAGTCTTAACTCTTAACAAAAAGACATATCCTTTGAAAGAGTTATCTCTTTTCAAAGAGATGCAACTCTTCATTGAGATGTAAAGATATAAATAGATGTGTGTGGAATAGAAAGGAAGATCTATTAGTCAAGAGAGAAGTGCGTGGAGCATAAAAATATATATTATTGTGGATATGGGTGAAAAGGCAGTGATCAAGTTTGAAAAGGCAGCAATTATTATTTAAGATGAGTCATGACTATTTGAAGGGTCATTATCTTTGAAAGGATGTATCTCTTCATAGAAATATGAAGATATAAAAGGGAATAGGAAATGTGTGAGAAGTGGAATAAATGTAATATCATACAAGCAGATTTGTGAAGAAGGTAAGTGTGTGAGACACAAAAATATATCATTCAAGAACAAAAAAAAATTAAGAAGAAGAATACATGCAGATTTGTGTGTAAATATTTTGAGGAGGAGAATATAAAAGGAGATCATTCAAGGCTATTTGTAAAGAAGATACATTCTCAAGAAGACAAGATTCTATTGAAGAGGTTGGTGTCTCATATTGGAGAGGTTGGTGCTCCATATCAGCGAAGTTGGTGCCTCATATCAAAGAGATTGGTGTCTCTTGTTGAGTTGGTGCTTAGTTGTGGGGATTGATGTCTCCACTAGCTTGGTGCCTACAAATTCTACAAGTGGGGATTGGGGTCTCCAGTGGGTTGGTGCTCACAAATTGTATAAGAGGGGATTGATGTCTCATATAGGTTGGTGCCTACAAAGATTGTAAAAGAGATTTAAATAAAAAGTAATATTTTGCCATGGTATTCTCTCATAAGGGTTTCCATGTAAATTGTGTGTTCTTTTGTTGCATAATTGTTAGATCTTATGTGAATGATATTGTGCAATTGACATTATTGTGGTTGCTAGTTTAAAAATAAAGAATTGTCTTATACTGATTCACACCCCACTTTCTCAATATAAGTGTGTGCTCACCACGAAAACACCCTTAGCTAGTTGGTGTGATTTCATTTAAGAATCACCGTTGTGCTACAAATTGAAGCTTCAGATTTTGGGTTGCAAATATGGAGGCTTTTGATGTGTTTTTGAGTTGCAGATTTTGGTGTGTTGTTATCAAATTTTCAGAGTGTTCAAAGTGTTCATTCAAGGCAGTTTGGAGCTAATTTGAGGTGGTGTATCAGATTAGTGTTCATGTTTGGTGTGTTGAATGTGAGTTGATGGAGTTTTCTGGGTGATTCATTTGCTGCCCAGACCTGTTGCAATGTGTTTTCTGAGCATTACTAGTTCTGCACCAGCATATTCCTCATCATTCACATAAGGTATACTGCTTTTATTTCACAGTTGGGTGGTTTGCTCATAATATTTGGCACTATTTTGGAATGTAGCAGTTTGATATTATCAGCAGTTATTCCTTTCAAACAGTGTTTATAATGCATATGAAGTATGAAGTAACCTTGTAATACTTCAGATGGTTATTCTGCCAAAGATTTGGCATATCTATGCATTTTATATTGTAAACACTGGATGGTAGTACCGCTAGTGGGTCATTGATGTACCCACTTACCCCACTGAGCAAGTGGTTCCATTTGTATTTTGCTATCCCACTGAATAAGTGGATGTTTTGTGATCACACTACGCTAAATAAGCGTCTAGTGTTTTTTCTTTTAGTATTGCATATGCACTCCGCTAAATAAGTGAGATTGACTGGCTTGCTGCCTAGTGCATTTCCCTTTCAGTTGTAGCATTCGAGTTAATTGTATACTCTTGAACACTGTATGCTCTCACCTTAACCATCTAGGAAACTGGGTGATCAAAAAGTGGAAAAGACATTGCTTCATATCTCCATTTCAGTTGGCAAAATTTTCAAAAAAAAATTGGGGTGGTTATTAGTTATTACAATAAGCTCTGTTTAGAAAAAGCTTTAATCGTTGAAAATGAAAGACGAATAATTAGTTGCAAAACATTTCAATACTTTTAACATATGATTGTGCATCCACTAGGTTCAATAGATTTTAAATTTGATGGAGAGGTTAGGTGTATTATTTTTCTTTGCTCTTTTACCTTGCTTATGGGAAAATCTTGTAAATGTTTGATCAAATCTTCTCAGATTATGTCTTCTAAATCTAAACCAGAAATAAGGAGGTTGATGTGGAGACACGTCCGCTCATGAGACATGTCTCTCATGATACGTGTCTCACTTGAGACGCGTCCCTCATGAGTGGAGACACGTCCGCTCATGGGACGTGTCTTTAGTTACCGTCCCTAAGTCTTTTTAAGACACCCGCATTTAAACTTATCAAATAGAAGTTCGATCTAAATAAATATAATTTATCCCCTCAATTTGTAGATCGAAAACTATACTTGAATAAAGCGATTGGATGTAAATGATGATAATGAATAAATGCAATCATCATTTACATCTGACGATGCTATCAGTTTTCAACAAATCTAATTGTTACAATTAGTGGTGGTGTTGCAAAGTCTAAAATGAATGTTCTTGGTGCTACATTTTTAAGCAAAATGAACTAAACGGAAAATCCATGTGTGGAAGTTTTAAGGATGCATTGCATGTTCGGAGTAGACCTATAGAAAACGGTCAAGGATAAGCAGAATAGGAAAATATCTAAATACAAGGGTAGGTCTAAATCTCCTAGTAACAGAAAACTAAAATGTTGGAAGTATGGGAAAAAGGGCCACTTGAAGAAATGTAGATTAATGAAAAAGAATAAAGATGATGGTTCTACTGAAAAATCCTCATATAATGGATGATATTAGCAGTGATACAAAAAATATTTTATATTAATTACACGCAAAGGGTAAACCCAAAAAAGATCTTAACAGCAGATATTTGTATATATGGAATTTTTTTCTTTTTTTCTTTTTCTGAAAATACATATACCCAAAAAATAATACAATTGAATATTGCATATAGGAACCTATCTCTCTGCATATCCCTTGCAGCTGTCTAATACTGTTGAGTGCCCAGAATAAACTACTTGTATTCCTGTAATACTGAGTGTCTCAGAGGGTTTCCATCCTCATGAAATACCAATCTAAAGGAGCTTGGGGGTTTTGTCTCAAACAAACCTATCAAGTTTGATTTTGTTATAATGATCAATTGAATGCCTTTCATCTTCCCAATGCTCCCTATATAATTCCTGCAGATTACCCTGTTCCTGCAAATTACTTCCAACACTATTCCTCTGTAATTCCTGCGACTGGGACGCATTGTTTGGAGGTTGTGTGGGATTCATATTTGAACCTTGTGTGGGATGTTGATAAGGCAGCAATGGCTGCATGCAATTCTGAGTAGATATGTTAAAATCCAAAGCTTCAATGTTGGCGCCACTACGCGATAGTAAAGAGGCAGAATTATTTCCAGCGTTGGCAAGTAGTACAAACAGGGATCGTGTGGAGGAGACAGGTGACTTAAATGTTGACTACATGGGAATTTCAGTTTGAGAATTCTGCACATTTGAATTAACCATTGGCTGCATACCAGGATTGAACAGAGGTCGCATAGAAGAGGCAGGGGCGGGAGAATTCAAATCGCGTGACCCAATGAACAGGTTCCAATGGCAACTTTGCATCAGCAGGTTTGAAATTTCATAGTCAAACTGTATTGGATGCACCTCACGCAATGATGAGGGAGCATAAAGGTTAGCACGGGAAAGTATAGGATGTTCATTTGTTTGACCCATATTATTCTGCACAGGTGAGAGCTCACACATAGTATATTGAGTGGCTTCAACGTTACTTCCATCACGCGAGGGAAAACTTTTGTCTACAGCCTCATTCCCATCACGTGTCTCTTCAAACTGCTACACAGAAGGGATTAAAGGCAGCAAAGGATGTGGTGCTCCAATTGAGCCTTGCACAGATGACTGCGAATTTCCTCCAATCTGTATGTTGCCATTTGTAAAATCTGATAAAGACAGAAATTCCTTTGTGGGTGACATCTCTTCTTTTAAACCTAGAAAAGCTTTTTCATTAAAAATAACATCCTTGCTGCGAATCAATTGTTTGGCAACGGGATCCCACAACTGGAAACCATACTGTTCCTCACCATATCCAACAAAAATGCACTGTTTGGATTTGAAATCTAATTTCATTCCCTTCTCCTTGGGAATGTGAACGAAGGCTTCGCAACCAAAAACCCATAGAAGATTGTAGGAAATTCGTCTTCCCAGCCATCTCTCCTCCAAAATATCAAAATCCAATAAAAATGAAGGTCTTCAATTGATCAAATACACTGTTGTGTCAACTGCTTCTGCCCAGAATTCCTTGCCCAAACCTGCATTAGAGAGCATGCTCTAAGCCCTCTCTAGAATCGTTCGATTCAACCTCTCAACTGCACCATTCTCTTGAGGTGTGAATGGTACAACCTTAAGGCATTGAATGCCATTATTTGCGCAATAATTGTCAAAATTCAAAGAACAAAACTACCCCCCATTATCTGTTTTCAAACATTTGATTATGTTACCTGTTTGATTCTCAACATTAGCTTTAAAAAATTTGAATTTGCTAAAAAAAAATTGGCTTCCTATTGAGCATATAAACCCACACCTTTCGAGTACAATCATCAAGAAAAGTGACAAAATAATTTGCTCCTCCATAGAGGTTACCATTGTAAGACCGAACACGTCTGAGTGCAAGAGCTCCAAAGGCCTTGTATTTTTGTCATGTCGAGTATTCGAAAAACTAATCCGCCTCTGTTTTCCATAGATACAATGCTCACATAGGTCCAAATCAACAGATTTTAACCTCGAAAGATGATCACTTTTGAGCAAGATTTTGAGTCCCTTCTTGCTCATGTGCCTGAGCCTTCTACGCCATAGTTTTGTCTCACTATCCACAAACACCATCGCAGCTCCCACTTCATTGAGACTATCTAGCACATATAAAGTGCCCAATTTGCTCCCTCTTGCAAACACTAATGCCCCTTTGGTCACCTTCCAAGAGTTCAAAGAAAAGGTGATGCTACATCCTTGAGCATCAAGCTGTCCAATAGAAATCAGATTCCTTTTCAATTCAAGAACATGTCTTACATCGCACAATAACCATTTATATCCACTCTTCAACTTGAACATCACGTCACCTTTTCCAATGATATCACATGCTTTGTTATCACCAAGGTATACTTTGTCAAATTTGCCTTCTTGATAATTTTGGAAGGCTTCTCGACATGAGGTTGCGTGGAATGATGCACCGGAATCCAACACCCATGAATCAATTGTAGTTTCACCAGTTGACAAGACTAGAACACCTTCATTTGATTCATATGTGGTGTTACTTTGTTGTCCTTTGATTGATTTTACACCTTTTTATATGACCAACAATTCTTTTTGGTATGACCTTCTTTGCCACAAAACCAGCAACCTCCATTTCTCCTTCTAGACATTGATCTTCTCGCAGATTTTGATCTCCTCCGATTGTTATTTCTACGTCTTTCTTGATGTCTACCTCTATTGCCAAAAATCAAGGCATCATCGGATGCAGTTCCTTGATTTTTCCTTCGCATATCTTTGCTAAGAACAGTTCCAACAACATCGTCAAATTTGAGTTTGGTTTTTCCAGATACGGAGGTGCTGATCGCCATCACTACTCCTTCCCAACTATTCGGAAGAGAGCACAATAATAAGATAATTTTGATTTCGTCATCCAAATTAATATTTACCGAAATCAATTGGCTGATTAGCATGTTAAATTCATTCAAATGATTAGACACGATCCCTCCTTCCTTCATTTTCAGATTATACAACTTCATAAGGTAAACTTTATTCAAAGCTAAAGCCATCTCGTACATATCAATGAGTTTGTCCCACAATTCCATTGAGGTCTTTTCCACTGTAACATTGAAAAGGACGTTGTTGTATAGTGATAGGATAATTGTTGATCTTGCTCTCTTGTCCAATCTCTCCCACTCATTAGCCATCGTTGTTGGCTCCTTGGCCTTTCCTTCCAGCATGAGTGAGAGATCTCCTCTAATCAATAGCGATTCCATTTGTACCTTCCATAATCCAAAATTCTGCCCAAAGAATTTCTCAATTTTCCATTTATCTACTTCCTCCATTTTCCTCAGAAATTATCACAATTTCCTAATCAGCTTCATGACAAGGCATCAATCACTATGTTATTCTTCCCCTTGACATACTTTATGTCAAAATCGTAAGCTTACAACTTAGTCACCCACTTATGTTGTCCATCATTGAGATCCTTCTAATGTAAGAAGTGCTTAAGAGTGTTATGATCAATCTTCACAATGAACTTGCCTCCAACCAAATACTGTCGGAATTTGGTCAAGGCGTGCATGATAGCAAGCATTTCTTTGTCATAAATTGAGTATGTCCTCTCTACACCCCTCAACTTTCGGCTCTCAAAGACAATAGGATGCTTGTCTTGCATTAGAACAACATCAATACCTTCTCCCAAAGCATCACACTACAACTCGAAAGGCTTGGCGAAGTCTGGTATAGCCAAAACAGGACATGAACTCATGAGGTGCTTAAACTAATCAAAGGCCTTTTTTGCTTTTTCTACCCAAGTGAATACCCCCTTTTTGGTAAGATTTGTGAGTGTAGCCATCTGAGAATAGCCCTTCATGAAACTTTTGTAGAATCCACAAAGACCCAAAAAACCCCTTCAGCTAAGTGAGGTTTTCTCTTGGTGGCCAATCCAAGATAGCTTTAATCTTCTCCTAATCCACACTAACTCCCTTAGAACTTATCACATGACCAATATAAAGAAGCTCAGTCATTCCAAACTCACTTTTGGATTCTTTGGCAAACAAAGATTCAACCTCTAGAATGATAAGAACCTCCTCCAAATGTCTTAGATGCTCTTCCCACAACTTATTGTAAATCAAGATGTCATCAAAAAATATTGGCACAAACTTCCTCAACTGCTTATTGAACACCTTGTTCATACAAGACTGAAAGGTCGTTGGTGCGCTAGTCAACCCAAATGGCATGACTAAGAACTCGTAATGCCCAAAGTGGCATCTGAAGGCAATCTTTTCTATGTCCTCTTCTGACATTTTGATCTGATGATAGCTTGATCTAAGATCTATCTTAGAGAAGTAAACAGCTCTATGTAGCTCATCAATCCTAGGAATAGGATACCAGTTCTTGAGAGTTTTCTTGTTGAGTGTTCGGTAATCTATGCATATGCACATGCACATAGTGACATCCTTCTTCTTCACCAATAACACTGAAGAAGCAAAAGGACTCTTGCTTGGACGAATGTGACCCATCTCCAAGAGTTCTTGGATGGCCTTCTCAATCTTATCCTTGTGCCACTTTGGATGTCGATATGGAGTAGTGATGGCTAGTTTTGCTCCTTCTTCAAGTTCAATCACATGCTCAATCCCCCTTTCAAGAGGTCTCCCAAAAGGAATGCCACCAAACACCTTGCTTCGCTTGGAGAGCAAAGCTTGCACATCAAGATGATAGCATCTCTTATCTTCTAGAGGATTGGAAGGCATGATCACACACTTGCTACCCACTCTACCATATCATGCTAAATGAGTCTTTCCATCCTTTTGAATGAAACTATGTGAGGGCCTCCATTTGACATCCCTCTCAAAACCACCTTCCCTTTTGATGTAAACTTCAACTCCATGGTTTGAAGGTTTAGAGTGATCTCTCCAAGAGATCGTAGCCACTAGATACAAAGAACAAAATCCATATCACCAATGCTCACAACATATAAGTCATTTGTGACTTCATAATTGCCCAACTGGATAGACATGTTTGGAATCTTGCAAGTGCAAGTGATTGTGAAGCCATCCGCTACCATGACTTTGAAACCTTCGAACTCTTTTGTTTTGAGGCCTCTCTTGGCTACTATCCCTTCATCAATGAAATTGTGAGTTGCTCCTGTGTCAATGAGAGCAACGACTCGCTACCCACAAAGAACTCCACAAACTCAAAATGTGCCCCCACTTTCTTGGTCTTCCTCCACTTCTTCTAGGGCCTCTTCTTCATCTTTTTCCTCCAAATCTAATTGTTGTTCTGATATATCAGACCCTGATTTATCAGCAGAATACACCTCCATATGGCGCACTTTGCCTCTTTCGAAGTACTTGTGTCCTGGGGCCCATGGCTCTTTCCAAGTGAAACATAGTTTCTTCCTTCAAAGCTCATTTCAGAGGTCATCATCCATCCGAGAAGGGAACTTCTTGGTCTGATTTGTATTTTTATGAAAGGGCCTCTTATTTTTCTTATGTGGAAAAGACTTGGACTGAAATTTTGGCCTAGGGGCAGCCAACTCCATACTTCTTGCCTTTCTGATAGCCTCTGGTAGCATTGGCGGGTCAAAGGCCTTCACCCATCCCTTCAATGGTTCCATTAGTCCTTCAGTGAAAAGGACTACAAGTCTTCTTTCAGTGATGTTAGGCACCATCACGGAAAGCCTCTAGGAATCAAAAATGTATGCATCAAGTGAGTTGTGTTGTCTCAACTGGGCCAGCCTCGAAATTTCACTTCAGGATACTTATGATCAAATCTTTCGATGAGTTTGTTAATGAACTCATCATAGGCATTGATAAGGTTATGACCAAGAGTAACCAAACCGTGATACCACCATTCATGGGCAGCTCTATCCAAATGGAGAGTGGCAAATTTGATAGCACCCAACTCCGGCATTGGCCTCAATGAAAGATAATTGTCCAATCTTTTTCCCCAAGCTCTAGCGATGCCCTTGTCACTTCCATCAAAATGTTCTAGAGTTACCTTCCCAAGGACCATAGGACCACAGTTCTCATATGTTCCACCACCTCTCTTCTTCTTCTAGTTCATGAATTGATCCAATGCCAAAATCTCTCAGATCTTAGCAGGAAGAGTAACATACTCCATGTAGCTACTTTTCACTTCATCAGCCATAGGAATTTAAGCTGCTTGCTCAACTGGAGGTTCCTCCCTTCGAGTGAAGGTCAGTTGGAGAGGTCTAGGAGTGGATCCCCTGGTCACGTCAACAGTGCGACCACTTTGTCTCTCATTATTGTTAACATTGGAAGCACTAGTTTCGCTATTTTGGCACTGAGGTATGGGAGTCACATTCTGGCGCTGAGGTATGGGAGTCACATTTTGACTCATCTTAGCCAACAATCGTGACATCATGTCCATCATGACATCAAACTTCCTCTCTGTTCTAGTGTCTAAACTCTCTGGTTGGGTTGTCCCTTATCCCTTTCTGCCATGGATTCAACTGCATTGTCACTGACAACCCTTGGCTATTGGCAGGCTCTAAGAACTTTTGAGAAGGTTTCCTCAACTAGGATTGAAGGAGTCTGAAACAACTATCTCTTCTACTCACAGTTATAGTATCTGATTTCTCTATCACTCATAGAGAATTTTTGGCAACTGAAAGCACGGGTTGGTAGGATGACCAGCTCTGATACCACTATAATATCCACCCCAATTTTTTTCCAAAACCTCACCCATTAGCGTTAGCCAAATAAAAATGATAAACAACTGAGTAAAACAACCTTCCACTTTCTGATCACCCAGATCCCGATGTGGGCAAGGTGAGAGCATACGATGGTAAGGTGAACATTGCATTAACTGAAAATCATCCACTTATTCAATGGGGTAATCAAAACCAACTGAAAGCAAATACCTTCCACTTTTTGATCACCCAAATCCCGATGTGGGCAAGGTGAGAGCATACAGTGGTAAGGTTTACAATATTGAGCTTCTAAGTAAAACCGCTTCTTCAGTGGGGTAAGTATGTAAATACAAGTGCATGAAATGAAACCATTTGCTTATTTAGAGGAATTACAATAAAGAAAGCACTTGGCGGCAAGCTGACCAATCAAAGAAAAATCCTCTACTTATTCAATGGGTATAACATGAAAGGTAAAGAATGCTCAATCATTTATTCAATGAGAGCACCAATTATTCAGTGGGGTTACAAATAACATGAAAATAAAGAAAGTTCAACCGCTTAATCAACGAGAGCACCACTTATTCAGTGGGGTAAGTAGCAAATAAGTACAATAGCCAATCACCAAAGGTGTTACAAAGGAGCTCAATATAAAAAATGTTTCCAAAATATCATAAGTTGTTGTTGCACTATGAAAATGATGATAACTAGAAGCACAACTCCATAAAATGATACCCCAACATGAATATAAATACTCCCCCACAAAATATAACAATGATACCTCAATGGGAAGACCCCCAAGTGACTGAAGAAGGTCTGGAACACTGTTGTTACAGTTCTGATACAAAGTTTCAGGTCTGATCCAGAATGAACAGCAAGCTAGAAACACCAACCAGCAACTACCCAATGAGCACAACTTCACCAAATTGCCATAGAAACTCTCCCAAATGCTTGCAAAGCCAAAGTATATGCTAGGCGCTTCCTAAACACAGCAAACAGCAAGGTCAAAGGGCAGATTTTGGTCACTACAACCAAAGTACTAGCTGCCCCAAAGTGTC
This sequence comes from Sequoiadendron giganteum, assembly GCA_007115665.2. Lineage (NCBI taxonomy): Eukaryota > Viridiplantae > Streptophyta > Pinopsida > Cupressales > Cupressaceae > Sequoiadendron > Sequoiadendron giganteum. Next base: position 450,415,996 of record CM021100.1, read on the forward strand.
CTGCCCAGCTAGAGGGGTGACCTGCTCTAGAAAATCATAAACTCCCTCAAAAATTCTGAAAACTTGAGCAAAGGGGCGCCCAAGGACTAGGATTGGTCCAATACCCAGAAGAGGATCTCCAGCGCCCAAATCAGCATGAGTGAATAGGTGGTACTCCTGGGCTATGAAAAGGTACAGACCAGAACCAGCAAAGTCTGAAATACCACTCCAAAAATGCTCCTACTACATTGCAAATCATCACACACACCAAAAAGCATATCTAGAAGACATCAAACAAATTCAAATCTGATAATGAAATGAAAGCCATCACCAAATAAGCTCAACGATAACCCCTGCAATGGAGCTACTCCAACATCCAACTAGGGAGTGACTTGCAACTCCGAAACTGAAGCCAACCTTGAGGGTTTGCGTCCTCAAAGCCCAAGGATTCTCACCACAATTCGGCAACACTTCGTTATCATAAGATTGCATAACCCAAATGAGAGCAAGGGGGGGGTGTGTATATATAAGAATTAGGGCTCCACAATTCAAATAGCTTTTCCCTCCAAAAGGGACGCAATCCTTGGGAAATGATATTTCATTTTAATTTTTGCTTAAGTCCTCCTTTTAGGCGCCCAAGTTCAAGTCCCCCCTTTAAAACAACTTTAAGTCATCCCACCTACGTGCGAGGGGCAAAAAGTGAATTTATAACTGAAGTTATATTTTGCCTTTTGAACTCCAAAGATGGTGGTGGATGCACAAACTATCAAAAATATCAGGACTCCAACAATTGAAACTGCCACTACTGCCAAAAATAGAAATCCTGCACTGAATTGTTGTCAGGACCATTGCCAAAAATAGCACTTACTAAAACTAGCAAACTCCTAAAAATAGTGACTCCAAACTCCAAATTAGTCCAAACTGAGATGCAATTGTGACTTACTAAAAAAAGTAAATGCTAAAAAAGGTAATTCTACCCACTAAGGATCTCAAAAAACCTAGCAAACACTTTGGCAAACCGCTGCAGTTACCCCTTGAGAGTGTTAACAAGAACCCTCCAAGATCTTGGAATCCCTTGAAACGCCTTTGAATAGCCTACGGAACTCCAGAAATAAGCTAATTGTCACTGAAAAGCTTAGAATTGAGAAGGGGACATTACAAATTTGTTTCATTTATGTTTTGCAATTTGTTACTTGTATCGTTGGCTAGAAGACCTTGGCTACCTTTCACTAGGTATTGGGGTCTTGACTGTATCATCAAATTTCATGAAATTTAGATTTCGGATTTTTTGAGAAATTTTGTTTGAGAATTTTCTTTTTGGATTGTATATTTCCCTGTATGTAGAGTGAGAATTAGTTGAGAAACAGAAGAGTTGGTTTTACAATCATGCACATTAATTCTTAAGTTTGAAATGTATTCATTGATCTGATGACAAGTTCACCCAATACCCTGGCAGAGCCAGGAGCAATAGACTTTGTACTGAAACTTGACTGGAACAACTAGGGTCCTACAGATTCCGCATGGATATTGCTCAATCTACAGGCCCATAGCAGTACCTTGGGCAGACCCACCAGGTTCCAAAAACAAAAAGAATTTTTTTACATAAAATTTAAATATATATATATAAGAAGAAATCCTAATGATCATTTGTATTGACTTTCCATGTGCAGTTGCACTGATATTAAGCCACTTTAATTTATATTTAAAATTGAACAATTGACATTGAAATATCAATTATCAGCTGCATTCTTAGTTCTTTATTTAATTTGTACAAATTCTGGTTATTATTATGCTTGATCAAGTGCATGAGTTTTTGTGAGCCATTGGATGTGGATTATGGTGGAAACTAATACATGTGCTCAGTTAAACTTCATATAGTCTAAAAAACAGATATAATCAAAGCCAGAGGTGACACATATAGGTTGGGATGTTAGCAGTGTTCCATGAGGACGCATCCCCCCAAAAAAAAACACGGACCCAAGACGGGGACATTTCCAAGACAGGGAGACACCTGGGAAACGTCCCTCTGCCGTCTCCAAGTTTCTTCGCTGTTTCCTAGAAGTCTCCTCCTGGAGGGAAACGTTTCCTAGTTGTTTCAGCCAGGGAGACTCCAAGGAAACTTCTGGGAGACTTCCAAATATCCCCTCAACCGCAAGGAAACTTCTAGGAGACTCCAGGGAAACTTTTGGGAGATTGCCAGGTGTGAAGATTTTTAATATTTTATTTTATTTGTATTTTAATTTTTGTTTTTTTTTTATTTACCCTAGGGCCTGTGCGGCTCCAGCAATTTACACTGTACAGTATGCAAAATGTGGAAGCAATGGCAAGGCACGTGAGTTGCCTGATTGAATACCTCAAAGAGCCGTCATCCCATGGAATGCAATGACTAAATGCCTCAAAGAGCCGTCATCTCATGGAATGCAGTGATGTTGGCAATGACTGAATTCTCATGTACAGTGGAGACAGTTAACATGTTTGGTTTGTAAACCAAGTGTTTGGACAGAATTGTACCCAGACTATACGCTAAGTGCTTCAATATTTGGGATATCTTTCCACTCCAAATATCTTGCATATATCCTCCAACATCAAACATACATCTTGTAGGCACCTAATTTGGTCTTACATAGATGTTAAAAACTTAAAACCAATGTTAATCTATTATCTTAAAAAACATCGGAACATATATTTGAAATCAAGAATACTTTTGGATGCAACTTAGGCTTCTACAGTTATATAATTATATTGATATACATCTTTTTATAGCTAATTTTTCAAGTACTATATGTATTTCAGCGCCAACACCCCCCTCCCCCAAACTTAGACCCCCTGTCTCCCGTCCCCGAAACGCATCCCCCACTGTCCCCCCGTCCCCAAAACTCTGTGGAACACTGGATGTTAGAGAAGTTCAGATGCACTATTAAAAAAGGAATACGCGTGAAATTCTTCAATTTGCTTAGTTTGATTAATTAAATCAGCCATAAATATACTTTTAGGTTTGCATTTCTTATCTTGGTCACATGTAATCCGTAGCTGAGGTTGTTTCGTGTTTTGAAGTCACTACCTTTGAGGAGTTCATATTTGAATAGGGTTAGTTTACTTTCCTAATAGTTCAGATTTGAGACTCTTCTTCTGTTCCAGTTTCAGATTCAGCTATCTGAGGTTTGTGCTCAGAGTTTGGTGTTCTTCAGTTTTGAGTCCCAGAATACTATAATTATAACAGGGTCACAGTTGAACTCATAAACAAGATCCTATGGTAAGGTATCAAATAAAGCGAGAATAGTAGCACCAGAATATGTAAGGCCAAAATTTGAAACAAAAAAGTTTTTGACAGGACAGAATAAATTTAAAGTTATAGACAATAGTTCAAAATTTAAACAATGGAATATAACAGCCATTGGAAAAGGAAGCATCTGGTTAGAGGATTTAAATAGAGACTTTTCATGTGGAAGATTAATGAGCCAAATGATCGCTAAGGAAGTGTCTTTAGAAGCTGTATAGTAAAAACACGTATATATAGAACCTAAAAGGTCAAGTATTTATTCAAGTTGGATTTATTTATGATTAGTTATTAACTCCATTACAGCAAAAGCACAATAACAGTAAGCATAATCCCTGTCATGTTCTGGCCATTGAGGTATAACACAGGGTGGCAGAGAACCAATAACAAGAACATAGTCTTCACCAATTAAGAGTTAAAACAGAAAAATACAGCCAATTATGGATGCTACAATCACAGAATAAAGCTACTTGCATAAATGAGTAAAAAGCAATGCAATCAAGAAACTTACAGCTCTGATATATGGAGAATCTTCGTGCTTGAGTAGCCCATGCATTTGCTTCACTGTCAACTTCATTGTGAAAAATTTGTAAAGAAGACAAAAGGCTGTTGAAGGACCCCTACAATTCCCTGTCATCCATGGTTCTACATGATCAACTTGATTATAGATCTCATCAATAACTTCATGATAGGTCTTCAACCTATATAGCTCCTTGAAGTAATCCGAAGACAGGATGTTCATGCAAAGAACTTTTTCAAGCAGAGAATCAATAGATTTTCCACATGTTTGAACTTCCATTTTTCTCTTCTACCAATCTTCCCTGAAATAAAACCCAAGATCTTTATTTATGATGTAAGAGTGCTCAAGTAGAAATAAAATGGCACCAGGGGCTTTTGGAATTGAGGTAAATGTCAAGGGAATGTGAAATGAACCTCTCTTTTTTGTCACTACTAGTCAGCATTTACCGTAATCTTAACTGATTCAATGAAGCCTGGCGTCCACAATGCCCTACAATTTCCTGTCAAATTCAGCAATTCAAAGATATTAGAGAATAGCATAAGCTGTACCAAGCAGATTTGCTTCATAGTCCAAGCAGCAAACTTTATGACAATTGGCAGAAAACTAGCTCGGAAAAACCATAATTTTTTGGCTAAAGATATTCAATTTGACAAAGGACCTTGAAGTATTCACAATTTTTTGCATTCATATTGATTCTATTGATATCAAAGCTCGTTTTAGTAATTTATGTCCAAAAATATTTCTCCAGTGCCAATACAACTTACACCAATATCTAAGAATATTAGCATAATTTGTAGAAACCAGCTTAGGACATCGCTCTGCATAAAAGTGATGCTACAATAGCCAGTGTGGCTTTGCTTTCGACTATTAAGCCTGCAAATAAAAGCATTAACAATAACATTTCAGCCTAAGACTTTAAGAGCATAAAATAAGCACTGGATTTACAATTTTCACTCATTGAAGCAATATTAGACATTTTAATGATTACTTCATCAGAAAACCCATGGATTAGTACTATACAGCAATAATAAATTAAACATTACAACACAAAAAAAAATGCAAACCCAAAGCATGTTTGGCCTACAAATACATCCACAGCAGCTAGTGATGACAACTTCAATCCCTCATGTAATACACATGAGCAATACCTGCACCCAAAACACCCAATTCTCCAGAAAACTATGACAGTATAAAATGCCCAGAAAGCCCATCCAGCACTTCAAGGCTCCAGATCATCTCCAACCTCTATTTTTTTTACGTCCCATTAAATCAAAAAGTCCTGGCCCAATTCCTCCAACTCTCAACAAATGAAAATAGAAAAGCAACAAAAAAACAAAATAGGCTCAGCCTTAAAACATATTCTTAAAAAACTAATTTATAAAAATTGGCCAAATCTTTTTCAAGTACTTGAGAAGATTTCTACTCCCTCTTATTGAGTCCTGCATGACAATGTTTTGTTTCAAAGTTTATCAACATATGTGTTTTAAAATCTTTTGTTGGCATTTGGATAAATTTGAGCATGCATATACCAGATTATTTCCAGTTTGATACGAACATCCAGTTCTGGCTTAATTGTACAAGATTTATTCCTTATTTATATCCAGACCATATGAAAAAAACTATTCTCTACTTGATCTAAACATCTCAGATTTGGTTCATTTGTCCTAGAGTTTTCTCTTGATGTTTTCAATCATGATATCTGTAATGAGCATCAATATAAGTTTTTTCTTTGATCAGCTCCTACTAATCGCCATTTTGGTAGCCATACGCATTGCTGTCAAATGATTTGTAACTAAAAGGAGCAAACCTAATCATTAATCTTACAGCGTTTAATTCTAGCAGCCATACAATGCTTTCATATAATTTGTTATAGCAAGAGAGCAAACTTAAATGCTAATCTTATACCTGACTCTTGCAAGTGACTTTGTGTGCTTTAGCCCCAATATTTTTATGTTTCAGTTACTACATTCCCTACTCAAATATTATTATATTTGAGTTACTACATTCCCTACTCAGGACATATGATTCACTCTCTCCAAGGACTAGGACCAATTGAAAGTGCCACTTGTCCCAAAAAAATATGGAGGTAATCCAATGAATTTTAATTAGATGAGAAAATTAAAGAGGAAAAATTGGAGAGCATCAAAACATATCAAGACAAACTGTTGTATCCAAATAATTTAACAAGTTACCCGATTTGACCCAAAACACTTGATCCAATATAGTTAACTAATGGAATGCAAGCCTCGTGTCATATGCCTGGGTGCATAACATGACATCCCTCTTTGACATGTTTCATTCCTTAACATGAGAAGAAACCAAATAGTGAGACTTCATCAAAGCATCAAACACAAGAAGACGCCATGTTCTATCATCTAGCCATCCAAAGGTTATCTTGATTGATGGTATCATCTAACCATTCAAATGTGATCCTAACCAATGGTAGTTCTTGATTTTACCTTTCTCCAAGCCTAATTCCATATTTTGTTGTGCTACTCTAATTCCATGTCCAAAATTGTTGCTCTATTAATTCCACATATGTTAAAGACTTATGTTGTTACTCCTTTGATTTTCTATGTATAGCCACAGTAACTGCTTCTCTAATTCCATTTATGTCCTTAGTAGTTGCTCCTTTGATACATCACATTGACTCTCAATGGTGATGTCAATGTCTATATGCCCCACCCTTGGTCACTTTTTCTGCTAATTGTACCTCTTCAACCTTTTCTTCCCTTATTTTGCCTCTTCAACCTATTCTAAGTTTTTTTCCACTCTTTTGGATCTTGCATGGATATAGTGATTGAGATCCCAGAACTGACCTGGAACTTACTTGAGTGGTTCAGATCAGGATGATTCCAAGACAGGCACATGTTCAAGTAGTGCTACTAAGATGGACTTTGATGCCAAAGTGATCTCAGTTGTTGTTGTAAGACATGCCACATGTTGCTGCTGAAGATGAATTAAGTCATCGAAGAGACTTCAATTGTTGTTGAGGACTGTCCATCCTGCCAAAGTCCTGTAAGTGGACTCATGATGTTGCTGAAGCATGCATGTTGCTGCATAAGTAGGCAGTTGGCTGACAAAGTCTGCATTGGTAGGAAAAGTAGTAATTTTATTTGTTAACAATCCATTGACTTGGCAAAGGCTGTGTTTTATGGGCTTTTGCTCATATGAACAGGGAAAGGTGGCAAGATAGCAAATGATGTGAGCTGTAGGTTTTTAAAAGTCATGCCACTGATTTTAAAGTGATGAATTGTTGTGACCTATTTCACACATCGCCCCATTGCAAATGGGGACCCCCAAGTTTTGATGTCGCCCTCTGAATCGCCAGTTTAGAGTCTTTAATTTGGGTAAATTTTGAAAGTCAGTCCGGCTAAGTTGAGATTTCGAACCCGTTTGTGTGTCTTAACGTCATATAAGTGCTTAGAAGACCCGGTAGACGAAGATCGCCATTGCTTTCGGTCGTTTCTGACACTTCCTATTTTTTTAGGGATTCTACTTTTTTGCTTTTTGCTTTTTTGATTTTTGGCATTTTTAGGCCATTCTGGAGTTACTATTTTTTAGGGATGCTTTTTGCTTTTTCTATTTTTGGAAAGTTTCTATTTTTGGAAAGTTTCTATTTTGTGAAAAAGTTTCTATTTTTGGATCCTACAGAGCAGAAAATCAACGTGTCTCCAGAAATCAAGAAAATCAAGGTAAAATGAAAAAGGTTTGAAAAATGGCAAAAATTTTGGAAAAATGCCTAAGTCTGAGAATGGCGCCCTCAAGAAAGGGGATGGCATGGAAAGTTCAAAGTCCGCCCTACCTTTGGCATGCCAAAGATAGGCACTGCCAAGTCCGCCATAGGCATGAAAGATGCCAAGTCCGCCATAGGCAAGAGAGATGCCAAGTCCGCCCTTGGCACAAGGAAGTTGAACTCCGCCTAGAAAGTTGAAATATGGCAGATGAGCTATTGAGCACATTTTGGCTAGGCAGACAATTTGAAAAGAGATATTTTTGCCTCTGACGAACGAACTTAGCCATGTATCAAGGTTAAACGGGTTGGAATTTAATATTTTAATATTTTTAATTATTTCCCTGACACTTAGGGAATTTTAATTAAAAATTCAAAAACCGGAGATTATTTGGAAGATTAAACTATTCTGCCTTAGATAAATTTAACTTTGCCATGATTCGAAGATTTAAAATACGTTGGAAAATTAATTTTAAACGATTAATTTAATATCTTTTCCAACACTTAGGCAATTTTTGAGAAAATTCAAAAATCTCAAGCAGAGATGGCACAGAGGTGAAAATTAGAAACTTGCCTCGATAACTGAAAGTGAAATTAGAAGTTTGCCAATCTGAGAAGAAAACGTTTCTAAAAATTGGAAGAAAATCAGAGGAAAGAAAACAATGCCTTGAAGAAAATCGCACTTCTCAGCCATAAAATGAGTTTCAGCAACTCATTTCTTCACAATTCCGGCTGAGAAGTAGCTATCTCTCTCGAATCTTCAGAAATCATTCGCAAAGGAGAAATTTATAAGAATAACACTGTTGTGAGAATCGAGGTAGCATTTTCTTGTTGACAGGTGTGATTTTTTGAGAGAAGTAATTTATTTCTTTGCTGAAATCGTACTTTCAGCATATTGGCGCACCTCTTCTGGCAGATTTTCTGAATTTTTAAATTCATTCGCAGCCAGAACACGATCTTCGAGGTTTGGAAGTTAATCGACAATGTGTTTGCACTGTGTTTCTATCTTCTACTTCGTTTCCGGCACGAATTTCATTCATGATAGGCGAATTTAATTACTTTCAGCTTGCTTTTTGACAGAAATTTTAATTCAATAGGCATGGATGGGGGAATTTAGAATCGGCATGCTTCCACAGGTTACCATGGATGAATTGCCTTGATCGTGTCCAGATTTGTGAATACACGGTGGCTCGAGAGGATCAGGATGTAGTCCCTTGAAAATAGCTCCGAATGCAACTCATTGATGTTCATTGCCAGTTAACTGAAGTCATTTTGGAAACCCTAATTAGGGTTTCATTTGTTAAATCTTGACCGTCGGCTCATGTTTAATCTGAGCCATTTATTCAATTTATGGAAATATAAACTCTTGGACCCTCATTTGTAATTGGTGAAGTGAGTAATAAAAAATTGTTGCGACGAAACTATTTCCGTTTATAAAAGCTCTTGTGCATGATTTGCTAAGAACAACTTTTATTTTCAAGTAGTATGCAAGGTTTAATATTTCTCCTTCAACACTTAGAGTAGAATTAGAATAGCATTTCATTTACATGTTGGTTAGATGAATGATAGATTTGATCGCAATGGCGGATAAAATTTTGCTCATACTTTTGTCGAGTGGATGATTTGCACTCGACGTGTAAAGTTAGTCTGAGCCATTAAATCGTAGATGCTTAACTTCTGTTTGTTTTGATTATCAATTCGAACATGAAAACCATTATCACCTCCGTTGAAGATTGCACCCGCTTCACGTAGTTGTCCGAAGGAGGCGAAACGAAGTGTGGTTACCCATTTTGTCTAATCGCTGCTGTCTCTTGAATTCTTAGGCATAGTTTAGATCTCTAAACCCTTATCCTTTTGCCTTTTTTTTTGGAATATCTGAAATACCCATCAAAAGGAGCTTCAATGATAAAACTGTCTAAGTCCTCAACTCGCGAAATGAATTTTATGTAAGTCCCCTTGTGATTACCAGCAAATCACAACGCCCACTGACCTTGTCCATATGTCATAACCTGGCCAAAAGAAACATTGGAGTCATTGTATTATCTTCTAGGTATTTGCAATTACTTTTCAAGAGAGGATAAAGTGTCCTTGGGCATTTTATTCTGTGTATGGTGGCGTATTCAAAACACACACCAACATGAATGAGAATGTAAGCAGCAGCCAATTTAATCTATTTATATCCCTTGTTCATGATCATTGAGTTTTTGAGGATGGAGATAAGGGTGGTTTTCTTGGACACTTGGGCAGTTGCAAGCATGCAACCGGTCCTCTTCCACAGTAACCATTTGTCTTGCTAGGAGTTAAGCCACCAAAAAGCGGATAAAAGGGTAACTTCAAGACATTTGAGAGATTTGGTTGGCTTAGGAAGTGACACATAGTAGATTCGACAAGGGAGGAGGTGTGCAGAATTTTTGTGGTTGCAAGAGCAAAGAGGCAACGAGGGAGAGTGTTTAATACACCATATTTCTCCAAAGACCATTGTAATGGCAGAGATCTCCTTGAAATTGACACCTATTAGTGAAGGGATGCTAAAGTAAGAACCCTTCCTAGAGTTTTTCACCCATCTAGAGTTTTCTCTAGAGAAAGCTTTGTGTCATATATTATGTTTTTGTGTGGTTCTCTATCGTTTTTTGTTTCCTTCTTGTTATTCAAATTGCATATTGTTGCAGGTGTATAATCCTTCAAGAGTAGTTTGTTGGAAGTTGAAAGGTTGGATGATCTGAAAATCCATAATTGGTGAGACATTAGGGCTATGAATCTAATGATTTATGGATCATTCACAAATACTGAGGTCCTCATATTGTTCTTCAAACTCTTTTGTTTAGTTCTTTTATAGCCTTTTCTCCATATTCTTCTCCTCTCCTAATTCTTACTTCTACCTCCTTCATAATTTTCAGATTCATCCTCATGCTTTTACCTTGAGTTTGCTTTGTCCTTCATTATGGGTGATATCATGCAAAGCTACCTTCTTTGTTAAGTACCAGAGCATCACAAACTTCTTTTGCACATTAATATTGGTCATTCTTGAAATCTCTAACCAAAGGTTCAAGAATAATATCAAAACCATCCATAACCAAAGCATAAAAATCAAAATGCAAAACATATTTGTTCATAATGAACTTCACATATTCCAGAACTTTAACCTTCTTACCATCTATTTGAGTTTCATTGATATTCTTTGCTTGAACCTATAGCCGCTTCGCCAAGTGCACATTAAGTGACACCTACTACTAGCATTCAATAATACAATGATCTTCTTTTGAATGCATCAATAAAATTGGTACTTTGAACTTCTTTATTTGGAGCTAACATACTTAACCCTTTTCCTCCATTATTCTTTGTAATCTTCTCCATCATCCTCATCTCTATCATCTTCTTCTTTCAAAGCCAAATTGCTTGGATCCTAATTTTCCTTTTCTTTCTCTACATGATCATTATCATCATACTTCTAAAGCATATATCATGCTTCTTTGACCAGCCTATAAGCCTCCACCTATGCATAAATGCTCAACATTGCTAGTGTCGCACCTACAAAAAATGACAATTCTACAGTTCCAAAGGTCAACTTTTGATGGTTGCTACTTCTTCAATACTGCTTATAAAAAAGAATTGACAACTTATCAGAAAGCCCTCAGAATGGTGTGGGAATCATCCAAATCAGATAATTTAGCAAAGAAATGAAGCTTCTAAAGTTGACTTCTTTTCCTGTAATTGTCTGGTGGAAAAATCATCGAATAAATAGACTGTTTATCTGAATAATCTACCCCTCACCATAATCGTTTGGTTTCCATGTCTCTCATGGCATCTCTGAGCACTATATTTGTGACCACTTCTGCAATCCTGCCATCATTTGCTCTTGTCCTCGTGATTGATCACACACAAACCATACACAGTTTGTCCCAAAAACTCTTTGTATCAAACTAATGGACTGTGAAAACCTCACGTATGCTAATAATTAGATTTGCAAAGTCAACTTTAAAAAACCATATTTCCCTTCATATTGCTCAAAATATTTTAGTGACCAATTTTCATAAATCTCTCAGTAACACTTTCCAGCAACACAAGATACCCTTAAATCAAACATATACACGGGAATAACCCTCTCCCAAATAAACTTTTTTTAAGAGATAAGCAAAATCCACAAAATTTATCCATAAATCTGCTCCCACTTTACACAAATCATTGCTCCAATACCACTTAATAAGTTTTCAAACATCCTGTAATAGAAATATGTTGAATAACAACAATCATGGTAGCATTACATTAGCAAGGAATTGACACGGCAAACTGAAAGTGTAAATAGAATTCAATTACATGTGTTTAAAATGGAAAAAACATGTCGCTGAAAAAAACACTAAAATATAGCAGAAATTAGAAAACGGAAATTTATAAGCAGAAATTAGAGTTATTTTATAAATGAGAATCACTCCCAGGTTATGCAATACCCCACATTTTCCGCGCAGGTTATTGAACAAACTGACAATTATCCCCAGTTTTTTTTCTGGGTTCAACAAGGTTTGATCAGGTTTTTAAAAAACCCAGCATGCTGATTTAAATCAGCACAGCGCAGGTGTCGGATGCCAATTACCTGTGTAAACTCATTTTATGTGTTTTATACTACCATGACAACAATAATATGCAAAATGAAATAGAGATCACACGACATACAAGATATCATGGGCCAGGATGCCTCGATATCTGGTATGTCCACAAATAGAATACTTAACCTTTAGTATTGTTACCAGGTTCAAAATTTTGGTTTGGTTGGTGAGGCCAAAAACATCAGAATTCTAGAATTCTAAAAACAGGTCAAATTCTTTGTCCCATAAAATTTCACGGAAAGGGGCAGAAAGGGACAACAGGGCACATTTCCAGGACAGCTGGGATGAGAGGCCTTTTCTTAGCAGAATGCAGGGGATGGCAATTAAAAAAAATTCATATATAAGGCATTCATTGTATATGTTACATATTTTTTTCTATCTGCTCCTGACTGCTCTGGGGCAGAAGAGTATAATTCTAATTGTGTCTGCACCCAAAACACCATCGCTCATGTTTGCACTCAATGCTTCACTCATTTGATCAATGTAAGGTTCTTGGTTAGCCCACACCTCCTGATGAGCTGATTCAGCATTTCCTCTCGTGGTTTCTTGATGCAGGAGCATCCAGACCCACAAACAATCCTGCTCTTCCAAAATCATGTTCTTCCAAATTTTGGTTTTATCTTTGATTTTCCACATTTGTTTCAGGTCTTTTGTCTTTTCACTAGGTTAATTTTGTGGTAGCTGAACGTGGGGTCCATAGGAGTAGGGCTAGACATGAATGTCAAAGGTTTACTAAGTCACACTGTTATCTCTGCTGGGACACGCCAATATCCTATTGGATGTGATGATAAAAGAAACTGAGATCTTACATGATTGCCGGCCTGGGCACTGTATCTCATCTACTGCTGGGGTCTGCATGGTTGATGATTTCCATTTATACAGTGTATTTATTTTCAGTAGGGTTGTGAGTATGTATATAACTGTATCTGAAAGAGCCTAATAAGCTCCACATGGGCATTAATCTCTCCTAGCTTTTCTGGCTGGCAGTTAGTTTGGCTTATTCCTGATCGTGGAAGTTATGGGTGACAGTTGCTTTTAGCTGGCATTTCATTTTTGACAGAACCTTCATCCTGACAGCACCTGTAGGCAACAGTTCTTTGAATTCCTGACCAGCCATTACTGTAATGAGGCGATCTTCTCCTGGCATTTTTTTTCCACCTATTCCTGCCAGACAATTTAACTGCTTTTCTGACAGCACTTTGTTGACTGGGCATGGGCAATCTTCTGACTCACAGATATCTATCCAGGGTGGCTGATTCTTATAAAGATCAGCATTTGTATGTGGATCAAACAGGGACAAGTATGTGAAGAAAGATGAGTAACAGAGTCGGGGTCGTGGAGAAAGGAAGCAACAGATTATTCTGCTGGTGTTAGCAGGACTGTGACATCCAGACAGTTGTATTGAAAGAATTCTGAGCTAGTTATATTCTATTATTATCCCATGGCTCGAATACATGTAAGCCAACTGTAATATGAATTCTGATCCCTGAATTATTGTTATTTATTGCCATGTTTTGATGAGAATGATTTCCATTGCTGGTTTGTGTAGACTGTACAAGCAGTGATATAAAATTCTGACTGATTGTAATTTCCATTGCTAGGCTACATGCCTGAAACAATCTGTAATCTGTTGCTAATTTATAATTTCTGAGTTGATTGTACTTCCCTTGTGTCCTTTGTAGCTGGGTGTTGTGTGTAGAGCTGCTAGGATTGGCTGCCTTTCACAGGGCCTGAATCCTTGTCTGCATCATTTCTCAGACCCATATAACACTTGTGAACTATTTGAAAGTTAGTGCTTTTGAAAGCAATGGCTCTAACCCCACAAATATGTCATACATGAGAATATGTAGCATATCAATCAATCAAAATTAAACTCCTCAGATGGATGTTTCAATTATAATAAAGGAAGTAATATCTAGGATAATTTGCAATGTTCCATGGTGTTTTGTGGATATGGACGACAGAGGGTGCATTTTGGTAATGGCACTCTGGGGGGTCATTTTTCTGGAACGGCATCAAAATTAAACTTTATTAAAAACCCAGTAGCTGATCTAGTTGGCAGGTTCATATACAGAGATATATGTACCAGTTTAGCCATTCCAAAAGTTACTTGAAGTTGACTAGTAAAAATCATCATGTTTCAGGATTTCATAACAAAATCAGTCCCTCACACTCAATTTCAATGATGGGTATCTCATTCGAAGAACAAGATGACTGCCAGGATATGTGATCACGGGGGAGACTTACTATACATGCAGCGTCATAAAAGCTCAAACATAACAAAATAGTTATGTGCTGGAAAAGTAGGGATAATTCCTTTAATGTCTCAAGATTCATATTACCAAACAAGTAACAGATAATTGTAGCCAAACATTATATCTGTACAGCAGATTTGTCCTATAGAAGCTTACCTTCATTGTTTCACAGCTCCAACAATGAGAGATACAGCCAATCACAATGTCAACCTCATGAAACCATGATAGTATAAAGTATGGCTTATAAAGATCTGAAAACACATGAACATCCAGTATTTTTGTTCTAATGCAGGCAAAAAAAACGGTTTCACTGTCTGGGCCGCATGGACATCCCCAAGATGGTCAAGGGATGTCTCAAACTTCATTGGCTATGTTCTCTGAGAACACATCCTTAGGGTTTTTTCAGCCATACCCATCCCAAGGATAGCTATGGAGCTATGTTCCACCAATTTTTTGGGACACGGATGACTAGAGATGGCTATTTAAACAGTAGGGATTTTTTTTAAATATGGGGAAGGCCCCTATAGTCCTGCCATCTCAAAAAGACCACCAAGGATGGGGATGGCAAATTCAAGGCCAAGCAAACATCCCCATGGAACCTTGATAATTTTGCCAATTGTGAGAACACCTAATTATAGTACTATTATTTGCACAAAAGAGCATTGTTTGCTCATAAACTAAAAATATTGTCATATTTGAATAGGCGACAATCTAAGGTGTATGAGGTAGATTTTGAAGTTTGATGGCACAGATAATTCTTGAGTAAGCAAATAGTTCCTGCACTGCAAAGAGTATTTAGCCTTATTGATGTAGACTTGAAACTGCAGTTTTCGGAATTGACACATCCAATATGACCAATATTAGCTATGTGTCATCCCAATGTATCGCCATCAGAGAGTAAACACAGTAAAGACATGTGATTCCAAGAAATATAATAAAGGAACTTCAAACAGATGAACAATAGATCACTACTATCTTTCCCAGCACCGTGTAGTATGTGGGAAGCTGATTCAAGCTTCAACATTTTTATCATCATGTGATGACTGTTCTATGCATCAATATGTTTCTGATCTAACCATGACAGGACCTTTTCTTTCCTTTTCTTTTCAAATTGTCTTTTCCATTGGGGACAGTTGCCTTTTTTGGCCATATCTGAAACACTTCCTCTTTTTTCAGCATAGGGGACAGCCCTGAGGACGTTTCCTAGCCAACCCAGTGATGAGAACAACCTGGTTTTCCCAGTGTACAACTACAAATCCATGTGAAACATGGTAAAATTTGTATAGGAAAAGGAAAATTCAATCTGAATCAAACAATTCAGATCCAGTTGGATTTTGACCTCATCCAGCCAAACCTGGTAAACGTATCCTTTGGGTAGGGCACAACCATACAATACTCCTTAGTGAAGGAGCCACTCCCCACAATATCTCCAACTGACCATCCCTACCAAATAGAATATTTTCCATGATATTCACCTCCTATATATAGACCTCCCGAAAAAAAATGAAGTAAACCACTAATCTCACATAGGACATCCCATTATCTAACATAACTAATTCCACAAGTTACCCATTTGACCCAATGTAACTAATTAAAGAGAATGTGTGTCACATGTTTACATCTACATCACCCATTCACATAAAATAATATGCCTAGGTACATAAAAATCAAAAATTTCTGTGAGGGAAATTTTTCACACATCAGCTGATACTCATACACTGTGTATTGAAGTTCAAACATGATATTCATAGAACCAATTTAACAGAAAAATGCTAAAATATTAGCTTATGAATGCCTGCTGAGAAAATACTAGGAAGCCCCTTCTATAGTACCACTGTGAGACTTAAGGGATCAGGTCAGCATGACATCCAACATGTTTCCAGCATCTGATAATTTTTCTGTAAACATGTTTCTAGCAGCATATTATTTCTTCTAAATGATCACTCTGCCCTCACCAATAACACTCTGGTTCCTCTCAGCCTGAGCCACGCTACAGATGACATTCTTAGACTCCTTGCCCTATTTCAAATAGACAGTCTGACGAAATTGTTGTACTCATCCAGCTGTTTTGTTATGTTCTTCATGTTTTAGGTAAAAAAAATTCTGAAATTAAAAAAGCTGTATCACTCATTGAAGATGTGCTCCCTCTTGTCTGTTCTACGCTAGCAATATTTTTTGGCACTTGTATTATTCATTTGTGAATGTTAATATAATTTCTTACTTGCTTTTCTTTTCAGCTTTGGATATTTACACAAACCAGTCATGTTATATTTTGCTTAGACGTGTAAAATTATCACTTGCATGCATTTCCAGAAACACTGCCTAAGAAAGGTAAATAGTCTTAATGAAATGAAACAAATTTAAACATCCACAAGACCATAATAGTCTATATACCACAAAGTCAGCACTGCAGAATGATGAGAAATCAATTTACACAGGAGCAAATCACAGGCAGTCGGATCAATTTTGGCACAACAGTTCCCTTCCAAAAACTGGACCTTCTTTTATTAGTTTTCATTAGGGCTTCTGTGGGAATATTTGTCACACATTAGCTGATACTCATAAAACTGTGTAGTGAAGTTCAAAGATGATATTTATGAAACCATTTTGACAGAAAAATACTCCCATATTCACTTAAGAGCACCTACTGAGAAAATATAAGGTAGCCCCCTCTATAGTACCACTATGTGACTTTAAGAATTAGATCAGCAATAATCTCCAACATGTTTCTAGCAGCACATTATTTTACTAAACAATCCCCCTACCCTCAACAATAACACTATGGCTTCTCTCAGCCTCGACCACTCTAGAGATGGCATTCTTAGACTCCCTGGACTATTTCAAATAGACAGTCTGACTAAATTGTTGTACTCATTTAGCTGTTTTGGCAGGTTCTTCATGTTGTTTTTGAAATTAAAATGGTTGTATTGCTCATTGGAGATATGCTCCCTCTTGTCTGCTTTAGGCTATTGAAATTTGTTGGCATCTGTTTTGTTTGTTTGCGAACACTAATATAATTTCTTCAATCCTTTTCTTTTCAGCTTTAGATATTTCACAACTACTTATGTTATATTTCAGTTAGAAGCATCAAAATATCACCTGCATGCATTCTGCAAACATTGTCCAAAAAAGGTAAACAGTTTTACTGAAATGAAACAACTCTAAACATTCACAAGACCACAAGAGTCTATTGTACCACAAGGCCAGAATTGCAAGATAACAAAAAAATCAATGTACACACAGGAGCAAATCAAAGGCAGATAGATCAATTGTGGCACCAAAGTTCCCTTCAAAAACTGGACCTTCTATAATTAATTTCCATTAGAACTTGTCCAATTTAGCACATCTTGCCTCTCTCAAGTGAAAAGATGTGGAATCAACCCCTGATACATAAATTTGCTTGGCCCAGATATTACCCAGAGTAATACATAATGAAGAGCAATTCTGCCTCAACCACCACCAAAGTGCAAAATAGACACTCTTCTCCCAGCGTTTTCTTAGTTCCCTTTTCTCTGGACCTACTATTATTAATTTCCATTAGAATTTCTCCAATTCTACAAGACTTGCCTCTTCAAAGTAGGAGCATTTGGAACCAACCCTGAGGTATAAACTTACTTGGCCCAGATGTTACTACAGGCAGAGGAATACATAGTGAAGTGCTATTCTGCCTCAACCACCTCCAAAGTGCAACATTGATATTCTCTTCTCCCACCCTTCCTTAGTTCCCTTCAAAAACTGGACCTTCTATCATTAATTCCCATTCGAACTTATCCAATTTCGCAAGTCTTGCCTCTTCAAAGTGGGAAGATATGGAACCAACCCCCAAGGTATAGCGTTACTTGGCCCAGATGTGACTATAGGCAGAGCAATACATAATGATGTGCAATTCTGCCTCAATCACCTACAAAGTGCAAAATAGGCATTCTCTTCTCCCAGCCTTCCTCTGTTGATGCCCATCAACCAATTAGATGTCCGAGTTTATGTGAACTAGTCCTCGTATAAGTTATGACCATCTTTGTCCTCCATTCAGTTTCTGCCTCTATGTAAGCCTTTTGTTGGTGTTCATGTGTAATGTTAAATTTACTAAGGTAGTGCTGTCAGTTACTTCCAAGTTTCAACATGGCTGTGTTGTTTCTTTCGAAGTTTCTTTGTCCATATTGTTAACTTAAATTTTACCATTACAAATTATTTTATTTTGGAGTCCGGGTAAGAGGATTTCATTTGGAATCAGATAAAGGAGTAAAGGAATAAGGATGAGGCTTTATTGTATATAGATATTGCCACCAAAAAATGGGCAAGCTTCTCATCCATGTACCCGAATTTTCTGATGACCATAGGCTTTCTTGTGAACTGTTACATTCAGCACGGGCAGGTGTTTGAGCCACGAGCCTCATCAGCTCAAAGAAGAAAATCTTAATAAGTAAGCCAAAGAAGGACTGAAGAGTAGAAATAATATTTAATTAAATTGTTCCATGTCGGAAATGAACAATAACAAAAGGTCCAAAAAGAGCACCATTCGAACCGATGAAATAAACTACAACCCAAAAAAGATGTGCGCGTCAAAACCTTATAAGCAAACCATAAAATCCATCAAAAATAGGATGAATACCAAAAAATTAGACCTTACTTCGAGAACGAAATCTGGACTGAAATAAAACCGACAAAAACCATTGCGAAAACCAGCACTAACCCTAGTAAATAAATGACTCGATTGCATTCAACGAACAAAAACATTCGCCAAAACCAGAGCAAACCCTAGACAAAAAGCTCGTTTTGAAAGAGAACTCCAAAAGTCTTCTAAAATTATCTCATCATCAATTCAAACATATATAGACAATAACAATTTTAACACACCTGTGCCAAAGCTTTCTAGACAATTAAAGATTAACAAAACTGAAAATTCAAGGCAACATTCCCGAATCTGCACTGAATTGAGCAGCGAAAAAACGGACCTGTAGAGAGCTTAAAGCGTGCTCTGCTAATCGGGACGAACGCTGTCTTATCGAAAGAAAAACTCGGGAGATTTGGGGAATTTGTTGAGCGCAGGTCAGAGTGAAACCCTTGCAACGAGGGTTTCAAGAGGTCTAGCATATCATTCGCAAATCCAAAAGAAGTTGCCTTCATGTGCTGCGCTCCAATCATATATGTTTTAATATTGTTTGTGCAATATTATTGGAAGCTTTGGAAATATTCCAAGGGTATATTTTGATTTTATTTTCCTATGATTGGGGAGATGATTTGTGAAGAAAATTTTAGGGCACTCAAAAGAAGTTGATTGCAAGCCAAGGTCCCTCTCAATGTTGCATTTGTTTCTATGTTTCATATTTATTTTTTTCAAAGAAATTCACACTAAATTTTCAAGCATGCCTTCCAATAAGTCGAAGAATGAACGTAGAATAAACCGTCGGCACCACTTCGAGTATTGACCCGATGGGGACATCAAGTGGTTTCATACTTCCTATTAGGAAAAGAGTTAATTCAATAGTCACTAGTAGACTTTGCCTTGTTTAAATGGCTTTTCTTGGGGTATTGGTATAGTTGATATTGTTTTGCATTGACAAAATTAAGTCAAAGGTGTGTTTTTATATTGAATAGCATTAAATCATAACTTAAAAAAAAAATAGTTATTAAGGTTTTTGAAAATAAAGTATTAATTTAGAGTATAATATAATTTTTTTATAAGAATGATAAAGATTAACATATATAGTTCTTTATAGTTGTATATCTTTGTGTATAGAAAAAGATTGTATATAATTCATTTAAGTTTAAGAATGTTTATAATATAGTTAATCATGTGTAATTAAGATGTTTTTAATTAAAAAACTCCTTAATTTATATGTAGAAAGGTATTAAGTTGTTTTCCTTCATAATAAACTTTCTTCAAAATTTTCCCTCATTTATGGGCTTCTCCGGGTTAATTTGGCAGTGAATTCTAGGCTAGATGTGAAATGGCAACCCCCAAATGAAGGTCGGGTAAAATTGAATTTTGTTATTCAAGCAATAATTGAATTTTGTTGATGAATTTGTGCTCTTTTCTTTTCTTTGCATAAATTTGGTTGATGACATCACCACATTCTAATTCCTTTATCATTAATCCCTGAAGATTTCATCTTAATCCCCAATTTATCATTTTTCACCCTATATCAAGTTTGCTGGTGTAAACTTGACCCAAGTCACTTTCATAACATAGATCTAAACCTTTATATTTTAAAATTCAAAATTACACTTTATTTATTTTTTCACTAGTAATTCTGAGTTGACCTAATGCACATTTGTATGGTGTTGTGGATACTCACTTATTCATCTAAAATCATGTTAGAGATCATCTAGGATTAATGAAATAGCCTATTATAAAATATTTATGAGAGCATTAGAATAGCCTATAAGGGCATTACATTAGTACACATCATCCTGGGTCCATTGCACACTTGATTGTTGTCATTAATATTGGTTCATTATCTTTGAATTGGTTCAACAAGGGGTCTAATTAAGGAGAACTTCATCTTGTTATATAGCATATTCCCTAAAGGTGTTCGTAAACACTTATAGTCTTTATGAACATTCAAATATCAAAAAATAAGGCAAGCAAATTTTGATAGCCCATCATCTACTAGTTCAATTTTGTGAGTTATAGTTCAGGATTGTATGTCAAAAAATTTGCACAATTATAAGGATTAGTTCTATAGGCATAGGTCTAAACCAAATCAACACAATCAATTTAGATTTTGAGACCCCCTGAATGATCAACCCTAAAAGATGTAACCCTTCAAAAAATTAATTCTAGAGATCTATAGCTTCACTTGAAACCTACCTTCAAAATATATCTAAGTATCACATCTAATTTAATTTAATTTTTCACATTTATTATCTTTATTTTTTGACAAGGAGTCTCAAAAAATGAGTCTTTTAAAGTTCTAATTAATGGTGCCATTTTTTTGTCAAATTTTAAATTCATGTTCAAATATACTTTGTGTTTTTTGAGGAAGTGTTCTCAACCTTGATGGACTCTAGAATGAGTCATTTTTTCTAAATGTCAACTTATTGAGTTCAAAAACAAGTATTTTGGCTCAAGGAAAAAAATTTAAGTTTCAAGCAATTGTGCAATTTTTATAACTTATGCATCCACCTCTACTTTCTACCAATTATTATTAATAAAGTTTTGGAACTACCCAATAGCCAAGAATTTTTGACAAACTACACATCAAACTCCACTATTCACCACGTTATACTATAAAGTTCCAAGACATTTTGTTATTCAAGCAATAATTGCAAATTTGTGTCTAACTTCCACTTTTCGAGTGACTCTAAATTTAAGGAGCTTCTACCTTCACATATACAAGAAATTTGTATATGTTAAATACAATGTCATTTTTAGTACTTTATTTTACATTTTTTGTTGCCTCTCTCCCTTTATAAATTGTATCAATAAAACAACATCATGTATGCACATTCACAATAAGATTCTTTACCATTACTTAGTCGCATTGTATTGTTCCAACATTTATAGGTTTTGCAACTATTTTTCCTTCATTCACATTGTACTAGAGTTTTGAAAAACCCTCGTTCTATACAATTTCAATCATAATTGTGTCATCAAAACAAGGTATTTATACATTATTTTTTATCATGTAAGATGTTTTCTTCCCATTTACAAAGTATGTCCTAGATTGATTCTATTTGTGGATTTTGTTCATGTGATTTCCAAACCCCATCCTTAGTTGTGATGTCTTTAGGAGTTTTATGATGTGGTGTTTATTGCAGTACTTAAGTGTTTCTCCCATTTATAAAAAAATGTTCTTGATCAAGGTTCATAAAACTTACCTAATCAACCTCTTTCCCAACTTGCTTTATATGTCAGCGTTTTGGAATCCCAATGTAGTTGAGATTTTTTTGAAAATTATCCATGCTTCTCTACTCCTTGCCAACTTGTAAACCATGGAACTTCTAGGTTGTCATGAAAATGAATAATTTTTTTATAAAATTACATCCCAAACTATCATTTTTATCACTTTTGTAATGGTTCCCATTGGAATTTTAGGCTTCCCTTACATATTTACAAATTGCTTCTAAGCTTAAAAACCCCACCACTTTATTAACCTTATGTGATTTAACTTTTTTTATTTCTTACTATCATTGATTTTCCCTTGTGTAACATGCCGTTTGTTCTACCCAAAATTTTACTATGTTTTAACCTCAAGTAAATAATCTTTGATTCCAACACTTAGCAATAAAAAAAATTCCTTTCATAAATAAGAATATAACACACATTTGAAATAAACCTCTTTCCAAAATTTCCCATTGCATTATAACAAAGTATTACAACTTTCCAAAATTTTGATTTCATATAACATAATCTCATGATAACATTTCATTTTTACAACTTTCCATAAATGGATACATAATTACTTACATAGCTTCCATGAGCTCATTGGCACTAGGTATACAAATGGTTTAGGTGCCCCCCATCAAATCTTGGTTGCCAACTGATGAGGAGAAGCATCACTCAAGAATTTTTCCACCAACCATGGACTTAACTACGATCCCCTACACATTTACCAAACTTGGTAAATGGACCTACCCTTCGACAGCGAGATTGGTTTGGTAACCTCATAATAATAACAACCTTCCCTAAGCTTGGTGTTGTGTCCTACATATCTAGATTTGTCACACAATGGCTACAACCTACCATATGACAATACCTGCCTAGTATGTAAACTCAAATCACAGTGAACTGACAGTGTAAACAGTGGCAACTTACACTACTATGTCCAAAGTATTCATCACCCCTAATTTAGGATAGACGCCACATGCTCACCCACCTTCTTAGCTTGATTTTTATTTGACCATTCATATCCTATGCATAGGCTATCCCCTCTCGCCATGGATTATTCAAACCCTAGGAATAACCTATTAATAGCTCATGAAGTAAGTGATGTCATAACATCTTGACTAACCAAGTTACACCCGTTCCCATGGATTAACCTTACGGTATTCATAATGTCACAATCATTAAATGTCTCTATTTCAAAAGCACAAACTCAACAATAATTGACTCCATTCAAGAGCAAATCTATGTTAGAGTAAAGGTTTTAACTTAATTATGTTGATTAAGTTACCTTTATTCCCTTCTTAAGATTTCATGTTAGTTTGCATAAAGTGACATTTAATAACTATATTAATTATTAAAAAAATTTCCTAGTAGGGCTTCTTTTAGGGTTTTTCCTATTAGGGTTTTATTAGGTTTGCATGATCTCCTTTTTATAAGGATTGATCTCATTGTATTTCATATCAATTCATTCTCTCTGATATATACATTTTTAGTTTTTAGAGAACCCTTGCTTGTTTGTCTCCATCTCTTCTTTTGTGACAGGTTATTTGCATGCAGGTGATCTTCGAGGTTTGTGAAGTTGTATTTTCTCAACTCCTACATGGTATCATAGCTCCAGACCTGTTGCTTCCTGTTTTTATTTTGAAAAATTTTGGAGCTTCAAGGGTTTGGGGTTTGTTTTCTTGATCCAGGGCATACCTGCAATTTCGAAGCATTTTCAGCTCAAACAGACCTTGCCATTGCATCCGTAGCGGTCCAAAACCCCTTAATCGACTGTTCATTCGTCCATTTTGGACAAAGTTGATTTTTGGGGCAAAAAAATTTTGCTCATACAACCGTCCGCCTGCCTGGTAATTTTTTTTTTTTTTCTTTTGTCAAAAAAATATATATATTATTGCAAAAAATTTTTGCATTTTCAATCACAAATTTGATTTAAAAAAAAAATAGAACAAAACCATGCTTGCTTGAAACCACCTCAAAAGCAAATTGCTGGAGGTCACCTTCTCGCGGTCCGTGCCTCCCCATAATATTTTTTCAATTTTTATTTTTTTTAAAATTCATTGTAATTTTTTTTTGTTTGTTTTTTTTATATGAAAAAAAAATAATTTTTTTATTAAAATAAACCCTATTGCACTTTTACGGTGACAGTTGTTTGGCCGTCAAATTTAAGCTCGGAGTTTTGTTGCGACAGCCGTATGACCGTCAAATTTAATGCAGCACTGGCTTTTTTAATCTTTGGAGTTGTTTTCTTCTAGAGGCCGTAACTTGAACATACGATATCATTTTTTGACAAACGAGATATCGTCGGAAAGCTGGTTCTCTCATCTTTCCAGTGGTGTGGGTCACATCACTTCATTCTTCTGTTGGTGTATTTTATAGTTAGTGTTTTGGCTGTCCTTCATGTATTTCCAGCTTTATCCTTTTTGGGCATTTTGAGCATTATTTGTAAGCTATATTTTATGTAAACGCACTGAGATAAAGTGCCACACTATTGTACATGTATTTTTTGGGGATTTTGCACATAAGGTTGTGTCATATTTTGTACTCGCACTGTTTTATAAAGTGCCATGGGGGGTTGTGTAGTGCCTTTGTTTTTCCATCACACTTTTGCCCGGTGAGTGTCCCTCCACAACGATAGTGGATCCATATGATTTCAGCCTCATGCATGTGTGTGTTTTTTTTTCACACCACTTTTTCAGTTGCAGGTGCTTTTTTGTGCACTTTCAGATGTTGTTTTTTCTCCTTCATGCACTATAGGGTGTTTCACATCATTTCAGTCGATATGTCAGGGTCTCTCAGTTCAACATTATAGGGGGTATTATATTGTTCGTGTTAATTCTTCCTTGGTTTCACCTTGGAAGGGATCTTCCATTCTTAGTTGATCAATGTTTCAGACTATTGGTTCTTGTGCCATCTGTATCTTCGTTCCAGGTGTTTGCCTTTGTTTGCCATTTGATTCGAGTAGTGTCATATGGGCCACTCATACAGATTGTTGTCTTCTTGATCCTGATCATCTTATCTTCAGTGGAGGTTCTTCAGCACCATATCAGTCATCTTTCGACAGTTGTTTGCAACTTCTTCTGCTTCAGTGATGCTCTTCTTGGCTTTCTGCATCTCTTTTTGGAGTAGAGTTTTTTCCCATAAGGTTTTCTCTATTTCTCCTCTTTACAGAGATTTGGTTGTATTTGGGTACCCGATCTGGCCTAGTTGTCGGGACCCATGTTTGCCTTCTTGCATTGTAGTTACCTTTGCTTTCTTGCATTTGTTTGTAGCTGCATTGTTGCTCATCTTAAGGGGGGTGTTAGAGTAAAGGTTTTAACTTAATTATGTTGATTAAGTTACCTTTATTCCCTTCTTAAGATTTCACGTTAGTTTGCATAGTGACATTTAATAATTATATTAATTATTAAATGTTTTCCTATTAGGGCTTCTTTTAGGGTTTTTCCTATTAGGGTTTTATTAGGGTTTGCATGATCTCCTTTTTATAAGGATTGATCTCATTGTATTTCATATCAATTCATTCTCTCATTCTCTGTGATATATACATTTTCAGTTTTCAGAGAACCCTTGCTTGTTTGTCTCCATCTCTTCTTTTGTGATAGCTTATTTGCATGCAGGTGATCTCCGGGGTTTGTGAAGTATTTTCTCAACTCCTACAATCTCAACAATAAATGATTCTTTATCAAAAGTATAATCTCATCAATAAATGACTCATTCAAAAATATAGTCTCAATAATAAATCAACTCCAATTGAAAGTGTAATCAACAATCAAATGATCAACTAGATCATATAGGTTGATCCCAACTTATTTGCTTTAATAAATAATCAAATAAACAACCTGACCAAATAGGTTATTCCCAACCTAGGGTTTCAATCAAAGTAAAGTAATGTTCAAGTGATCATGAACCAATCATAAGACTTCTCTAAAATACTACATTTGTATACCATTTGGAAGACTTTATCAACTTGCAAGGAGTTGGTGCATCTACACCCATAGTCCTCTCACCACATGGTTTTGGGTTATTGAAACATGAGTCCTCTTTTAGAATTTCGTAAATAGGAATATACCTTTAAACAAAATAAGAAATAGCATAACCAAAAATTATAACTCTCAACCCTATTCTTAAATGTTAATATAACCTTCAAATTTATACCCAAACACTAGGAATGAGACTCTCTTCTTATTTCAAGGAGATATGAGTAATTAATCAAGTAAATATTATCAAACAAGGTTTGCATAACATCATAACCTAACAATGATGGCATTTTTATCATGTCACCTTTCTCATTGTATTACTAACTTTATCGTCCACAAAGGTTTACTTAGCTTTACAAGTTGACCACTTAAATACTCATAACCCAATATATTAAGTATATGTGTATATCCATATAATGGAGTTTACTAACAACTAGACTCATTAGGAATCTTTCATGCTTATCCAAAGAAGATAATAACATGTTCATAGTATACAATTAAACAAATTTTCCAAACAAAGCAAAAAAAGACATAATCTTTTCAAATTCATACAAAACATTAAAAAGTAGAAATTAGCATGCTTGTTTATGCAAAGCTCCAATCGATCAAACTAGGTTCCTAGCTCAACCTTCCCAAAATCAGCAAGCAATTCCCAACTATCTGTCTTCCACTCGCCAAAAACTTACTCTCAAAAACTTCTCACAAACTCTTAGAAACTTCTCATAAACTCTTAAATTCAAAAAATTAGAATAAGAACAACTTAGAAAATAAGCATCAAGAGTGCATAGTGTGTCCCAATTGAGGGAGAAATCACCTTTATTTATACACAAATGTGAGCAACTGTAGGCTAGAAACAAGCTATCAAAGATAACACTTCTCAATTCAAAAGGTTGGACTCAACAAGAAGAAAATAAGGTGCCAGCTAAAATCATTGCATAGTAAACACATGCACAACCAGATTTCACCAAATAGAATGAGTTGTTCATTCTAATGGACAACAAGAATAACATTAAAAAATGCAAGGTTAATTTCTTCTACAGTTTGACTCATTTTGGCTAGCTTCTCATTTGACTATTTCACATATTCCAATTTGATTCATATGTTAGAATTTGTATTGCAGATTAGACTTCTATCTGGTTCACACTATTCATAGTTTGGCACCACCAAAACATCACGTGCCCTATTCTTTTCGGTTGCTATTTGATAAACAACAGGTCAAAGTTTCATGTACATTGAGTATTCACTTTTGCCTTCATGTTTGACTTAGTCTTAGTAGATTTAACTTTCATGTTGGTTTGCATTTTATTTCCCGCACTTTGTTCTAGCGTTGTCTTGATGTTTCATATTACTCTGAATTTAAATACTTTAAATATTGTTTAATGTCTATGTGCTGCCTCCAATGGTGCACAATTCCATTTATTTTTGTGCCATATACTATATGTAAATGTTGCACATCATACATAGTATATGCTATGTTTAATATGTTATGCGCTTAATAACATTTTAGTGTTATTTGATATCATTCACATATATATACATAAGTAAGATGCATATATGTATATATGTGTGTATATATATATCAACTTATAATGCTTTATTCGTTATTTGAATACACATACATATTCTCATATTTCGCATAATGATGCATGCGTATATATACATATATTTGTATATACTGGTATGGATGTTTCCTTTTCGTCAATTCATACTCGTACATGTTAATATATATATATACCATGCCTTGATATTTAAACACATATATTCACAATCACATCAATTGACATATATACACGAAGTGTGTATACATACATACATATATATATGTGTGTGTGTGTGTCACTTTTGTCTATTCAATATTCCCATGCATATGGGTAATCTGTCCATGAGCATGTGTAGATACGTCTATCTACATATACTCATTCACATATTTACTTATGTGTATGATTTTATCATTGACACAGACATATATACATTTTATGTATATATCTATCAATTAAATACAAACACATAAAGAAATCACACATCACAAAGAGACTCAACACTTTTAACCCCCAAAACAAGAACGTTCATAAATAAAACCTTAACCACTTCTAATCATACCCAAACAAGACTAAGGGTAACCTACGATTTCCCAAGCAATTTACCCAACTCGACCAAACTAGAAGTGAGTGTGTGAAAGCTTAGTTTAGGTCTTATCAAGGGTTACCAGACCAAGTTCTTCTCTTGAGTGATACTTTTCCTCTCTTTTAGAGGATTGATTTTATTCTTGAATCCAACTTAGTACATTGAAATAGTAGTTAGCCAAAAAATATACATTCATTTGCATCATATATTTCACAATTAAAATCATTATATAACATCAAATTGAATCAAACATTTATTATTCATATTTTCAAAATACATAAAGCATAAAAACATTCATTTAAAGCATTTTCACCCAACTAGGTAAAAGTAAATAAGTAATAACAGAATGGGGTGTAACACCTTGTGTATACATTGACCTAATAATTTGTGAAAGCATTTCCTATTGGTATTTTTGCAATCTTCATGGCATCATCCAGGGTCTAACAATCAAAATCAATTAAGTGTGATTCTAATGGAGTTCCATTTCCAAGTACAAGAATACATCCACTCTTAAAAATTGTTAACACAAACCTTAGTGATGTTGATCTTAGGGAATTTATTATGAATGAGCAAATTAGATGATAGGTCACACTAGTCCAAGTACACTATAAATAGTGGCATCATCTAGGCTTATATCATTTCCTTGTTCAAATCACCCCAACTAGTATTAGTATGTGCCTAACATTATGATTATGTGAAAAGGAAAATATTTAGACCTACCAATGAACTTATTCTTGATGCTACTCCTTATTTTGACATTAAATAAATGTTTCATATGCCAATCCATAAAAGTATGCTTCTTTAACACTCAAATCTACAAGATTTTATTATGATAAACATCTAGACTATTGCACTAATGATAGTTAGTTTAAAAGGTGAAGGGTAATCATTAGTAGATTGCAAAAGATTATCTACAAGAGTGAATTTATTGAAGATGTGAATGAATTGATCGCCTCATTGAACAAGTTGATAGGGAATCTAGTTGTTAAAGAGTTTCACCCTTGGTTGTTTCAACTCATGCTCACCATTATTGAAAATAAGGAAATAATTGTTTGGGGAGCTTTGATAAGTGGTCATTCAAGCACGATCAACTATATGATGTACAAGAAAGAAAATATTTCTTTATGACTTCCTACCTTTTATATCTCTAAGAAAGAAGAGTATTGTTTCTTGGGCTAAATAAAGTAGGATTCATTAGCATAGGTCAAAAGAGAGTATAAGAAAATTACAGATAATTAGAGTTGAAGTAAAACCACAAAGAATATAACAAGGTAAACATTGTCTTTATTTATTATCTCATAAATCTATTCAAAAATAATCTTAACAAAAAGCTTTCATCGAAGGCTACTACTATTAGAAACACCTAAAAGTGACACCTCATCATTACCCAACTCTTTCTTCTATAATTGACTGAATACAACCCATATTATTTGATTAATTATCACATTCCCACCCCCTTATTAATTAAATAATATTTAATTATTTAGTTAATAAAATTATTATTCACAACTTTTCACCTGCACCTTATTTCTAGCCTTAATAATTTAATCATCTTCCTCTTAGAGTCCACCTTAGGTAAATAAACCCAATCATTTATTTACCCAAGTCCCATATCTCATTCCCAAATTGAATAAACATTTAATTTATTTAATTTCCCTATTTTCCCACACATTCCATTAAGTGAGCTAATTCACTCAACCCCTTAATCCTCCACTTGCACAATCTAATTCTAGTCAACTCATCTCAAATCATGCACATTCCCTACTTGTGTAGCCTTTGTACATGTGGCATGCCTTTGGTACCATGTTGCAAGGGTAAAAGTACTTACCCATCCCTCTTGGGTACTCTAAAGTACCATTTCCATCTTATCCCTCCAATGTTTCCAAGGAGAATATTCACCCTTTACTCTCACCTTAATCCCTCTCCTTCCCTTATCCAATCACATGAGGAGACTTATCCTCCTCTCATCTTTCCATGGCTCTCAACCAATATGAGCCATTGATCTCTCTCTTTTATCCTAGCCATTCATTCCTTGGGTCAAAAATCTATAATATTGGCCTCAACCCAAGCCAGTCAAATAATAACAACCTCTTATGCAACCTTATGTTGCTGGAAATAACACTCACATCCAACCATCCATGAGTACAACCATCTCTATTTGGTGCAACAAGGGTTGATTTTGGTAATATCTTTTATGTTTTTATAAATTTTTACTAACCCTTATACTTAATATGAGTGTTGTTTGTGTTTTGAGTCTAGGTTCGATTAATATTATTTTGGCTTATTCTATCAAGCTCCAAATTATATGCACATAACTACCATTGTAAATTGAGAAGTTGGTTTATTCAATTTTCCACATTTGCATATATTAAAGTTGAAGGTTTTACTAACACCCCATATAAACTCCCTAAGTATCATGACAACAAATTCATATTGTTGGAGTTACGCAGACAATTGTGTGATGTGCATAAATTAACTTCTAGCAAACATAAAACATGTGTTCAATTTCTAATCACTATTGTTAAATATTCCTACTATTCTTACCTTCATGCTAAAAATAATATGAAATATATGGTATGAATTAGTTGTTGAAGATGCTTATTAAAAATGGGACTTAATGTTATAGAAAGAAGCTTGAAATGGTTGCAACATGCACTTAGAAGAGCTAATAAGTATAAGAATATATCCCCAAAGGAGCATACTCCTGAAAAATAGGTCTTGCTTCCTTGTGCTAATACACAATACCTTATTTTAAAAATAATAAGTGTTGAAGATGAAGAGCAATGAAATGTAGATCAATTTGCATATTTGCAAGGAAGAAAACCAAGTATAAATTCAATTTTCATGAAATATGGGTTAATAATGGTTCTCTAAAACTATGTTGTTGAATCTTGATAAAAGAAAGTGATATGCTACAAAAAAGACCTACCTAAATGAAAATGAATGACAAGGAAGCTCTATAATTAATGACTTGCAAAATACAATAACTGCTAAAATATTTGCTAATGGGGTTAAAAGATAAGTGAGCTTGATCTTGGAAGAAACTCCATGGTTAAGTATGCTTGAGCGGATGTAGTGCTAGATTAGGTCACCTCTCAAGGAATCCTAATGATTCACCTTTGCAAGCATCACCTTGACACAATGGGTGTTAAGTGGAACGTTTATGTCATATCAAATGTATTTTTGTGAGCTACTAGTTATTAAATATGGGTCAATAAAGATTAACTCAAAAAGTACATAATTGAATCTCAATTAAACAATCATAAAATTTGATGGATTGAAAAAAAAAACCGCCTAAATGATAACTCTTACATATTAAAATTAGAAATAAAAACCCATAAATATAGCACCATTTCTAAATGATGAATTAAGGAAATGTTCACGTAAATAATAACACATGAAAATTAGAAAAGAAAACACATAAAAAATCCAAACAATCTATAATATCATTTTCTAAATGATTAATTAAGAAAATGATTTGAATGACAGTTACACCTAAATTTTAGATTCACATTAAAAAAAGTTAACTACCACTTTTGTGATATTAGTGTGGAAAAATAGATGACTTTATAAGAAAATTAGAATCATTAATCCTTGTTATTGTGTCACTATTAAGGTTTTTTTTAAAAAAAATTGTCATTCATAATAAAATTAAAACATTTTTAGTTTTTTTTTTTTCTTTATAACATTATTGAAATTAATTTTAATTATCACTTTTCTTTTGAAATTAGTAATGATATGCAAATGTATTATCAAACGACTAATTAACATAAAAATTTATAACCATTTTGATGAATATTTATAATTATTAAAAAAAAATTAACATAACAATACTTTGAATATAGATGTTCCAAACCATTTGATGGCATCTTTAAATACTATTATTAATTTTTAATTAGTAGATAGGTTGTACATATAGTGTGAGATTTGAACCTCAAACAAGTCTCATGCTTGCAAACTACGGTTGATGATGAGGTAAAAATAACCTCATCATAATAAAATCTGGAAAGCTTACTTTTACCAACTCAATCCTAAGCCTGTGCCAATTTATTAAACTTTAGGAGAAATAATTGCTTATTTTAAGGAAAATTATTCTTTCTTTCTTTCTTTTGATCAATTGAGAAAATTTGCCAATGCAGGTTTAATGGGTTGACTTGAGTGTTTTTGTAGGAAATAATCAGTCATTGAGCAGCTATTGCAAAAGTTGAACTAGCACGTGCCTCAAGTGTGGTAAAGAATAGATGTTGCGAACCTACTCTTGAATATTGGGATGATGCACCAAGGACTTAGTTATGTTCTTTAAAATTCTGCTATCAAAACTTCATGGCTCTTCTCGAGCCTTCTATATGTTTATGAGCTTTAAAGACATAAAATTTAGTTTTAACTTGTTGAAGACTTTTTCAATGGCTATCCACGCCATCTTAAATTTAGGATTTAGTTATAAGTTATCTATAAGAATGTAATTTCATAAGTGATGAATAAGACAAAAGAAGTATCGTTATGTTGTTCACATAGTTTCTAAAATACTATTGAAAAGAGTTACCTGATTTCTGTCTATTGGTAAACTGTTGAATTATTAATGATGATGACTATTTGTAATGAAGAGACTCCATAACCTGTAGCTTATGTGATTTAAGGATGAAGTGTTAACCCACGAGCTGGCCATTCGAGGGGAGTTAGTTAGATAGATAAGTATTTTACTGTTCTATTGTTCATTTGTTTAAAGTTAGATAACTATCCAGTAGGAGGTAATTAAGTTTGTTGAAGTTGAGTTTGAAGTTTCAGAGCACCATTGTTTTTAATTTGTATGAGTTATCTTTCGTAGTTGATAAAATCCTTTATTGTTTAAAAGATGTTTCATTGTCTATTCACTTATTTTTTTGCTTCCGTAGTATATCAGTTGTTTAGTTTGTTTGTTTCTATGCTTTCTAGTTTAGTTGTGTTGCTTTCTAAATTAGTTGTCTTATGCTTTTTAACTTAGTATTTCCGATTTTTCTTAGAGTAAGATTATTTTCTAGTTAAATAGTAATGGCCTTAGATTAAAATTGATTCCAATAGTTTAAGGTAAATCAGAAAATATAAAACGGGTTATCCAAATCATCTTCTTCTGCAAACTGCCTTGGACACTGCCCGGTTGACTAATTGACATTTAATATTCTAAAGTAGTAGGACCTAACGACAGACTATCACTTTTTGGTGCCGTTGTCGGGGACTTAAATAGCCTCTGTGCTTAAGTGTTACTAGGAGACGATTTGAATACTAAGTTTTATACCAAATAATTCTCAGTCGGCTTCCTTTTCTGCATGGTCAGGAAAAGAGGCCCTCACAGACATTTTATACCAAAGACCCCCCAAAATACATACCAATCATACCTAGGGAAGCCCAAGGCTCAGATGACCACACTTCTGAAGAATTATTTGAGCCTACTCCACCTGAGGCTTTCCATTATTTACCTGTCGAGCAACTAGCAGAACAACCAGTTATAGAAGAAATTGTTTTTGAGGAACAAACTCCTCTGAACATCATGGGAGATCGTAGAGCTAAACCTAACCACAATGAACCTCAGCCTCCTAGAATGTTTACCTATCCTATTACTTTGGATGCAGACGATGATACCGTAATGAAGAACATCTCCCTAGCTTTCCTTCCAACCTTTTGTGGTTTATCCTCGGAAGACCCAGACCAATTTCTCTTTGAATTTAAAGTCTTGTGTCAGACTTATGACTATAAGAATGACAACCAAAAGTTGAAGCTCTTTCCATTGACTTTGAAAGATTTAGCAATGTGTTGGTTTATGGGATTGGGTTCTGGTAGTATAACATCTTGGGGGGAAATGGAGACTGTTTTCTTGCAAAAATACCAGAGTTACTGTAGGGTAAGTGATCATAAGGAGGAGTTGTTTAAATTGAGACAGAAAGAGGATGAAAGTTTAGAAGATTATCTCGATAGGTTCCTCTTCCTCTCCAAAAGATGTGGAGAAGCGGCCATTAGTGTTGAGATCCTGAAAATGATTTTTCTTAAAGGTCTTGATGATGACACTAGAAGAAATCTTGATCTAATGGGAAAAGGTGACGTATCTCAACTAACCCTTGAGGAAATATGTGAGTTATGTCAGAATTTCTCCCGTACTCGAGGAGGAATCTGCAAAACTAATCTTTTTAAAGGGTCTAACGAGATAGGTAAGCTCCGTGAAGAAATAACAAACCTGAAAATAGACATTCTCATCCAGTTGAATACCACATTAGATGGTATACAAGTTAAAACTCGCAACCCTAAGACCTTGTCAATTTATTGTCCAAGGTGTCAGAATAAACACCTACCACGCAAGTGTCCTTTAGATAAAGTCAATGTTTCTCAACTTTGTGAGCGAAACCATCCTACAAATCAGTGTGAGCTTTTGTCTGATATCAAGAATACTAAGAAAAAACCATTCAGGTTGAAGAAGAGATAAATGCCTTAAACCAACGTCAAGGAGGTAATTTCTATTATGGACATAATTCCAATCCTGCATGGAGACCACAAAATAACTGGGCCTTGTTATTTGATTCAATATACAAAGATCATAAGGGAAAGCTCAGGACTCATTGGTTGGGACCTTATGAGATTGATGAAGTCTTTTCGAACGAAACTGTTTGGTTGAAACCAATCGATGGTAACACGCGAACCCTCTTAGTTAATGGTCATCGCTTACGTGTCTACCATAAGCCGGTCAATAAGGAGGAATTCTCGAGAATGGTGGAAATGCAGGGCAAGGTCCAATGTGTTGACTCTGCCAAGGCAAAGTCTATCTGGTAACAATGTTGTATTGCTGTTCAAAAAAAATAAATAAATAAATAAATTCAAAAATGTGCAATAAAAGGACATGTATGCCAAGATATTTTTCTTATTTCTTCATTTGGGACAACTAATTTTTTTTCCATTTTGCAAGACTTCTTCAAAGCGGAAAATAACTTCCGGAGCACCCTCCAAAGATGCTCTGGAACTTTATGATCCTTATGCCAGATGCTTCGAAACTTGATAGTCCTCATGCCCGATGCTCTGGAACTCGTACAAAGCTCATAATGTTGAAGAGGCATTCTGCACTAAGGTCCAAAGCTCTTGAAGTTCAAAATTCTTTATCATATTACTCCACCTTCATTCTGTTGCTGCTCCGGCTGCATCTTTTAGTGATGCTCCGGAACCTTCATTTCGTTGCTACTCTGGCTGCATCTTTCAGTGATGGTCCGGAACCTTCATTCCGTTGCTGCTCTGGTTACATCTTTCAGCGATGCTTTGGAACCTTCATTCTGTTGCTGCTCCAGCTGCATCTTTCAGCGATGCTCTGAAACTTTCATTTCGTTGCTGCTCCAGCTGCATCTTTCGGCGATGCTCCAGAACTTTCATTTCATTCCTTTATCGGCTGCATCTTTCAGCGATGCTTTGGAACCTTCATTTCATTCCGCTCTGGTTGCACCCCACACTGATGCTCTGAAACTTACGCACTAGTTTCGAGCGCGATGTCAAATTGCGTGCTCCAGAACTTGTTTGTTCATATTATCGCCACTTTTTTTCAAAAATTCAAAAATTTTGCGATCCTTTCGTCAGTATATCTTGCACACCTATCTTTCTATTTTTGTTTTTATCATAAATAAAGCCGCCAAGTACTGTAGTTATCATTGATGGCTTTGTCATCCATAAAATTCCGCATCCATATCATAATAAATCTGCCGTCACCTCAGCCAATGCCTTCACGTCATCCTGTCAAATCTATAAGGTACGAGATCTTCGAACAATCACAAAATGCAAGTAAGTATTAATTTTCGCTTTAAGTAGGTAGTTATTTTTGAATAAAGAATAATTAATTGACACAAACTTCACTCCCAATTTAGCAACTTGTGCCACTCGACGATCAGTTACTTGTACGACAAAGCCTTTCGCATGCCTCCATGTAGATTGGAAATCATGCATAGTAAGCTGCAAACAAGACAAAAATTGAGTTCAAAAGCAATATTTTCAAAAGTGTTGCATGAAAGCTTTGTGTCGTAATTGAAATATTTTGTAGAGTGGGAAATAAGGAAATGGGAGGTGGTAAAAGAAAATCAGAGCCGGATTCAGTAGAAAAACTGTTAGGGTTGAGTAATATCTCAAGGTTGTTCGAGGAAGCAGGGTGGTTAAATTTTATCAAAAAATTTGAGGGTTACAATGAAAAGCTGGTGAGCTCTTTTGCTGAAAACTACACAAATGGTGAGGTGGTACTTCATGGGAAGCGTTTCAAGGTAAGTCCCAAAATTATTTCTCGCTTATCATTAGAGAATGCAGGCATTTTGATAAAAGAAACCTCTCAAATTACGTACCATAAATTATTTGAATTATTTGTTAGATAGGGAGATCCTCGCCCAATGGTAGTAATAAGTACCAGGGGACAAAATAAAGGGTTCTAGAGAACCTCCATATTAGAACCTTGGGGTATTGTCAATGCATGGATTATAAAGTATTTCACTTGTGAGGGTCAATTAACTGTAGTAGTAGGACCTGCCTTCCGTATGTTGACCCATTTACGTCACAGAAGGGAGGAACCTGCTCTTAGGGTTAATATGCCTGAATTCTTGTGTAATTCCCTAAACACTTCCATAGAAAGGTATAGAACAAGGATCGGGCCTTTGAAACATCATGGTTTGATTCAGTTGATCTATAAGTACCACTTCTGCAAGAAACCTGAGGGAAAATGGGAGGAGTTTTTAAAGAAAGTTGAGAAACCTGCAATCGCAAGGACAATAAAATCAGGGGAACCGTCCCACCAAGCTATTCCACCATCCGAAGAAATTTCCCCTAAGGGCTCTCTAGCTCCGGAAGCTCCTAATCCCACTACTCCTGGTGAGGCTTTTCCAAACTTCTTTGGGGATGAATTTAAAACACCTAACTTACCAAAACAGGTTGAGATTATTTATTCTGATTCAAGTAAACCCAAAAGAAAAAGAAAAGGGAACAATATAACACCTGTCACATTCCAAAATCCGCCTCGATTAAGAAGAAGTAAGTGTTTAGCTTCTGAATTCTCTGAAACCCCAATATAGGGTAAGGAGGGAAGTTCAAAGAAGAAAAATCCTAAGCGGCCACCTGAGCCCATAGAAATTTCAGAGCTTGCTAGTGAAGAGGAGGTACCCCTAGGTAAAGAAGATTCAGGCGAAGTATTTCCTTCCCACTCTGCACATGTGGAGGAAATCTTGACTGATGAGATTAAGGAAAGAGAACCTGAGGGGGATGATGGTGTGCTAGGAAATTTGTCCCCCATTGTTAATCAAATTGTTGAGACAACTGAAACAAGTAGTGCCACTATAGAGTTAGAAAAGTGTAAAATAGAAATTGATGATCTATAAAGACAATTGCCCAAAGGTAATGAACTGATAGAGTTGTAGAAAGAAGAATTGACTGTGCAAATAGTTTTAATAAATAAAACAGATCAAGAAATACAAGGCTTGAAGCTTCAATTACAGGAAAAAGGACTCAATAATCTATAAGTTACAAGAACAAATGCAAGAATTGAATCAAAAGCATAAAAATTATAGTGTTGACATTGCAAACAAAGATACAAAAATTGAAAGAATAAAACAAAATTTTGTGCTTATGCTCATAGCCTTTGAAAAGGACAAGAAAACAAAAACTAAAGAGCTGAACGCTTCCATCAACAGGGTCATAGAACTAGAACAAGACTTGAAGGAATGCACTGTAAAACCTCAAATGGAGTCCAAAGAAATTCAGACTGAACCAGTTGTAACTGATTGGTTCCAGATCCACATTCCACCTCTGATAATGAAATGGATAGAAAAGTGTTACTTCCTTAGGAATGTCCAAGCTAAAAATTACAGGCTAAAGAAGGAACTGGTGCTCCTGAAGGAGTCATTTCACAGGGCCTACAGAAGAAAGCAAGATGCATGTCAACTAGTGGACTGTTTATTAAATTGTAGAAGACCATCAAAATTTTACTCCATATTTTTGAATGAACAATGGCTAAGATGGAAGTTGTTTAGGATCTACAATTATTAGCCCTACAAGCCCAATGATAAAGAGTTTGTTAAAATATATGGAGTCAACCCCTGAAGACCAAGATCTAATTTGTGAATTCTTTCTGCATGACTTATTATTAGAAAATCACACAGATTTCTTTATCAACTTGTTCGTTGGAGAGGTAGAATTGAGAGCATTTCTCTCCATCATGAGGAATCAAATTCATTGGCAGGATCGGACAAGAGAGTTTGCACAGGCAGAAAGGACAGTGGGTCTCCAAATAAGGTCCCCGAATTCAAGGCCTGGTGGTTTCAAATATACATTTTTGTCTCTCCTTGTTAATGATAAGATGAAGGAAATATATGACAACCTCAAGCTGTGTTATGATAATTTCATGGAAAATGGACAAAAGTTGATTGGAAAAGCATGGCATGCTTGTGAAGAAAGATTCACCCCACTACCAGCTTACCTAAAGAAAAAAGAGGTCATTTCCCCTCTAAATATCAGGTGGTTATTTAGAAGAGCAGATACCTTAGTTAAAATCCTGAGAACTCTTAGAACAAAATGGATGGGAATGAAATACAAACCTCCTTTGCTACTCAATCCCCCTCTGGCCTTCAATATTTCAACAGATTAGAATGACAGACTTTTCAATGAATGGAGGGAGAGTGTGATATTTCATAGAGGGTTCATTTATGACCCTGAAGCTTTTGATGCAACGACAATGGAGGCACATGATCTTAGCGCCCTATATGAGGAATGGAATAAGACTCAGGGGTTTAACTATGGAGCAGGAGGACCTGCCATAAATTAGGTAGGGGAGGAAATGATGAGGTAAAAATAACCTCATCATAATAAAATCTGGAAAGCTTACTTTTACCAACTCAATCCTAAGCCTGTGCCAATTTATTAAACTTTAGGAGAAATAATTTCTTATTTTAAGGAAAATTACGCTTTCTTCCTTTCCTTTGATCAATTGAGGAAATTTGCCAATGCAGGTTTAATGAGTTGATTTGAGTATTTTTGAAGGAAATAATCGGTCATCGAGCAGCTGTTGCAAAAGTTGAACCAGCACGTGCCTCAAGTGTGGTAAAGAATAGATGCTGCGAACCTACTTCTGAATACCAAGATGATGCACCGAGGATTTAGTTCTGTTCTTTAAAATTTTGTTATCAAAACTTCATGGCTCTTCTCGAGCCTTCTATATGTTTATGAGCTTTAAAGACATAAAAGTTAGTTTTAACTTATTGAAGACTTTTTCAATGGCTATCCACGCCATCTTAAATTTAGGATTTAGTTATAAGTTATCTATAAGAATGTAATTTCATAAGTGATGAATAAGACAAAAGAAGTATCGTTATGTTGTTCACATAGTTTCTAAAATACTGTTGAAATGAGTTAGCTGATTTCTGTCTATTGGTAAACTGTTGAATTATGAATGATGATGACTATTCGTAATGAAGAGACCCCAGAACTTGTAGCTTATGTGATTTAAGGATGAAGTGTTAACCCGCGAGCTGGCCACTCGAGGGGAGTTAGTTAGATAGATAAGTATTTTACTGTTTTGTTGTTCATTTGTTTAAAGTTAGATAACTGTTCAGTAGGAGGTAATTAAGTTTGTTGAAGTTGAGTCTGAAGTTCCGAAGCACCATTGTTTTTAATTTGTATGAGTTATCTTTCGTAGTTGATAAAATCCTTTACTGTTTAAAAGATGTTTCATTGTGTGTTCACTTATTTTTCTGCTTTTGTAGTATATCAATTGTTTAGTTTGCTTGTTTCTATGCTTTCTAGTTTAGTTGTGTTGCTTTCTAAATTAGCTGTCTTATGCTTTTTAACTTAGTATTTCCATTTTTTCTTTGAGTAAGATTATTTTCTAGTTAAATAGTAATGGCCTTAGGTTAAAATTGATTCCAATAGTTTAAGGTAAATCAAAAAATATAAAATGGGTTATCCAAATCATCTTCTTCTACAAACTGCCTTGGACACTGGCCGGTTGACTAATTGGCATTCAATATTCTAAAGTAGTAGGACCTAATGACAACCTATCAGTTGAGTCATCGAAAAATAAGTTTTAGCTACTGTTTAATGGTAAAAACCTTCAAATTATCAAGTAAAAGCCTCCAAAATCTCACTTATCACATAAAAACCAGATAAATATTGATTTAACAATTGGATGGGAACATTTTATTTATATTCGTAGTGTTTTTTGTCAATTTGATGAGAACTTTATTTTTTCATTTGCATTGCTTTATGTTTTAAATCTGTATGCAAATATTTCATAATCGGATAATATTTAATTTCTTTAAGGAAAAAATCTAGATTTGTCTAAGTTTATTTCATTCCATTATTTAACATTTATTATTAATTATGTCGAAAGGCATTTCCTACAATCACAACACAACATTAGCTAAAAGATTTCATGTACACAAAAACTCAAGATTAAATCTTAGATTCATAACAAATCCTTATTGTGTTTTTTTTAAATTGTCCAGTAAAATAAATGTGAAGAAATGAAATGTTTGAACGCGAGACTAAATATAGGTAGTGATGGTCATGCGAGGTAAGCGAGGGGGTTTCATTTAGATCTTGTTTCAAATGCACTACCAAAATTCACATGGCCCCAACGTGTCTCACTTGACGTTTGATAGCGATGTGCCCCTCACCGTCCACCAGTCTCAATTCTATCAAATCAACTTGCTTGATTTTCTCTCCATGGTTTTATTTCGTTGTTGGAAAAATGTATGTTAATTAATATATTCACATAAAAGACGATAAATGCCATCTTCTAAAGTCAAGAATTTAATAGCTCTAAACACCAATATTTAATCATAATATAATATTGCAGGAGGTTGGTCACGAGGTCTAGTCTCCCCCACCCCCGTGGTACCGGAGGGCGTGTCACGCCAGCACCGCTGGTCATGTTCAAAAGTTTACCAGACGCACTGCAGTTTATAGGGGGTCGTGCTACCCGATTCCTGCAGTCTAATAAAAAAAAAATCATAATATAATATTAAAGTAATAATATTTTATTATAATTACAATATTAATATCAATAATAATATAGTAATGAAAAAAATTAATCATAAGAATAATATAATAATATTAATAATGATAATGTAATACTAAAATAAAAAGAATAATATAATACTAATATTAATAATATATAAATATAATGATAAAAAATATACAAAATTAAAGAATAATATAATATAATATTAGAATACTTATTCTAATTAAACTCAATCATTAATAATATAATATAATGTAATATATTATAATATACTAATAAAGATATATGGTGATATTATTAGTTCCTATCAAGAGGAATACTAATGCATTCATCCAATTTATTAGTTTTCAACAAATGAACCAATGAGATGATAGAATTAACATGGTTTGACCAAATTTTTTAATGTATATATATTTTTAAATACTTTAAACTAATTTATCTATCATTCTATTGGATAATAATTGTGAATAGCAATATTAGTGTGATGTAAGCTATGGAATCTTTTAAATATTTAATTTTAACTATCAAAAAGTTAATAGTGCAAATTTATTTTCTTGTCACTTTTAAATTCTATTTATTGTCCTATTTGATAAATGTCATTATCTATTGGATAATAATTGTGCATAGCAATATTAGTATGATGTAAGCTATGGAATCTTTTAAATATTTAATTTTGACTATCAAAAAGTTAATAGTGCACATGTATTTTCTTGTCACTTTCTAATTCTATTTATTGTCCTATTTGATAAATGCCATTATTTTTTATTTGAAAGATTGTGGATCAATAAATATAAATAATTTAATCATATTTGAGACAATTTTAATTTATTGAAAAAGTGAAATAAAGAAAATATGAGAAATTGTGATTAAAATTAATAATAATACAAATAAAATTTATATCTACTAATTTAAAATATTTTAAAACTAAACAATAAAAAAATATTTAATAAAAAATAATGAATATTTTTTTTGATCGATTTTATATTTATTTGTTTCATATAGTTTCCTCCAAAAAAATTATATATGTAAATTCTAATATCTTTTATCAATTTAAAGTTAAATTAATTCATGTTCAAATGCAATTATGGATTACATCATATTTAGAGCTTTAATTCTCATTTGACATTGCCTCTCTTTCATTAACATTTGTAACATAATTCTAAGTTTTGTTGAATTAGGTTTTATTATTTTAACTTTTAAACATCGTTTAAAACCTTTTTTTTAAAGTAATTCAACAAATCTCATTTTTATTAGTAGTGTTAGCAAATTAACGTCTTGAATAATATTGAATAATGTATATATCATGACATTGAAAAGATACAAATCTAAAAATATGTGCAAATCTATAATGAGATATATCACTCGATAAATTCAATCAATATTAAGTTCATTGATAAGATATATACAATCTTATCTTAAACAAAATATAGAAAAATCTTATCACATAGCTTCTAGAAGAACTCAATAATTGTTTTAAATAATATAAAACAATCCTTTGCTTGTAATGTTTGGTGTAAACCAAAATTGTAATCTAAATGGATTTAATTTACTTGTAGTGTATTCATACCTTTAATCGCAATATATGACCACAAATGAGACAACATACATTATAATAGACACATGATTATTTAGAATCAAATCATGCAACAACATATATATTAATTGTTTAATTAGAGTCACTCTCTAACATATTAACATATATGGTTTTCAAGGACAACAAGTGTTGGCAGCAAAAAGGAGTGTCCAACACCATCCAAACATCAACACAACCACCCTCGTCCAAATATGCTTGCAATAATGAGCAACAAGCACTGTTGTAGAAAGAAGCAATGAAATTCCTCACAACATCAGAACCTGTCATCTCTAACAAATATACACTAGCACCAGAATTTTGTTCCACACTACTAATTGCAAGCATTGTTTCAAAGTTTGACCACACCTTATATAACATTCACATTCGCTGCATTCAAGGCAACCTCAATAGTACAAGCATGATAAACCTTGACGAGGAGGCAAAATTTTGGCTTGGATCTAGGACAAAAGAGACTTCACTTGAAGATGAAGAATGTCGCCAATAGAGCCCTTCTTTCTGAGGTAAGAATCTATACTCAACACAAGGGTATGCAGATTGGAATAAATAGCTTGAAGTTCAAGGGGCAGGAAGGAGCGAGACAAAGCAACTTGGCACCACAACTTCCAAATGTTTTTAATAATGATAAGCCAACTTGAATTAGATATCAAATTATGAGTAGCTGAGTAGCCAAGAAGAGCAACTTTCCAAGACCAATGAA
Organism: Sequoiadendron giganteum; assembly: GCA_007115665.2. Classification (NCBI taxonomy): domain Eukaryota; kingdom Viridiplantae; phylum Streptophyta; class Pinopsida; order Cupressales; family Cupressaceae; genus Sequoiadendron; species Sequoiadendron giganteum. The sequence continues at coordinate 450,459,575 of CM021100.1, forward strand.
AATGAAACAAGGCTGGTAGTGAAGCAAAAAGTGCATTCCACAACTTGTAGACGTGAGAGCATAACCAAAAACAATGTTTAAATGTTTCAACCTTACCACAAAATGGGCAAGAGGGAGGTGGATGAAGGAATTTGAGGCAAGATCCCACCGTGAGTTTAGCATATAGCAGCTTCCAAGTAGTAAATTGGGATTCCGCATTAGCTTTGGATTTCTAGATAAGTAAGCTAAGTTTATTCCACTTTGATCTACTGAGGTTACACCGCCAATTAGAAATAAGTCGGCAAGACAAGGCCAAAGAAGGAATAAGCTGTTTGTAGAGGGCCTTGAGCGGAAAAGTTTTGATGCAGCCTCCATTTGGCCACCTTCAATCCTTGAAAAAACTTGAATGATAGCTAGTGGACATGAGGATGGACAGATTAGGGAGCACCATGTTTTGTATTTCTAACACAATAGGTTTATCTCTGTGATTTAAATTATAGCTGAGTCTAAGTTGTTGCCAAGATTTCCATGAAAAATTGAAGGGATCCCATAAGTCACTGAATACTTGAATACCTTTTTTGAAAAGATGTTTTGCTTTCATCTTGGGAATTTTGGCAAGAGGCAAATTATTGTCTTGAATGATTCCACCAAATTCATGAAGTTGGAAAACTGAGCCCGTGATTGAAGGACTAATTAGACCAGGATAACTTTTGAGAGACCAACTGCAATACTTTCCATATGTAGTTTAAGGATGTCGATCCATGGAGTTTGAAGTAATATGCTAGGAGAATCTTGTCACTCCAATGGACTGAGCTCCAGGTTTTCCTGAAGTCGCTGTTTGGATGCGGTATCTAATCAACACTTTCCAAGGTGCATTACCAATCAACACTTTCCAAGGCACATTACCAACCACAGGTTTTAATTTCACCTGAGAATTTTGGCAAGAGGCAGATTATTGTCATAAATCAGACGATTCCACCAAATTGATGAAGTTGGAAAATTGAGCCTGAAGGACTGATCAGACCAATATAACTTTTGAGAGACCGGCTGCCATGCTTTCCATATGCAGTTTAAGGATGCCGATCAGTGGAGTTTGAAGTAATGTGCTAGGAGAATCTTGTCACTCCGATGGACTCCAGGCTTTTCTTGAAGTAGCTGTTTGGATGCGGATCTAATCAACACTTTCCTGAGGTAGCTGTTTGAAGCCAAAATCTTCGAATAGGCGACGAAATACAAGGACGGTATACGCGAGGGAGACTGGATATTGGTTTTTCGTTGTATAGAATTACGGCAATGTTTTTTTTTATGTACACCGCGCCGGATATTGGTTTTTCGTTGTATAGAATTATGGCAATGTTTTTTTAATGTACACCACGCCGTACAATATTTCTGACAGGAAGTTTACGCAACTTTAGGCAGTTTTGTGTCATTGTCATTGTCATTGAATCAATGAATAGTAGCTTTTGATCCATGCTCATAGCAATGATACAATCCATTGCAGCAGGAGGCCAGCCAGCTCTCAAACAATATCATGCCCACCCGTACAACAACAATTCCCATATGCTATTCAACAAATACAACAAACAGAGCAGAGTTGATTCTACCACTATCCGTAAGGTCTGTTCTGACCTCGAAGCAAGAGGCCAAAGAACTTCATACCCATATCAAAAGTGGGTTTGACTCAGAATCTCTGTGGCTTCCCTCCTTGTCAAAATGTACGCAAAATTCCAAAGTTTGGAGGGTACTTGGAAACTGTGTGGTAGAATGTCTAAGATAAACAGAGTTTCATAGAATCTGATGATTTCTGGGTATTACCCAAATTGGGAAAGTAGATGAAGCTCTGAAAGTCTTTCACGAAATGCAATTGGCAGATGAGAAACCCAATTTGTATTCATGGGCTGCAATTATTGTATGCTATGCAAAGAATGGATGTTGGAATGAAGCCCTGAAGTTGTTTGGTAAAATGCTACCGGAAAATGTCGAACCAAATACGGTCACTTTTTCTAGTGTTGTGCAGGCATGTGCTAAACTAGAAGCTTTAGAAGAGGGAATGCAGATTCATGGATTGATAATTAGAAGAGGACTTGCGCCGCATGTGTTCATATGGCGGCTCTTGTAGACATGTACGCTAAACGTATGAGTACAAAGAATGCGTGCCAAGTGTTTGGGAAAATGTCTCAGAGATATGTGGCTACATGGAATGCCATGACAGCAGGGTATGCTCAGAATGGTCACATGAATAATGCATTGGATCTCTTCAATAAAATACAATTGGGAGATACAAAGCCAAACCTGATTACATGGACTACATTGATTGCAGGGTATACCCAAAATGCAGAGTATGACAAGGCCTTGAAGTTGTTCTCTGACATGCAGTTGAAAGGTCTAAAGCTAGGGGTGATTTCATGGATTGCAATTGGTGCTGTTTACGCTCAGAATGGGCATGGCAGGGATGCCTTGAAACTCTTCCAAGAAATGCTTCAAGTAGGCGTTGAACCGGACTCAAACAGTATGGCTGGGGTATTGCGAGCATGTACTGATATTGTAAATTTGCAACAGGGCAAAGTTATCCATGGTTACGCATTTAGAAGAGGATTTCAATCAGATGTCATTGTGGGAAGTGCCCTTGTAGACATATATCCCAAATGTGGGAGTACAGATGATGCACTTCTTGTATTTGATAAAATATGTGATAAAAATGTGGTCTCCAGAATTCAATTATTGCAGGATATGCTCTCAGTGGACACATTGCTGATGCTTTAAACTCTTTGTTAAAATGCAGTTGGAGGGAACAAAGCCAGATGCAATCACATGGAGTACTATAATTTCAGGATATGCATGGAATGGAGAGGTTGAGAAAGCATCAAAGTTCATTTATGTAATGCAATTGGAAAACCACAAGCCAAGTACGATCTCATGGACCGCAGATATTGCAGGTCATGCTCAGGATGGTCAAGGGTATAAGGCTTTGGAACTCTTTATTCAGATGCAAGAGACAGGATTGAATCCAGACTCCGTGAGCATTGCAACTGTTCTCCCAGCCTGTGCGAGCTTAGCAGCTTTGGAACAAGGAAAGCACATGCATGGTTATTGAACTAGGAAGGAGTTTGAGTAAGATATTGTTGTTGAGACAGTTCTTGTGGACATGTACGCAAAACGTGGAAGCATAAAGGATGCATGCCAAGTTTTTAGCAGATTGCCTGAAAGAAATCTGATCACATGGAATTTACTGATTTTAGGGCATTCTCACCATGGGAATGGCAAAGATGCCCTCTTGCTATTTCACCAAATGATTCAAAAAGGCACAAAACCGGACAGCATTACCTTTGCTGCTGTTTTATCTGCATGCAGCCACTCAGGTCTACTGGATGAAGGTTGGCAATGTTCCGATAGCTTGAGTCAAGATTATGGCATCGTAACAAAAGACAAACACTATGCCTGCATGGTTGATCTTCTTGGCCGTTTTGGCTACCTGGAAGAGGCACGTGACTTCATTGAAAACATGCCAATAGAGCCTAATGCTTCTGCATGGGGGTCCTTGCTTGGGGTCTGTAAAAACCATTTAAATGTAAAGCTAGGTGAACAAGCAGCAATGCACCTTTTTCAATTGGAGCTTGATTATGCTGCAAATTATGCAATTCTGTCCAATATTTATGCTTTAGCTGGTAGGTGGGATGACATAAGAACTTTGAGACGAGTAATTGAAAGCATGGATTTGAGAAAAAAGTTGAGGTGGAGCTGGATTTGGGTCAAGAACGAGGCACACAAATTATTTGCTGGAGATTGATTTCTGCCCCAAACGGCTGAGTTTCATCAAGCTTGCAGGACTTGTATGGCCAGATAAAGGTTGTGTATCTCATACACCTCTTTGGATTCTCAAAAACCTTCAGGTTTGTAGTGATTGCAATATTGCTTCCAAGTTCATCCCCAAGGGGTTTGTTGTAGGGTTCTTCATTTCCAGGATGAGTTGTGCTCATGTGATGATTATTGGCAACATTACATACTGGCCAAGGCAAGTAACAATATCATACTTGTGTACCAAAGAAGCTAATGCTTATTATTTGGTTCGTCTAGTTGACTTGTAATGTTATCCCAAGAGGTAGACAGTATATGAGTAAGGGAAATTATCTGCATCAGTTTAAAGGCAGGTGTTCTCGCATAGACTTTAAGTGATGCCTGCTGGATGAGCAACGGACATAAGCTCGTTAATGTTTTGTACTTTCTACACCTTGTTTGTGTTGCTTTGGTAAACCTGGGATTTCATCTGTTTCTGGAGTTGTAACAGTTGGAGTTGCACTGTTGTTCTGATTTGTAGATATAATACCTTGTAAATATTTAATACCCTATTGGAGTTGCCAGGAAGATTGGGAACTTGTCAATATCATAGCGGAAAAGGATGGGGTATTTGCGAGACTGGTAACATGAGAGTAAATCTGTCTTTCTTAGGTATGATTCTGGTCCTAAAGGTGAAGCCTTAATGCATGTGTAGTCCATTGGCATTGTACAAAAAACCCTGTTCAAGAACAGATCTTCAGACCCAGTTGCAGGTCTACCAGAAAGCAAGCTGAATATGAAGCTCCATTATTTTGTATTTCTGTTGCTAAGAGTAGGAACACAGGCATTATAGATAGTGAATGAGATTCGGGTGGTGGTTGGGGTTGTTTGAAAGGAGACATTGACAATTGATCTTTGAGAAGCATCCATGAAGAAGTCATTGCCATATTCAGCCCCCTGCCCTACTCTTCAATTATCCATGCCCTTAAAGAAGAGAATAAAGTAGCTGACAGTGCAGCAAAACATGGTATGCTTCTCTTGGATTAAAAAGGATGCAATCAAATAATAATCAGCTCTGAAGGGGAGAAGTTAGGGAAAAGGAAAAGCTTGAAAGATCTGTTTTACCCTCATCCAATCCCCATTAATGCATAAATCATGGATAAGGCTGCCTTTGACACAAGGGAGGGTCAATCTGACCAGAAATTGAGAGGAGGTGATGCTGGGAACTGTGATCCCTATGATTCCTTCTCAATGCTGAGTAGGAATGTGAGCAAGGATTTTAATGTGTATCGGGTTGTGACCATCAAAATTACAGTTTGCTGCTGCCAGCCAATTGTGTGTGGATTTCTATTCTGCTTTGTCTTCTGTATTAGTTCTTGTTTTATCATGCTCTTTCCAAGTTTAAAGTTCTTAGTTTTGTTGTCTTAGGTATTGGGGTTCATAGATAGTTGCATGCATATAGTTTTGTACAGGTGCCCATATTTTGACATGAATGGGACTCGTATGTTCTTAGCGAGCTAATGACATTTTGTTGTTAATGGGCCCATTGGATCTGCATGGCATTGCCATCTTCGATGTAAATATTGTTTTGCAATTTTGTATTTTTACTCTTATATATGTACACACACATGCATACATATGTATCATTATAATTAATCTCTAGAAAATAGAAATCATGATGAATACAAATATAATTAGATCTCTCTTATATACACACAAACCCACCTAAACACACACAAAAGCATGTGCAAGCATACAAACCCACTTAGATGATTACAAATATAATTAGATATCTCTATCTCTCTCTCTCACACACACACACCTCAACACACGAAAGCATGTGCAAGCATACACATCTGGGCACCAGGAGGGCTGATTCTTATTGATAAGCTATCCATCTACACATCATATATAGCTATCAGGGAATTAGGTTCACATTCATACCTCTATGTTTCCTAGGTATTGGGGCTTATGATAATTGCATGGCCATAGTTTGACATACACCCAAATTTTGATGTGAATGGGGCTTGTATGGTCTTAGCAAGGTGACTATATTTTGTTATGAATGGGCTTGATTGACCGGCATGGTATCGCCATCTTCAATGTACATATTGTTTTTCACTTATATATTTTAACTTTTATTAACATAGATAGCTACACACATATATGTATGTATATAATTAATTCAACTAGAAAATATAAATCACTTATTCACAATTACAAATATAATTAGATCTCTCTGTGATACAAACACACACATATATGTTTATGTATATAATTAATTCAACTAGAAAATAGTAATCACTTATTGAAAGTTATAAATATAATTGGATCTCTCTCTCTCTCACACACACGTTCACACACATCTCTACTGACCGACCCTCTCAACCGCCCCACACACACGTGCACACCAACACCCACTGACCAACTAAACTTCCTACACACACAAACATGTGCAGACATGCATCCATGCACCAAGAGGGGCAACTCTTATTAAGAAGTTATACATCTTCATGTTGTATATGGATATCATGGAATTTACCTCTACATTAATACCACTATATTCTATTGTGCTTCAAAATCATGTGATAGTCTTGATAAGATTACCACAAGGAAAGAAAAAGAAAAAACATTATGCACATCTTTCCAAATCTATGCTAAGTTGGTGTATTTTGATTCTCATTGTCACAGGAATATAAGTCAAGAAACATGACTTCCATTTCGAAAATTTCAGCTATGTGATTCCCTATGAACTTTCCATACTTCTTGTAATTATCTTTGTGGGCAAAGTCAAGCATCTTGAGCCTCCGAGATGGAGGCATTGAGTCTGAGGACAGATACTTGAGTAATAAATCCTGTCAACAAAGGTCATCACATCAAGAATGCACAATAAATACCAACACGAGAGCTGCAAATGGTTACTTTGGAATGAAATGAGTTCAGTGCAAAGTCGTATAAATTTCAATCTGCATATACCTTTGCAATGTGATAGACACATGATCCTTCACTTGCCAGGGCTTGTTGAAATATAAGTTTCCAGTCCCTTGCCTCAAAGTTAGAATACAGAAGCTGCATTGGAAACCTTATTAGCCTCTGGAAAGCCAAAAGCTTCACCTTCTTGTCTTGATCACGGATCTTCAGAAAGACTGTATACAATAATTCTTTGAAAAAGACACTATAAACGGTCAAACTCATCCTGTTTTGTTGAAAACTCATCCAAATTCAAGAACACAATTCAGAACATAACTTTGAGCATTTTAAGAAACATTTCATAGTAATTTTCACATTCATTATAAAGAAAGCATTGTGAATCAGACGTGAAATTCACAAACATCATGCAAAAAAACACGATAATATTGTTTTACTGTATCTGAAAGAAGCAAAAAGAGAATTAAAACGATGATGAGTGGTGATCCTAGAATAACCTTGCCTGGTCCATTGCAACCCTACTTGCTCTTCCATTATGGTGTGGGGTCCCAGTTTCACTGCTCAAGGATGGAACCATGTTCACCTATAACCCACTATTCTCAGCGCTTCAGCGGTTAAATTCTTAGCAGGGTTCTTTTGCTTTTGGATTTGAAGTTTTCTTTTTCTTTTGGCTCAGCAAACTCCTTTTCTGGAGAGGTTGATTACTGCTTTTAAATTTGAAGTTGTTTTCCTTCCATTTGGCCAATGCCTTTTGGAACATTGCAGAAGTTAGTTAACTCCACATCACACAAATCTAGAGCATAGTTAAACTTACTAATATACCACTGCCATTGGGGACGCTTGATTTTGAAGCTTCTTTTATAGAGCAGTCCCATGTTGTTGCTTAAGTTTTAGCAGCAAAGGTGATTTCAGGTAAATTTCTAATTAAGCGAAAAGAATAATTTAAAATCTTGTCCTACAATAGTGCAGGTGCTACAGTTTAGGGATTGGAATTTCAGCTATGGATAAATAGTGGGGGCTGAAGTTATGTGGCTACTATTTGATGGAAAATGTGCCACATGGCTGCACATATTTTCTTCCTTCCTTTTAGACATTTCCCTCTAAATTTATATTTATTGTTTACATATAATATTTTGATTTTAAGTTTATATGATTAAAAAAATTACAATTTGTCAATTTGACATCTAAAAAAAATTATCATAGGATCACTAGTTCCAAAAAAAAAAACTCCTAAAAAGTGGCTGATAAATAAAATTAGCTAAGCAACCACATGGGATCACTCAGGGTTTAGTTTTGGATTGTTTAGACTTGAGGGTCAGGTGTGCTTAATGTAAAGGAAGTGTGAGATTCTCATCTTAGTTTTGGTCAGCTTTACGACTTTGGCTAGGTTTTTGCAATACTCGGAATGGGAGCAATTTTCCAACTTACCTAATATTTACCATTAGGAAAAAATTGAAACGATGTTGATTTGACGAAAAATATCTTACCTTTTTCATCCACTTCTGGAGGCTCAATCTGCAGTAAGAGATGAATAGCAGATCGCCTCACTCGTACACTTGAGTCGCTGAGAAGACTAGTCATTACATTGTAAATGGCTTCTGCAGGCCATGTTTGCACAGCACCATGCTCGTTTATATCACTTGCCATGTGCATTCGTATTTTCCACAACACTGTTTTCCAAAGTAGAATATTTGTATAGAATTTATCCAACAAATCTAATACAGCAAAAACAGTGCTCCAGCTCTTGCTATCTAATATTTGTAAGTAGCATGATCGACCAAAAGCCTATTTTATAACAAATTAAACTAAGCCAAAGACATATTCATTTATGGAAGACTTACAAGCTAAGCATTCAAGCCTTACGAGAGCTGAATCTGTACAAGGATCAACTATTTTTGATGCACAATTAGTTACTATTGTCAGAGGGCTTGACTTATAGACTGCCTCAAATATTTGCAATGCTGCATGTATTGCTGCATGAAAGAAAGCTCAATCAGTGATTTTCCCATTTAACATATGTATAGAAAACCCATATTAGTTATGCTGAAAACTCTACAATGGTGGTTAGGCATATATCTAGTAAAGAGCACAACTCCATTCACAAGGTTCCTACTATCTTATAGAACACATCGGACAACTTTACAACCGATTGAACATATGATTAAGATGAATGAAATGAAGAGGCCAAAGGTCAAGATTCACAATTTCCTAGAAAGCATAAAAATATTGAGATTATAATGAGCATTACATAAGGCATGGAAATGTTGAAGCTATCTTACCAATTTTGTCAGCATTGCCATTGCTTGAATCAGGGAAGAGAGTAATTGATTCAAGGAAACTTCTTGCAAAACATGGTTTTGCGAGAAGCTGTATGAGGAATTTCATTGGAGCTTTCTGAAGAACAGTTGGACCTTTTGATACATAGAAGGGTATAATTTGATGTAGCACTGTAGCCAAGCAGGCATCCCATTCATCCTGGATAGGGAGCAAAAAGAAGTCGTCATTACTTGAAGGAAGTATATGAATGTCCCAAAAGCCAAAATAGTTCTATGACTCAAAACTCAAAAGTATAATCAATAACTTAAAGAGGTGCCTGAAGTGTCTTCTAAGAATGCAGAAAAATATTGTTTACAGAAATGTAAAACATAGTACAAAATTAAACTCATTGGATTACATGAAACCGGATGCACGCAAACACATAGACATCCTCAAAGTTAATAGGATGAAGGGAGCTGTTTCTTTAGAATAGAAAAGATTGAGCAGCCTAACTTCTAATTCTGATTAGTAGGCATGGGAGAATTATCTGCTACTTAGTAACCATCAAAACAGGATTTGAGGGCGTATCTGTACTGTGTCTTGGACTAAGTTGTAGGCAGAACAATTCATGGAGCCTAGAGACTACAAAAAATATGAACTTGTAAAACTAGGGACCAAGGACTATAGGTGACCAGCATGTCATGTAAGGAACAGATTCAGTAGTGATAGGCCTGGTGGTTGACAACCATTTGAAATATTTAACATCTTCAAATCTAATTGAGCAATGTGATGTTTGGCACAAATAATTTGTCAAGATCTTTTATAATTAATTATAATTCTTTAAAAGCCTTATAATTCTCCTTGTATCCTATTTTATTTCATTTCCAATACTCTCAAATCAAAACATTTAGACTTCTATTGTTCTATATTTTTTTCAGCGAAGCATGTATTCTGATAATGATGCACATGGAAACTATAAAATCTAATTTATATATCACAATATCATTACAAGGGAAAGCATAGTCCTACCAAGTTGAAAGAAAAGTAATTCTAACCTCGTTTAACCTCTGAAGGTCTTCCAATAACTTCCAAGCACCATCCCATAGGATCCCATCTTGACACAATAATGGCATTAGCTTTGAGCTAAACAGGTCCAAAAACAGCTGAAATCCAGCTTGAACAAAGGACACTTCCTAGCTGTAAGTTTCAAACAAAATACATTCAAAGTAGCTGAAAAGAAGACCAAATGATCTAACAAGCGCATCGGGGGATTGGCTTGGGAATGTACTTTGGTGCGATATGTTAAGATTTCAAAGTGAAATTGTTTTAGTTCATTTTGATTTTGCACTATAATCTGCTAAGATTCCTGTCAAACTTAAGTACAACTGACATTTAGTGAATAATAGTTTTTTGATAATCCCTCAGAAGTGCCTTGAGAGCTGCTTTGAGACATTACTTCCCCCGGTTAATATTCTCATCTACAATCTGTTAATCAAATTTCGGCAAGTGTTGTTTCTTAATGGAAGATATTATAATGAATTTAGGACTAGTATATTGCAGGCTGTCATTTGTAATACCAATTCTTTGGTTTGTGAGTTAATGTATATTAACTGAGCCGTAAGACGGTGAATACATCATGAACATGCAGAATGAGAAATTGTAAAAATGGGTAATGCCAAAGGTTGCTTTTTAGGCCACAGCCCAGGCAGACACAGATTTAGTTTTGACCTCGTGATAAGCTCAAAAGTAAATTAAACCTTACCAACCCACCTTTGCCCAAAGAAAAAATTGGGATTCACTGTAAATGGTTGCCATCCACAGAGTATGGAGGGAAATGGTTGCCAGGTTGAGTAGTGCATATTTAAATCTAGCATGCTTATAAATTTTAGTTTGCAATAAAATAGTTAGCCGTATTTAGATCGCTCTAAGTTTTGTTGATTTTGGCCTTCACAGTCCTGGTTTCTATGCTGGTTTTCGAAAATCTCTTAGAAGTCCCTGATTTTGTTGTCATCATCAAGACATTGTACATCTGATTTTCTGTTAATAAATTGCATAAAACTCCAGAAGAACTCAGGACTCAAATGTTTCACTTCCAGGCAGCAATCCATTAAATTAAAAACTATTAAGGATAGGAATCAAACAACTGTAAGTAAATATTATAGCGTTTGGCAAGTTGGCATTATGTACCAGATTTGTACAAAATAGATGATGTCTATATTCTTATCATTATCAAAGAAGGATACGTGAATGGGGATTGTTCATCAGATGCAGAATGTCAGGGGGATCCAATAGGAATAAGCGAAATAGGAATGCCAACTTGACAATGGAAGCTTCATTGTGTACATCTCCAAAGAAAAGATCAATGTTTGGTTGACGAAAAAACATTATATGTAATAAACCTGTAAATGTGCAACAAATGTGATCAGGTGCAGACCCCAGTGATAATTTCCTTCAGCTGAATGTCTTGAAATGCAAATAAGAGATGAGGAAATACTCAATCCAAAAGTCATTTTAATTTCAAGCATAGCAGATACTAAACCGAAGCACAATAGAATTATTTGAATATTAATTATTTCTAACCTTCTATGTTTCATTTATAAGTATAATTATAAGCTCATTTCTAACGAGATCCTTTTTTTAATATATTGAGCATATTTTGAATTTTCCCCAGCTATAATTTTCTCTGTTCAACCCACAGCAATTCCTAGCATATGTCTTTGCAGTCTTCAAATAATCAGCAGTGTTCCACGGGGTTTTGGGGACGGGGACGGGGGGACGTGTTTCCGAGACGTGGGGACGGGGGGCCTAAGTTTGGGGACGGGGGGCCTAAGTTCGGGAACGGCAGGGGGACGGCGGGGGGACGGCGGTGAGGGGGCAGTAGGGTGTTGAAATACATATAGTACTTGAAAAAAAGTTATAAAAAGATGTATAAATATAAGAATTATACATCTTGGAGGCAACTAGGAGTCCCCTAGACATCTTGAGGACACCCCAACATCCTCAAAGTCCTATAAGTGTCTTGGAGACAGCGACACTAGTGGTGGGATGGTGGCGTTGGTGGTGGCCTGGTGGGGGGATGTCTCCCCCAAGTCCCCAAGTCTCCGAGATGTCCCCCTCTAGGAAACGCGAGGTTTTTTGGGGGGGACGCGTCCCCGTGGAACACTGAAATAATGTTTCTTTCAAATCAGCAACATGACTTCTAAAGCCAAACGAATTTGCATTCCACTTAAAATGAAATTCATTTTTCAATATTTGATGCATATTTGCCTCACTCTTTTCTTTGTGCAATTCAGTGCAATTCTGAGCATTTTTCTTTACACGGACTTCAATTATTACTCTTTCGTGTAAGCTGCATGACTAAGCTAAATAACATGACTTTTTCCATTCTTATTTTCAACGTAAGTCTATATTCATACAATTCTATGCATTCCTTAGCGATTTTCTTACGAAAATATCAAATTATAATGTCCTAGATCTTTGATACCTAAACAATAGTTTCTAGAAACTTTATCTTTAAACAGAAAAGCTTTAAAACCTAAATAAACAATATTTTCTCGAATCTCTGAACATTCTAGCTTAAAATAACTTGAAAAACCTAAACAAGAGCAACAAAAAACACATAAATACCTTCTATCAGTGGTTTTTTCGAGACAATCCACACGGCTACGGATTCAGCGGCTTCCATTGCCTTTTTAACCATGGATTTGGAGCACTCTTGGATAAACTCGTCAAACGAAGATTCGCAGCTTCCAGAAAGAGAAAATTAGCAATTAAACGATAAATAATTAAAAATTGAGCATCAAAATTAAATATTGCCCGTAAAACAGAATTCTCTTACAATTCACTCTGCAGAAGATCCAGAGATTGAATAATTTTCTTCATATGCTGTGATTTTTCCTTCGCGATTGGAATTTTAAAGTCACTGCAAAATGTTGGGAATAAAGATTTGGATTGCCAGTTTTTTCAAATAAAATGTAGTATTGATACTGAACCAAAATAAAATAAAATAAAATAAATCCGGATGATTTCAAGCCTGTATTAAACTTCCACGGGCACATTGTCAATAAAGGGCGTTAAAAAATGTACCTGGAGTGAAAGAGCTCATTGTAAAGTTCTTCAAATAAGGATTCCTGAATCATACTTTTGAAATTTGTGAGAAAATCAATGGATTTTTTTCTGTTAGTTTGTTAGTCAGAAGTAGATTTGAACTCGAATTTCCTCACCATCGTTAAGTTTGGGTAGTAAATATACTAGCACTTATCAGGATTACGCCCGAGATTAGTCCATCGAAAACTATATTTAAAATATAAAAAAGGGAAATGAAAAAAGAAAGTTGCCATTGAATTCACGAATGTTCTCATTTATTTGTCAAATTAATATTTATCTAACTTTTATATGATAATGAAATTTTGGAGGCTTTTAACATTAAATAACAATTGGTTTACTATAAATGACAGCTGAAAATTGTTTTCTCACATTCTATGTAGCCTATCGATTAATGAATTTAAGTAATCCATGCAACATACTTTGAAGCATTCCATTTTTATTTTATTTTCTATTTTATTAAAGTTTCAATTTATTTTGATTGGGATACTAATGTCCAAGTGACTGAACATGGCCAATGGCTAGACATATAGTTAGCAATAATAATCTATAAAACTTTATATAGTTGTAGAGGCTAAAAAAGGAAAAAAAAAAAAACCTCTCCACATAAAATGATTTAGGTTAGGGCCTAAATTTGTCCAAGTGACTGAACATGGCCAATGGCTAGACATATAGTTAGCAATAATAATCTATAAAACTTTATATAGTTGTAGAGGCTAAAAAAGGAAAAAAAAAAAAACCTCTCCACATAAAATGATTTAGGTTAGGGCCTAAATTTGATGGTTGGTGTTTATTTAAAGTTATCTTTAGAAATACTAAGAGTTATCTTGTTTGTATATGTATATGAGAATAATATTATAAAGGATTTGATGGTTTGTTCAATTTTTTTCTTTTGTGATATAGTCTTTCTAAAATTTTAAAGTTAGATAAATATTAATTTTATAGTCTTTCTTAAAGTTAGATAAATATTAATTTGACAAATAAATGAGAACATTCGTGAATTCAATGGCAACTTTCTTTTTTCATTTCCCTTTTTTATATTTTAAATATAGTTTTCTATGGACTAATCTCGGGCGTAATCCTGATAAGTGCTAGTATATTTACTACCCAAACTTAACGATGGTGAGGAAATTCGAGTTCAAATCTACTTCTGACTAACAAACTAACAGAAAAAAATCCATTGATTTTCTCACAAATTTCAAAAGTATGATTCAGGAATCCTTATTTGAAGAACTTTACAATGAGCTCTTTCACTCCAGGTACATTTTTTAACGCCCTTTATTGACAATGTATATACATATATGATTTTGGTGTTAATGTATATGAAGGTGTATTCAATTTATCATGTTAACTATCTATTTTAGAGTTTCTTAATAAACTATTCATATACATATATGATTTTGGTGTTAATATTTTAAATTTTATTATTTTATAATTTTAAATAATAAAATTATTTACAAAAAAGTATAATTTTAAATATTTTAAATTTTATTATTTTATTTATATTTTATTTCTCCTGAATGTTGTTTTTTTATTGAACAACAAGGTATTTGTTTCACATATGTCAAAAAATAGAGAATTTTTTAAATATGTGTGCACTAGGTATTGATGTTCTTGTTTCATCAAAAAAATACAAAATGAATTTCAATACATACAAAACAAGTTATGCATGAAAACATACACCTATGTCTCGATTATAATTACTTTGATTTCAAAAATTAATTAAAAAAACTATCCAATACAAAACTATGAAAAAAATATCCATGCACTAGATATTGATATTAAAAATCTATATTTAATAAATTATAATTTTATCATTTCAGTAAAAAAAGTTATGCATGATGACAAAAACATCACTTTTAAAAAAATTATTTACTATAAAAAACAAGTTAATTAAAAGCTACATAAAAAAAACATAATTTATTTCTATTTTTTTTATAAAATATTTAGAATCTACACACAAATCTTCACAAGTCACTAGTTTACATCATCTCCAAATTATTAATGGTTTAGTTGCTATAGGTTTCAAAAAGTGAAATTTTGTAAAAAATTGCTAATATTAATGTCCAACTTGGCCAAAAAATGGGACACAGTATTGTGGGTTGACCTTGTCAAAATGATTCACCACTATAAAAAAATTAATTGTCTAAATCTAGTGACTATCGTAGACTCTATATTGTTAGTGCTCCCCTCATGATTGATCATAGTTGTTGCAAAATTGCTTGATGATGTACAAGATTGATATGGAATGTACGAGAATGATCTAAAAAAATGTGGCTTATAATTCTATTTGTCTTCACTTGTTCAATGCATGATAAGTTAATGTGGTATCTAGAGACACCATTGAGGAGCTTATCAATCCAATAAGCAAATAGGTTGTCCTAAGACAAACCCCTTGGTTTCAGCCAAATTGACAATGATAGAAAAGATCAAAGACAACATTTACAAACATGCAAATGGCATATATAAAGATGCAAATTTGATTGTACTTTGATTCCCATTTAAAATTAAACCATGCTCTAATAATTCCTCTCTTGGATCATTATTTTAGATAGAATATATTTAAGTACATAATGAATTCTTTTAAATACCATGATATAACAACATATCATTTGAAATATGTGTTAAGTTATGTGATGTCACTTTTCCTCGAAAGTTATCTAAGTGTTAGCAACAAGATTTAGTGGATTAAATATTAGAATAAAGATAATTGAAAAGCCACAATATTATTAAAATGGATGTGAATAACCAATGAAAAATTTAATATGTGATAAATTGAATAGTTTATTAAGAAACTCTAAAATAGATAGTTAACATGATAAATTGAATACACCTTCATATACATTAACACCAAAATCATATATGTATATACTATTCTTAATATAATTTAGAATCAATGGTTTTAATACTTATCTGAATAATAACACTTGGAAAATCCACTCTTAGCTCAAAAACCATGACATTAATGACAAAATACTCAACATGTCCATAATGCACCCCAAATAGAAAGAATATTGGTGTAATGTGCACTACACCGTGATTCGTATCCTTTCCTCCCATCTTCTGCACTATTGGACAAATGGGAAAAGGATTCGGTGCATCCCATACTACACCGTGGGTCTATCTTCAACCCTTAGAAAGATTTCAGTGGTACTAGCTCTTGCCATGAAACAGTCTAGGAGGAATAAGCGTACTTTTCCGCTCTACACGAGTGTTGGTTCCATCAAAACAATGCTCAACACTCGTGCCACAAAACCATGCCCTGGACAGGACTGTCCTGAGTGCACACACTTGTACCCTAGGTTGGACACACACTATAGATGTGCCCCTTCTTCATCCTATCCATAACTCACCAACCACTTCCTTCTTCCTTGGTTGTTCTTCTTCCTTGAATGTTCTCCCTTCTTAAATGTCCCTCACAATTCTCACATGAATGATTTATATATCCTTTTAAGAGGTGGTTTTCAAACCACCACACCCTTTCACAAAAGGTTTCCTTTTAATAATTATTTAAATAAATAATTATTCTTCTTCTTTTTTAAAGAGTGTTTATAAATATTTTTTATTAATCTCTTTTTTAACCAAAGGATCATAATATCTTTATTTTCTATCTCCCTTTTAATTCCAAAGGGTTATTTATATATTTCTCTTCTCTTGGAGAAAAAGTCACATAACAAGTTAGCTCATAACAAATAGGAAAAGGGGGCAAGAAAATGGCAACTACCAAAAGGGGGAAAGAAAATTTGAATTTAGTGCCTTGGGATTTGAAGATCATTCTTATGCTTCTTGGGATCAATTTAGATCAATTTTGTGTCCCATGGAAATAATCTAATGGATTGAAGTGACAATTTTGGGTAGAGAATGAATATATTGAAAGTAGTGAAAATGTGGGTGAAATGGAGATGAATAGGGATGATATTTTTAGCCAAGTCTAATTAAAACATATACATTTAAAAGCAAACACAAAACAAAACAAGAAATATATACAAAATAATGAGGAACATAAAGATGTACTCATAAGATAAAGACATGATAAAGATCTATTAATGGGAAAACATACATGCAATCAAGAGATGAAGAGACACATCCTCTCTTGAAAGGAGATCAAAGAGTTTGGTTATAATAGTCATGGCACACAAGATAACCCAAAGGTCGATGTAATTGAATGGAAACATGGGTACAAATTTCCACTATTAATCTATGAGGAGATAGGTGTAGTAAAGAAAATTTATATAATTTAAAAAAAAAGAGAAAATAATCTACACACAAAATAAAGTTGACACAATGTTTTACTTTGGGAAAAACCTTTTAGAGAAAAAACTAGCCTCCAAATCTCAAACCAATTATATTATCAACAATTGTAATGGTTATAATACAATGATAGGACCAATTCTTCATAGAAAATCACACAAATTGAAATATAGTTTTGACTATATTTTGAAATCATAATGGTACCTAAAATATAACATCATGATACCTCCAATTTGAGCACTCAATATATAGGCCATAACAAAACTACAAATCATGAATAGTTCAAAAATTGTGTTGAGAAATGCTGGCTAATTCATGTGCACAAAAAATAGTACCCAAATACATGTTGATATAATTGTACTATTTAATTAGAAACTACCACTACCAACTTGAGGAATCAAAATAGTCATATCACACTTGTTTTGAAGACGTTCCATGATTTTCTACAAGTCCACAATTTAATCCATCTCATAATGTTATTTCTACAACACTTACACGACCTTACAAGTTATTGTAACTTTGCAATTAACAACTTCCATGACACTAAGTGAATTTTATATATTTCAAAATTTGAAACTACAAACAACACATAGTGCCACTCCAAGTGGGACGCTCCAAATATCTGGTGTTTAAATAATAATTTAATAAATAATATAAATCTATGTGTAATTTCAAACATGTTAAAATTACAAGGTGCATGGCAACTATCCCAAAATTATCCCACTTGTCATTACCTTGCAAGAGCATAAGAGAAACTACATCAAATTGTGAACCAACTAATATGGTTTGTGAGGCCCATAGATTCACTACACCACTTAAACTTCTTTGTTCTCAATAAATTTGTCAATACATCTACAAAATTCTCCAAAGTATCAAATTTATCTAGAAACACCCTCTCAATCCCCACAATATCATGGAAAAAAAGGTAATGAACATAAATGCGATTCATTTGTGCGTGAGGATTCTTTTCTAGGCTAATAGTAATTTGGCTGTCATAGTGAACTTTGACTACTCCCTTACTCAACCCAATGTTTGAACACAATCTAAGGAAAAATAGCCTCCTTACACACATGATCGGTTTCCATATGCTTTGCCTCCATAGTGGATGAAATAACTAAAACCTGTGTCACTTGCTTATCCAACTAATTGCTCCATTAAATAGGCTAAATACATAATCATTAGTGAACATTGTATTACTAACATTCTCTGCCCAATTTGAACTCACATATTCTTAAATATCCATTGTGTTGTAGGTCCCCCAAGTTGTTTCCTTCCTTGATGTAGTGTAGAAAAATGCACTCCTTTACATTTCCACACTTAGTTTGGGTCTCCTCAATTAAATTGGAATTAATTATGCCTTAATAAGCCCCATTCTACATCTAAAACTTGCCTAATAAATTACATCTTCTGAAGGAGAAACTCGATAACAATTAATGCCAACACATAAGTAATTACCTTGAGAAATTTGTGTTCTAGGAAAGGGACTTGGGACCCATTTTCCCATGGGTGAATGGGTCCTTCCTAAGCCTTTGAGCCCATTTTTAAAACATGTTTTGGCGGTATTTTTATAATCCCAAATTCAAATTTCAATGTCGTCTTGTAATGTTTAATTTTTCGAGAAATTAAGGATATATATCTACAAATACAAGGTTATTTTATCTAATCAACTAGAAATTTTCAATTATATTTTTGAGAGATCAATCCTAAGAGAAAATATTAATGTGAAGAGCATTCAAGGGCAGATTTATCAAACATCTACAACAACAATCAAGTCTCAAGCATCATGTCAAAGTTATCAAGCATCATGCATGTTTTTGGAGCTAACATTGTGATGTAGGTTTCAAGTGTCAAATCAAGATTCAAGCATCAAAATCCACATTCATTGAATCCATTTCATGCAAGATCAAGATTAAGATTCCAATCCTTCAAAGCTTTATTCAAGGGTTTGGTGAGTTGCAACATAACAATTGTTCATTCATCATTCCTTCATGTTTCATTGTTTCAATTCAAGGTTTAATTACCAAAATGGGGTTTGACCAAGGCAAACCCCCATCCACCAAAAACAAACAAATTTCCTCCTCTTGTGTATGTGCAGGTTCATAGACCTTGAAGAAAAGTTGAAGGTCTCAAAAGAGAAATTTTGCAAAGTTGCATTTATTGTCACCTTTGTTGTCAAGCCACAAAAACTCATATCCTGAATTAATTATTTTCGGCTTTTCAACAGTGAGATATGTGGGAATCAAGAGTGCAGACACAGGGCCCAAGGATAGTAAAATCAAATTCTAAACCTCCGCACAAGGACCCATAGGCGAATGGGTCCTAGAAAACCTCTCAAAAAGTCATTTTGGTGACATTCTAGAAGCAACCAAAAGCTATTCAAGGAAAATAACATTCTAGTTTTAGAGTTCTCTAGGATATTAGAAGTTTCTAGATCTTAGAGGGTCTAAGTATAAATATGAGGTTATCCATTGTGAACAACACTACTATTGAGGTAAGTTGTTGGATTGTATTTAAGCAAGTTAGATCAATATAATTTCTTTCAACCATTTCATAATTGTTTTATGCATTGTTTTTGCCCTTTTTATTATTGTTATTTTACTATTTAGTCCTATTCTTACAAGGTATCAGAGCTAGAAATCTTCTAATAGAGTTAAGATATTGTTGGATTGATATTTTTTTAGCAAAATAATCTTTGAAGTGGTTTTATCTACTTGTTTGAGGGCTATTTTTTTTCTAACATGGGCTCTACAAATGAAAGTTTTCCAATCTTTTATTGAAATGGATTTGCAAATTTGAAGATTGTAGTTAAGAATTCTTTGAGAGAAAAGGCTCTATAGAGTATAGTGAATAAAGAGATTGGAGAACCTCAACAAAAGAAAGAAAATGAGTTATGGAAATGCAAGTTGGAGCAAGTTAGAGGAATTATTGGTAAGGCCTTGAGTCCCAATCTTAATAGAAGGTTTTTTGGTGTTGATAATCCAATAGAAGTTCTATGGGAAAATTTAGAAAAGGATTATAAAGATGCATATATTGCTAGTATATTTAGCAAAGAAGAAAAATTGGTGAACATAAGCCTAACTGATTTTGAAAAAATGGTTGATTATTTAAATGAGGTTACATATTTAAATGCCAAGTTGAAGAAAATAGGTGTTGAATATGCAAAAAAGGATTTTCAGTTGATTGCAATGGTTGAAAGTAAGCTTCCCCAACCTTACTAGGTATTTAAAGAAACAATGAAAAGGGTTATGAACAATTAAATCCTAATACCCCCCAAAAAACTTTTGATCAATTTGGTAAGTCAGTTTTAGATGAACAGGCTCAACTTATTAAAGAAGATTATATTAAGAAGACTCATGCATATGCAACTAAAGGTAAATCATTTTCTAGATATGTTGATGGAAAGCAGAATTGGAAACCTAGATATAATAAATTTTGAACCTCCATTCCTAGTGTTCACCATGATGGTTCACAAATGACCTATGACACAATTCATGTTTAGTGTAATTGACACAAGTTTGATTATTCAAACACATAATTCTAGTTATATTATGACATGAAATCTTATAAGATTCTCACGTTCATTTAAACCAAGACAAGTCATTCAAGCTCACAACTTTGAACACAAGTTCAAGAATTTCTTTAATAATAATAATATCAGAATGCAAAGATCCTAATTATAGAATTTCCCTTCCTTACTAGGTGGGCTATTCATTATTAGTTAGAGGACACTCCTTTGGGTCCTTGTAAGAGTCTATTATAACCTTCTTGGAAGAGATAGGACGTGCACACAGGCACTCCTTTTCCTCTTTAGTTAGAATGGGCGCATTGGGTCCACACCCCAAAGGCCAATCTCAAATTGTTGAAGGTTTCTTAGTTTTTATAAGATACTTAGACTCTTCAATTTTCTTTCCCCTCTCTAACTTGAGTCGAGTGAGGGCATGCACCAAAGTCTCATCGTTGGGAATCTCAAGGTGGACCTCTAGTGTTGGGTTCTCTTCAACAAATTTCTTCTCAGTAGCCCTAATGGTCTTTCCCTTTGTTTTCCCTAACTTTGGCCTTCCCATACCTGCATTCAATTCAAGTTCATTAAACTCAAAATTGAATTAAGGGTCAACTCACCCTAACTTAGACCACTATGGGATCATATGCATAGAGTTGAACCCTAAGCTCTAATACAAAATGTAATGTGTCATACATAATTAACACACAAAAAAAGTAAATATGAAATTATGAATAATAAAATTAAAGACATATCCAATTAGCTATTTTCTATCATAGCATTTCATGTCAAAATAATATTTAATATTCATTTCCAAATGTCAATTTTACAAGTTACAAAGTTTGACTTAGGCCATCTTGCCACTTAGTCAACTCAATTTACATCATGAAATACATAGTACAATAATCAAGAATATGGGATCCCATGTGATCCTCTTCAATTCTCATCGCATCCGATGGACGAGAACATGGTTTAGACACTTTTCCACCCAACCACAAAAGTTATGCTTCCCCAATATTCTTCCTAACTCAAAGAATGCCTAACCCTGCACATAATACTTAGCAAGAGATACAATATGCAAGGTGGAATCTAGTGCCTACCAAACATCTACATGCATTTCTATCTATGTTTAGAATATGGAAGATCTATGTAAGGAAATGGCAGAAAGATTACATCACAAAAGTTAGACCATTCAACATAATGGACTACAAACGCTTGGCCAAGCATATGTTGTATACAACTAAAAATATAGATTTTGGAGAAGCAAAACCTATCTCTCTATTAACCCATTTTTGGCTCCCATCCTGGAAGATAACATCCCACATCATAAGATAACATACATCTTATCCATGTTTTCACATTTGCAAACAATAAATCTAGTTTCAACAGTTTTTCTCTAGTCAATATTTCTTGAATCAAACTGTCTACATCATAGTCTACATCCGATTCATTTGAATTTCTCTACTTAGCATGCCTATGCAAGAACTTAACTAGATTGGACATTAAGCAATTAGATTTTTAAACATATTACATGTTCATAATAACAATATGATGAAATTTGTCACAGTACATGCATCATTTTCCTACAGATTTCCATTATTTCCTTTAATCCCTCTTACTTGGAATGAATCTACATTTCAAATAAGAAAATAGTATAATTTTAAAGAAGGTATATCACATGTATGTATATATCATAAATGAAGTATTTATTTATGTATACATATATGGCCTTCTAATCATAGCTAAAAATGTATACATATACGTTCTTTTAAAAGAAAGAACATTCAAAATGATTCATTTACATGCAGATCTTCATTTCTAGAAGAAATAACAACTTCTATAAGAATTTCATACTTTTATACAACTTGATCTATTAGTCAATTAGTTTAAACGTTATGTGTCATTGTTCGTTGCAGAAGTTTAAAACATCAAAAGTTGAAAAAGGTTTGGTACATAATTGATATTCCATTCCCAACGTACTAAAATGATAAAGTATGGTTGAAAAATTCAAATTTAAATAAGTGTCATTTTGTTTTGATCAATGTGTATTTTAAGGTCAATCGAAATTATATACGTTGTTTGGTCAATAGTCATTCTTCATATATTAAATTATTGTCAATACTTTTAATTCATCTAGTTTGAACACCATTTTAAAGTTTGGTGATGTAGTAAACCATAGTCTAAGTGTCAACCTATTCTATTTAGTTAATCTTTTCAAACCTTGGTTATCAAGTTTGGAACGACATGCATGTGATCGTCCAGAATGATACACATGCTATAGAACAGGCTAATACATATACCATCGAAGGCTTTCATTATGTTTTCCATTGAAGGTTATGGAATTTAAAATTACAATTTTAAGACTCCATTGTAGTCGAGTTGAGTGCTTAATGAAAGTGGTCGCTTAACCTTTTTGCATAACCCTTATACATGTTGTACGAATAAATGAATGTATACATATATATATACATGCTTGTATATATATACATTTTAATACATCATTTGTTGTTTAAGAAACAATTCATGATTGATTAGAACTGCATTGATTGACCTATTAAGGTTTCTCTATACACACAAAGGACATCACTCCGATCTATTGCAGAGCTCTATGAATCAAACGGTTGGAACATTCGAGCTGAAACATTACATATGCAATGAAATGAATACTAGCATTTAACAAAATAAGGATATCATTCCTAGTTTATTCAACCAAACCACAATTTGAATAAACAATGGAATTGAACATAACATTCAAGCCTTTACCATGCCAACAATCTGATCTTGATGCTTAAGCATCACTTGGCCTTTATGGCTATATTTTGAATGGAATAAATATGGATAGAGCAATGGGATGGCTCAAATATCCATGCCCATGCTTCAAGAAACATGCATCTGATAATGATAATATATTCATTCAAGTATGGAAGGCTTAGGATCGACCTTTGAATACATGACTGGATCTCAAACAAAGTTTAGACAATATGGGCTGAATATAGAAGGGGTCAACCTCTTTAATAGAAGGCCTCCTAAAACTAAAATTTTCAACTCCATAGGTCACAATCCATGGATCTTTATGGGATTACTATGATGGCATGGATCCACTACAAAAAATCCCTGTGATTTGCTCCATTTTTTGCTTCCACCCAATGTTTTAATATATTTTTTGCCAATTTTTTGAAATCGTTGGCGCTATTTATTGAGATGGCGCTATTTTTGGCATTTATTTGCATCGATCAAGACTAGTCAATGCTAATTTAGGTGCTAATTTATGTCAGAATTATCAACACCTTTTAGCCGATATTAGCTTTGAGTGTGGTGCCGCCATTAGCGCCGCCTTTAGCTCAGAGTTTAGCTTTGAGTTTAGCACCATATTTAGCCTCACGACTTGAGCTTCGAGCTTAGCTTCAGGTTAGCGCTAGTTTAGACACCCCTATGTTGAAGAGACTTATTTATATATCTCATCAACGATTTAAAACAGTGAAATGTGAATAAGATACAGGCATATCGAGGAGAGAATCACTTACATCACATAAACAAGGTATATCTACAAGTGCTCGGTGAAACACAACTCTTGGATATAACGAAGTAATGTCGATGAGACATTTCAAGATATCAGTAAGACAAATAAGATTGTCTCATCGACACTCTTCAAGTAATGATCAAAAGCATACACCGCTAGACCGTCGGGAGGGTGATCAATATATGTGGTAGAGTGGTATACACCGCAACCTCGCAACAAGAAGCCTTGAGCAAGGCAGTAGTGTGGTAAACAACTGAAAAGAAGGGAAAAAAACCACCATACCATAGGGATAATCATGAGTCTCCCTAACATGGTAGAGTTACACCGATATATAAAGAAATATCGCTAAAGGAAAATATCGATGAGACAGTGGCATATCGGCAAGAGATATTAACTTGTCTCATTGACATCGGCAACCAACATCAGAGAAACATAAGATCTAATGTCGATGAGACATTGAGATATTGGTAAGACAAAGAATATTATCTCATCGACACTGTTCAGGTAATAATCAGAAGCATACACCACTATACCACCGGGAAGGTGAGCAACATATGCGGTAGAGTGGTATACACTGCAACCTCGTAGCAAGAAGCCTTGAGAAATATAGTAGTGTGGTAAATAGCAGAAGGGAAGGGAAAAACACCGCCATACCACAATGATAATTATGAGTCTCCTCGACATGGAAGAGTTACATCAATATATAAAAAAATAACACCGAAATAAAATATCGATGAGACAATGGCATATCAACAAGAGATATTAACTTGTCTCATCGACACCAAAAACCAACATCAGAGGAACATAAGATCTAATGTCGACGAGACATTGAGATATCGATAAGACAAAGAAGATTGTCTCATCAACACTCTTCAGGTAATGATCAAAAGCATACACCACTATACTGTTGGGAAGGTGAGAAACATATGCGGTAGAGTGGTATACACCACAACCGCGCAACAAGAAGCCTTGAGCAAGGCAGTAGTGCAACAAATAACAAAAGGGAAGGGAAAAACACCACTATACCGTAGAGGGTATAATAAGAGACGATGGTAGTACAATAATCGTGGCAACAAATCATGTTAGTCATAATCCATTTGAATCAAGAATATAGCCCACCAAAATACTCTAAAACTCTGATAAACATACTCTAAAAATTTTGTCGAAATCTTATTTTCAAGCATAGCCCGCCAAAATGGAGTTTTCATTTTAATAAACATACAATAAAACCTTTGTTGAAACCTTATTTTCAGGCGTAGCCTGCCAAAATGGAGAAGTGTTTTAGTAAAGAATGACAAAGAATGGTAAGGAGATGTGCATCATAAGAGGCATAGGATTCATTGTTGTTTATCAATTCTAGTTCTGATCGACAAGGGTTACAATGTTCGTGCTACTATTTGTAATCTAGGTATTTAATTGACATATATTTGCATAATCTCAAACTCCTTCAGATGCATTTGAAGTATCAATGTATCCTATATAGGGTTCAAAATGACTTCTTTTAATTTAAAAAAATAAATCAGATGCTTTTGAAGTATCGATGTGTCCTATATAGGGTTTAGAATAATTTATTTAAAAAAAAATAGATAAAAATGGTGTATTTTCCTGTGATTAGATAATGTGGAGATCTCCTAAATCTTCCCTAGCACACTGTCCTCTTTCACACTATGTTCATTACTCTAGCTACTAGGGTTTTGCATTTGACATCTTTAATATCTTCATGATAGTGGCTTTTAAATAGATCTCAGTCTTTGCTTTAATATTTATCATGGTAACCCTTGAGTTTCCTAATCCACCTTTAATCTCTTCTAAGAATGTTGTCTTAAGCTAGATTGCATAGTATGCATATAGAGATCTCCTAAATCTTCCCTAGCACACTGTCCTCTTTCACATTGTGTTCATTACTCCAGCTGCTAGGGTTTTGCATTTGACATCTTTAATATCTTCATGATAGTGGCTTTTAAATAGATCCCAGTCTTTGCTTTAATCTTTATCATGGTAACCCTTGAGTTCCCTAATCCACCTTCAATCTCTTCTAAGAACGTTGTCTTAAGCTAGACTGCATAGTATGCATATAAAGCAAGTCCTTTATACCTGCCATTGTTCCAAACCACCACTCACCGCCTTGCTTAAAATACTACCTCCATAAGCACAATACCATGTTTTAAAATCATGGTTGCCAGTGATTGACCATTAAGGTCACTACTTTCATCAAGATACAATGAGATTTTTGTCTTCAAACTTAAGGCATTATACAAGATAACATTGTGAATTGTTTGTTGTGTAAAATTTGATTTTCTTGCACATTTACTGCTTTGCTAACTGCCTTTAAGATTGGATATTGCACCATCAGCTGCAATCTCAAAAAACTCACTCATTGTCACTTGAAGATTCCTTTCATGAGCATCCTTGTATAAAATCAATCTATGCCCTATAGACTGCCTACTTACTTACTAATATAGGGGACTCATTGTTTCATGGTATTTTGAGTTTTATTTAGAAGGGGTTAACATGTGGCATTTTTATGTGCAGGAAGAATAGATTGTGATGTAACGTTCGGGTATGGACAGTTCAGGAAAATTTGGATTGGTATCAGTGTCATAACCAGGTTGGATTGTACCTTGAGCTGGTGTGAAACACTTCTAGGTGTTCTCTTTAATCTTGCTCTTTTCACCCTGGTATGGTTTGGATCTCATCCAAATCTCAATAACCCAATTGGATCTTGGATCTTGGGTATTAGTATGTTTTTCATCAAAATATTCTACCTATCAACAAACACAAGCATTATTTAATGTTTGGCAACAATTGGAATGGACCTATCTTTTTAAGTTTCTATGTTATGTTAATTATGCTTTAGTTAAGAAACGATGTAACTTTTGTGAATGGACCTAAAGCTTGTTGCTTCTCATACAAATAGGGAAACCAAGGTCCGATTTTGATCATCATATCGTCATCATTTCAATCCATTAGAATAGATACTAGACTATCTCATCCACTTATTCATATCAAAAGAACTCATGTTATGCATGTTTATATTTTGAGCAACATAATGGAGTAGATACATTATAACTTGTAATCCATCTTCAGTGTTCAATTGTTGTGTCGATTTTCATGCGTATTTATTGCTTTGCTGTCTCCAAAGTGGTATTTTCAAGTTGTTTAAATCTGCAAGATTTATCAGGGCACATTTGTTGTTGCTGTTTGGTCCAATTTGAGGTGCAATTGTAAGGAATAGTATTTTTAATTATACTTTCTAACATTTGTCTTGATACAAATTGTTAATTTAGAATTATGACATTTATTTTCTTTTAATGTTTTCAACCCTCATTTCAAGGAAGGGCTCTGAAGATGGTTCCTTCAGATGGCGACTACACTTTTTCGTTATAGGTTCCATCTAGAAACATCGAAAGCTCAGGTACTGTCATACTCAGGTACAACAGAGTTTGAGGTTACCTTGTTCTCCATGATACAAAATTTTGTCCTTCAATCCCTCTTTATAAGCAACATGCACTATTATGGACTTCATCATTGTACCTTTCATGCATTCGATTTAATTTGTTATGTGGAAACATGTTGTCTTTGTCTTTGCAAGTGATGACTATTGTGTAAGCTTTTAATCTACATGATTGCCCCTCATGTTCAATTCTTGTGACTGTTATGATGCTTGGGGCTGCTTACTTTTAACCAAACTATTAATGAAAACTATCTTGGAATCCTTGATGATCAGTTTTGTCAGAATCATGGCTATGTTGATAACTTTCTTGTTTTCCTGGACATCTATGGTATGCAAGTTATTTTAATGCACATGATGATCAAATTATATGGGTCAACACACATAAGTGGTGAACACTTTTGTGGAGGAAGGGAAAAGTCATTTTTTCCCTCTACACAAAGTGAAGGGGTTCGGCCGAACCAAATTGTTCGCTCGAACCCCTTTGAGATGTGAGCGGAAATATTAAAATAAAGGGGTTCAAGCGAACTAGGGTTCAGTCAAACCCCCTTTAATAAGGATTTTTTTTGAAAAAACCCAGTCATTTTCTCGGACCCCATGAATTTTTTTTCTTATTTTAATGTAGATAGGTTCGGTCGAACCCCTTAAAGTAGGTTCGGTTGAACCTAGGTTTGGCTGAACACCCTTTTTCCCCTATCTCCTAAAAAAAATGATTTTTTTTGTAAAAAATTGTCGTTCGAAGCTCAATTTGAAAATGAAAATGGAGAAAAATTCATAAACCCACCTAGATAATGATATTCCTCAGAATGAGCTATCCGTCGAATATAATTTTAATATGATTTGCTTTTATTATGTATTTTATTTTTTAGTTTTATTAAACATAGGTTTTTCACTGAAAATCAAAATCTCTGGTCTGCACATGTGGAAAAATAGCAGATTATCAAAATAAAATTTTTACAAAATATGCTGAGGCTGGGTATTGATGTCCTTGATCCATTAAAAAAAAAAAAATTGAATTTTGATTCATACAGAAAAAGTTATGTTGTATACAGTCCGCCTATGTCTGAATTGCAATTGGTTTGACTTTGAAACTTGATTAAGGAAAAAACATTCAATAAAAAACTATGAGACCAAATGAAAGTGCTAGATACCATAGTTACAAATCTAAATTCGAAAAAATTAGAATTTTATCCTTCATATAAAAAAAGTTATGTTGTATACGGTGAGCGTCACTTTTTAAAAATGCTATTTTATGAAAAAAACCAGTTTTCGTGGGAGATGGAAAAAAATGTGCAATCTGATTCCAAAAATTTTGAAAAAAATATTTTTAGAATCTAGAGACAAAATGTGATGAGACTCTAGTTTGCATCATTTTCAAATTCCTCATGGTTTAGCAGCTACAAGAGCCCGAAAGTGAAGATTTAGTTAAAAATAATAATTGTAGTGTCCAGTTTGCCCAAAAATTGTAAACCACTATTGTGGGATCACCCATATGTTTATAGATGTATGCACATATTTTGACTGGTGATCCTTCATTGCTCTAACAACACTCTTCTCACTCAAGTGTAGGAAACCTAGGAGAAACAAGGAAGACATCAACTTGGAGGCTTAGACAAGCGGGAAGATTGAAGATGATGCAGAACAAAGCAACCGGGATCAATAGATTAGGAATTAGTTAAAGGAGTGAGAATATTATGTATAGTGAAATTAATCTATATATATCAGATAAATAGATGAAATGTGCAATAAAATGGTAAATTAAAGAAAAGGAGCGATAAATGAACTAGTAAAATGGTAAATGAAGTTAGTTATAGATTGGGTATGTAAATACAAAGAGAATGAGTAGGAGAGGACACAAGTATATTGGGTATGTTGTGGTAAAGAGAGGCAGAGTTAATAAGAATATATATAAGAAGTGCATGTCAATAAGGCATACCTAAAGAATATAAGATTCTAATTGTTAAAACATATAAATAAAATGAATATGGTATAAGTGGGTTAATAGATGTAATAAGTAAAGATAATATAGTAGTAGCATGAGAATGCAACATAAATTTGTGTGATGGTATGTTATAAAGTATGTAAGAAAGTATAATTTGCAATTGTTTGATATAATGGGCAAATTATTACATGATTTATAATTGTTAATCAATAAATTGATAAACATTTAATTAAAAGTTATAAATTGGGTTGAAAAGTATTGTATTTAGAACATGTTATTATTCATTTGTAAAGTGAAGCATTTATTTAACTTGATTAAATAAAAAATATTTTGGATATCAAATTATAATTTAATTATTACCTTATGTATCCTTTGGTATTGAACAATAAAAAATTATAAATCTGCAGGCTAAATAATTATTATTTGAATTGGGAATGGCTTATGTTGTTCATGAAGCTATGTCTAGCAAATGGTTTTCCATCATACAAAATGAGTGTATTTTTTATCTCGTTAATTCTTAATAGATGTATTTCCTATAATTTTTCTATGCATTGTGGCATTGTTTGGGTAAGTAGGATTATTTATTTCTATGCTCCATATTTTACTAGTATATCCTTAACTAGGTTTATGATCCTTGACTTCACCTCAGTGGGTGGTGGCTAATGGTGAAACTATTTGGGGAAATGGGCTCTAGAAAGTGTTGTGTACCCATTCACATAGTTTTATAGCTCATAAAATAGGTGCATATGATGCATTTGAGTATAGAATTGAGTTTAACATTTATCAATGTTATTGGGTTATGATTACGTTAATGTAAAGTTGTATATTGAACCCGAGGGGAGATAGCCTTATTGTGAGTAACTAAGTATGAAATAGGAAAAGTCAAACTATGAAGCCTCTACATGTATGTAGGCAAGGCCATCAGAGATGAGCCCCCAAGGCATAGGTCTAGCCCTTAGGTCTCATCCTTCTAAGGTTTGCTTTTGGACTTATCATTCTCTCTCGATGTTATGCATACTCTATCTTTCCTTACAAATCTAGTTATAAACTACGATATGATTTATCTAGTTAAAGTAATGATATGGCTTATCTTGATGATCATGTATCTAGTCATCCATTGATCTTATGCTTTCCATCTAGTTGTGTAGACACCTTGCAAGTACAGGTATTGGGAGCAAATAAATTACAATGGGAGTGCAAATAAATTATAGCGTGATGGAATGTAAGGGAAACTTGAGTAAGTAGGAGGTATATCATGTAACTGATTGAAAGAAGTAGTCATTTATTGTTTTAAAAATTGATTCATTGCTATCTTGACTCTTAACTAAACAAAATCGTCAAACGCTTCATTAAATTAATAAATTATATTGTTTTAAAAAAATATTTACAAATTAGTCAAGTAGGTGTATATTAATTAGGTTTTGTTGTGTCCATCATGTATCTAAAAGGTGGGCTTGAGATTTGGTATCAGAGCCTAGGTTTCCACACTGGGAACTCTAGGGAACATTATGGTCCTAATTAGCTAGTATTGTGTTTTATGCTAGTCACTAGAAGAATTGAGGAAGGAAGTGGAGTGTCTTAAATGAATAATGAATATAATGTCTTTTAATGCATTTTATTTAAGACTTTAAGGAGTTTTTATTTTGATCCATAAGCTATGGGGTAAGGGCCCACACCCTTTATTAAAACATAGAAAGAATAAATAAAATTACATAAAGTCTTCCAAATAGGAAAGAGAGGGAAAAAAATACCCAAAAGAACCAAGAGAGGACGCAGAGACCCAAAAACATAATATCAACTACAAAAAGCTAATCAAATACTTGGAACAAAAGCAAAAAACAAGAAAAGGGCAAGAGATTCCAAAATGAGTCATTATTATTTTTTCTATTTTGAGAGAAGAGAGCATCCATGGTGCACTGAGTGCCTCCCTTGATAGCTTCCATGCATTCTATTTGAATTTTTTACACGTGAATCTCCCTACCCTTCCTCTTCCTAGAACCATAGTTCAGTTTAAGCTTGTTGCTTGTTGTTTGAGATATGATCCCAAGTTTACAAGGAGGTTCTAAGATCATGTCATCCTCAAAGTATTCATGGTTGGGATTATCCAGATCATTCATAAAAGAAAAGTTACCATTAGACTTAGATCCATCTATGTCCATTTTTGGAGAGACATTAGGTAGATTATCTTGAACAACGATAATAGGAAGAGGAGAAGGCTCTGGAGGAAGATCGGGTTCCAGCCTCAAAACCTGATTAGAATCTTGGAACTTGCCTTGATTCTACCATATGAAATTGGCATTGGGAGTGCCAAGATTTTTAACCCATTTTTTAAGGCTGGAAAATCTCAACCCAACCCACACTGAAGAGAGCAAGCCTCAACTTTGTGGCCCAACTTGTTGCAACAAAAACAACGAAAGAGAAAACCTTCAAAGTTTAAAAATTGAGTAAAAACCAACAAAAGAGTGGATCTAGATAGATTGAGGAAGAGGTTTGGAAATGTCGACCATGGCACAAACCCAATAAAATATGTGATTAGATGTTGCCACTTCAGAATCTAGCTTAATAAAAGCTCCAAAATTATTGATCAATTTATTGATAAGGTCCACCTTTCACAACACCAAAGGTAGGTTGTAGAGTCTGATCCAAATAGGGATATTTGTTATCTTAGTTGTAGTTGGATTGAAAAGGGGAGTCTAAGGAGTAAAGAAGAGACCAAAATTCTCCAAAAACCATGGACCATTCTGAATCACGAAATTAAAGTCATCATCAATGCTGAAGGTGAGTAGAAAAAATACAAAATCTAAAGAATCAATCCTTGGGATAGACAAATTGCTTTAGGTTGATTTTTCCCAATTGAGGATAGAATCGATGGAAGGATTCCTATGCAAACATCAAAAAATCAAGGATTGATTGCCAATGTCTACGGTGATTCCATCAATAAATCCATCAGAGAGGCAAAATTTTAAAGGTTAGTTTGAAAAACACACCTTTGAATTGCCAAAAGAAAGAGAAAATCTGCTAGATAGCTGGATAGGTTCCTCTGTGGGGGAGGAAGGTAGATCAAGTAGAGAATTAGGGCATGATGAGGAAGGGAATGCATTCTTAATATGCTTCAAACAAAAATTAGAACAAGTGTTATAAGGATTCATCCAATTTTTGCATGCAACTATGAAAAACAAATCCAAACCAAGGGGCACTGGGTCGTTGCCAGGTAATGGGCTTGTCTTATCCAAAGGATCAAAACCTAGGGAAAAAGGTGAATCCTAAGACAAAGATCATAGGGCATAATATTTTTTCCCCTCTCCAACCACAATGTAGTGAGTGCCCTTCCTGGTTTCGGTAGTTTTTTTCCCTTGGTGATTTTTTGAGTCTTCTCCTCACCCCGATGTGACCTCCCAACCAATCCATCTTTCAAGCCCTCTGCTTCACAAGAAATTTGAGCACCGAGATTCCTTTCGCACATCCTTTGCCGAGAAATTTTAGACCATTACAAATACCTTAAGGAGTATTAGTCTCATTAAATGAATGATTTATTCTTGGATAGATTAAGTAAACTTATGATGATCCTTATCTTGTTTGAGAGACTTATTAATGTATTGTGAAGAAATAATGAATTTGAATGTTTGTACAACTACTTGTTATGTTGGGCATTCAACTCGAGAAAATGACTTGTGGATAGTGTACACAGTATTTTTGATGCGTACTCCTATGTAATAATCGTGTGCCATTATGAATCTTAGGTGTTGTACATTATGGTGACCTCCTTGTTGAGTGTTGAATATATGTGTTATGCGTTATGTGTTGGGTTAAGGGTGTGGTGGACATCTAGAATTTATCTAAGTGTACCCCTTATGAAAACTATGTGAAATGTGAATTTAGTGATAGAGATGGA
Source organism: Sequoiadendron giganteum (assembly GCA_007115665.2). Lineage (NCBI taxonomy): Eukaryota > Viridiplantae > Streptophyta > Pinopsida > Cupressales > Cupressaceae > Sequoiadendron > Sequoiadendron giganteum. The sequence continues at coordinate 450,493,171 of CM021100.1, forward strand.
TGTCTAGTGGTTGTGTTTGGATATGTTTGTGTATTCCCTAGTGTCAACCACTCCTAAGGGAGAAGAGTCCGCTAGCATAATTAGGGGTCGAGTGGGTAGGAGAAGACCTTCATTATGACCTAGCCTACTTAGGGTGAGGTGATCTATTTGTGGCCCTCACTTCCTGGGGTAAGGTGAGCTACCATGGGGACCTTATCTATCTAGGGGTGAGGAGAGTTACTATATGGCCCTCATTGTCATTTTGGAGTGTCTTCCCCCATCTCCACCTCTATGAATCTGCTAGTTATTCATATGTGATACAATTACCTATTTAATATTCCCTTGTCTCTCTTGTTACCATCTATCATTGTAAACCAAAAGGGTTGAGGATGGACCTAAGTGTACCCTAATTTCTAGAGAAAATATATCATTGATGATTCTGTTATTATATGATTGTCTCGATTTGTGTGAGACATGTTTAGTATGATATTATGATTTATTCATGAGCTCTATGTGGTTGAGACCACCTTATCCCCTCCTTCCGCTTAGGTGGGTCGATTGAAGTCACAAAGTGATTATGTTGTGAAAATTTATGCTATTTTGGACTCATATTTGTGATTGTTAATATGATTTTATTTGATTGATAAAGCTAATAGTTTTGAAATTCTTTAAGTTATTGATCAAGTGCATTGTGAAATTGTCCTTTTTGCCTCAAGGATTGGTTGTTGATAAATTTTTATTTCAAAATTTGAATCATTTATTGTTGGCCACCATTGAGAATTTTATCATTCTTTGTAAATTTTGAATTTTTGTTATTTTTAAATCTTAAAAAATTCTTGTTTTGAGGCTTTATCAAATTTTTGTTGTTGTTGGCATGTGTGTAGTATGCAGAATATGTTAAAATCTCATACTCATGAGGGATCATTGATAGATTATATGGGGGGAGTAGATAGCCCAGGGATTTATCATGAAAGGGTAAATGAGACTGGTATGAGCTAGTTACAATTCATTTCCCCTCGATCTATCTGATATTTCTATGCAGAGGTTCCTCAAGGAGGACCTGATGGTAATTATTTATGTGATATGGATTCTCAAAGGAGAATTTTGGGAGCTAAGAATCCTCATCCCTTTGTGTGAGTCTTGTGTTGTGAGTCAAGTGAGTCCTTTTTGTGGTCATTTGTGTGTATGTAATATTATTTTGGGTGTACAAAAGAGAAACCAAGTGTTAGATCTAATAATAGTTGAAGAGGGGATTAAATGTCTGCTTAAAAAATTTATGGGTATGATATGTGATGTCATGAGGTGACATGAATTCTCGTTAAGAATAAATTCTAATAGAGGTACTTTTGATAACTAGTGGTGTTTGATGAATCAACTTTGTCAGTACTTGCATAACAATTATGTAATTAAAACTAATTTGGGTGTGATGAAGGCAATTGTAAGTATGTTTGGTCCTGATGACCTTGTAATAAGTATGGTGTGTATGAAAACCTATGCACAATCTGATGTTTTATTTATAGGGAAATAATTTTGGCGGATACTTATATGGTTGTGTCGTACCATTTGGCCATATTGTGATACACATACTACTTGCTACTAAATTATTTCTCTGTCATCGTTTATATTAACTCTAGGGTGGGTGCTCTACCACCTTACCAACTTCCAGGAAGAAGTTTAGTCATAGAGGGGAGGATGTGAGGCTCCACCTATAGATGAGAATGGTAGAATAATGAAATAATTACATTCTATTCACCCTCACATGATACTTCAATTTTCCCACACAATAAAATGTAGAGATATATGAATAAGTAATCATCTATAAAAAAAATAGCTTAGGATATTCAAGGTGACTAACACACCTAATATTAATGATAATTATCTCAAAGCGTGATGTACATGTATATATTATGTGCTACTAAAGATCAAATATATCATAGAATCGATAGATCTCTTCATGTACTTCATCTTCAATTATTGTAGGACAAAATAACTTTTCTTAGGGTTGAATGCATGGTAATGGATCATTTATATAGGATACGATATGTTCTATGTTCCATGGGCCTATCTCTATAGCTTGTGTGCCTCTACTTTCTCATTCACAAAATTCACTAATACCTTATTTTCTATAAAGCATAAATATTTAAGAATAGAGGCTACTAGATCACTTGGGGGTTAGTTCTTCTAGGTTAGCCCCTAATAAAATACTAACTCTACATTCATGCTTAGTATCAAAAGGTATCAAGAAAATAATTTAGATATTTTATGATGATGTAATGTATAATTTTATTCTTTTAGGTGCTCCAATTAATATGTACCAAACATGCTGCTTAAATAATTATATTCGAATAATTATTGATCTTAATAATTTTAAGTACAAGAAAATCTATAGAAATAAAGTATGCAAGGTTTGTTTAGTCAATTTTTTATAAATAGTGAAATAGTGGGTGTTGACTAAATTTAAATTTAGAGTTTAGTGATTAGATTTTTGGACCTATAGAATCACTCCCATGCCTATAATATTTACCCAAAATAAAGGAATGTATCCTTAGTATTTATTCTCCATGAGGAACTAAAAAATAGAAGGAAATATTTGAGGGGTCGCTGCCATATTACAAATGAAAATAAGCACTAATAAAATATTTCATAAGTATTTAAGTTTTAAAATTTTACGAAATGAAGAGAAGGGTTAAGAAATTTATGCTAATGAAAAAATGACATGACTTGCTTCCAAGTGGAATATGAGAGAATACTACACCATTTAATGAAGCTATGCTTAGACATGGTGAGAGTCTTTATGTATCAATTTTCAATACTTGAAATCTCAATCATTTGAATAATAGTGATATTTTATGCCTCTTATTCAATTTATTGCATATGTATTATGCCACTATCATGGAATATATCTTAAATGGTAGGCATAAACAATGCATAGGTTAGAGATATATCTAAATATATAAGGCTTTCCCTAATGTGGGAAAATATAAATGGAATTATAGCCCTCAATGGTAATGAATAATAATGTAGGTACACAAGACACCAAGATGGTAATATAACCCCAATGTGGCATCTAATAGCATAAGAACATAATTTTAGAGGTTAAGAAATAGGTCCCTAGTGTTGACATAGATGTTATGCCCTACATACTCATCCCATTTTTCCTTTGGTTCAAAATGGGTCCACCTCTTTGTTTTTTTCTCTTTTCTTGTTGTTTTGCCTTGTTTTGTTTTTCCGTTGTTGTTCTACTTTGCTTAGGTCTTGGGAGTTTATTATTTCCCAACCCCTTTTCCTTTTTTCTTTATTTTTTGGTCTCGAGAGTATTTTGTCTTTCGAGACCTCTTTCCTTGTTTGTGCTTGACGGGTTTTGAGCCTTGAAATAGACTTCAGACCTTTTGCAGAAAGGTCTAGATCTAGTTTGGTTCCTTGATCCTGCCTATTTTTTTCCTTGTCGGGATTCAAGTCTTGAATCAAATCTTGGACCTTTTCTTAAAGTTTCCATGTTTGATTTGGTTTCACGATCCCACGCTTTATCTTGTTGTCAGGATGAGAAGTTGGGTTCAAACTTGGACCTCATGTTGTTTGGTCCAATTCTGTTTCTTTCTCCTAAACCCGCTTTGTATTTCTTGCCTTACCTACCTTGGTCTTTTTGGGAGTGGAATATTTGATCGAACTCTCTTCTAATGGTCGTAATCCTCATATTTTTCCCGACTCTAAACTTTTTCCCACCTACCACATTAATGGTGATCTAGCTCATACAAATTGGGTAGGTTTAAAATCATATTTCCAGCATGAATAAGGTCATAATTGCATTTGGTAATTGATAATTCGAGTTGTGAGAGTTGCATACTGAATTTGTGCTTGTGGAGCATCTTGTTGGTTGTTTTACACACATATTCTTTCCTTGAATTGCATGTTGAGGTAGGTTTCTTCATTTTTCCTTTTTTTTGTGCTTTATGTTGTTTACTTTGTTTTCATGCATGTTTTCCCTTGCATATTTTTTGTGTTTTTTCCTGTTTTGGGCTCATTCATTTTTACCCTCCTTCGGGGGTTTAGTTTTGGGGTAGTGAATTAAGTTTTCACCCATGGTCTAGTCAAGATATTTGATCCTGATGTGCTCTCATCCTTTGGGATCTTTTCTTCCTATCACGCCCGAGGTTTTCCTTAAGGTTTCCATATGCTTTAATAAGTTAGCCTAAATTTAGAATTTGAAATAAATTGACCTCGTGAGAATCAAAACCCCGTGCAACCCTTTATCAAAATATCCAAGTTCAAGATCCATTCTCGATCCTGAATCCTAAGCCTAATGAAGGCTAAAATGACTTGCTTCTAAAATGCATCTTTGGTCCTTTTAAGATACCAAGTCCCAATTGGATACTCTACTTAATGGTCTTACTACTTAATGGTCTTAATCTAGGATCTATTTATGATCTTGATACTCGAAGCTAGCTTTGAAATTGTTATCAAACATTCTCATAGGATTTGTGACCCCGAGCATCCTCTTCACTAAAAATTCGGGTCCAAGGTTCAACTCTGATTATGATCTCTGACTAATGTAAATGTTGCTAAGTTAATTGGTTTTAAGAATCATCTTTGGTCCTCACGGGATCTGGATTCCCAAGGAGAAATTTCACCTCCTAGTCTTGGTTTGCCATCTAATCACACTCTTGGATTCCAATGAACACTTTATAACCTAAAATTCTATAGTCCATCAGGTTTACATAAACTTGAAGGCATCTATCACAAGTTATATTAAGAACTCCAAGTCTTGATTAGATCCAGAGAACCAACATACCAAGTCAAGCATAGTTTCTGCTCTTTCTTATCAACTAGTCCAATTGGGGATCCAAGTCCTGATCGAACCCCATTATAGTTGGTCTACTTGAGTTTCCAAAACCTGAATGGAAATTCATGCACTAAGAACTAAGGTCCAAGTCCAAAGTCTGATCCCGAACCCAACTCTTGATTGTTGAAGGAAGAGTTTTATCGGGTCTCCAAGTCTCGATTGGACTTTTTACTAAGGCAAGGTCTTGAGTCCAAAATTGATCTCAATTCTTGCCAAAGGTTTGAAAATTCCTAGTTTGTAAGAGGTCCCTATAGGGTTTGGAAACCTGATAGGACATAATTATAAATTGACTCTCAATCTAAGTTTTATGAACAATCTTTCAAGGATTCTTACATAATATCATTTTCTTTCCCTTAGGTAACCTAAATGTTTTCTTCAAGTGGTGAATCCAGTCCCAAAGGTGCTCAAAGGGAACCCAAATTTAAGAGGACAAAAGCATATAAACTTCCCCTAACAATAAAGCATAAGTTTTAGAGAGTCCTAGTGGTCTCAAAATTCACATCCCAAGTAATGAAGATCACAAATAGAAAATTGGGACATGTTGATATGGAGACTTTCAAAACAAACACCTTCTCACCTAATGCCACCCCAAGGGAACAAAAGATAGATAGCTCAGGGCTAGTGCATGATGCATCTTTCCCAGTGGTAGTACAATTCCTTGAGTTCATCCTCACAACAACAACCTACAACCCTATACAATAGAAGCACTTTGATTCATGGGGTAGTGAGATTATTGATCCGTCTTTGAAAAATGATCAGGATGGTTTTTGAATTGCCTCCTTATACAAAATTGAAAACCATAACAAAAGATAAGGTACTTGCAGAAAATGAGAAGTTGCCAGTGGACATTTAAGATTTATGAAGAAGAAGTTGTTAAAGTATGAGAGAAATTCAATTGCAAAGCTTCCCAATAAGTTCAGAAGATCAGAATTCCAATTAGAAATAGGGAAAACCATCACTTTATTGTCAAGAGCCTTCAAGAAGTAGGAATATAACATGTATGAAAACTAGATGTTCCACCTCATCAATGTCATCCTAAAGGGGGAGGTATTCCTAGACTTGGGGAAAATTATATCCAATTCTATTCACAATCAAATTACCAAGGTGAAGGATACCAAACAAATTTTCTTGTCTTCATATGTGATATATTGTACTGCTAGAATGGGAAAATTCCTTGGATTGAGCAATATCGGAGTTAGAGGAGAAGGGCCAAGAGAGAATAAGGAATGGGAGTATTATACTTAGCTGGAGCATAAAATAGCTGAAAGACATTTCAAATAGATAAACAATGCTTTCCTGTACCCAATAATCAACCAACTCATGGGGGATGCATATTTTAGACCTAAAAAGGAAGATATGGATCTGGTTGGTGAATGGGGACAATGGTTCATCCAATTCCCTAAGTCCACTTACAACAGACTCTTCGATTATGATAAAGCTCCATTCTTGCCACCCAAACATTGAAGTGATAGGTTGATTTTGATTGAGTTCTCTAGGCAAATGATGGAGGTTAATTTGAAGTTTTCAAGAAAGCACAAAGAAAGTGGTTTGAAATACCCCATTCAATTAGGCTTCTATTCATGTCGTCTATCTTAGTTTCCAAGAAAACTACTAAGGAGTTACAGGCTTTGAACCAAAAAAAATATTGGAAGGGAAAAATTTGACCCGAAAGGAAAGATGAAAAATCTTTATGCATCTCTCTTCCCACACCATGATCCAAATATTGAGGACTTCTGGGCTGATTTGGAGGATGAATTTGAAGTTTGGAAGAGGGGTTATGATAGACTGAAAATCCCCCAAATGAGAGACTTCATGATCAAGGAGGGAATTCTAGAAGGATTGTCTAACGATAGCCAAACACTTGATCCATTATATGGTATTGAGAGAATTGACAACAAAACATGGGAGCCTATCAATTGGATGGAGAAGGAGGATTGCTCCATTGATTAGATCTATTGAAGGGTGGTGGAAAGGAGCATCTCATGGATAGAGCTCCAAATCAAGAACTATAAGGGGAAAGGATCTACTTTGAGGAAATGAAAGGGACCAAACATTGAATTTTTTTTAGGGATTTCCACCAAAGAATACAAAAGGCTGAAGAAGAAGATTTCGCCTCAAACAACTAAAGAAGAGTAATCAACAATAGAACAGATGCAAGAGGAATTACAAAAGGCCTCAACTACATACATGGGTGAATCTATAGAGGTGATTTCTAGGTTGGGCATCATGCCTATCTCCCAAGTGTTGCCCACTAAGGAGATTGTCATGGAGGAAGCTTCTCCCATAACTTCTCAATAAACAAAATTGACAACATAGGTGGAGAAGGAAACCTTGGTAATAAACATAATTGAATCTCCCCTTGTCACTGATAGATAGGTCCTTCCAGAAGAAGAAGATGAGCATGATGATAGGATAGGTGAGTCACTGAATTCTCCCAAGGGTACACATTCAAAATAAAATGGAGAAATCTCAATAGCAAAGGATGGAACAAGAGAAGATTGAGAAAGAGAAAGATGAGCATGAAAGGGTAGAGTAGAAAAATACCTATTCTCTTGAGAAGACTAAAATAGGAAAACCAATAGAAGACCAACTAAAGGAGACTCCAAGTACCGAAAAACATGTATCTTCATCCACTAGAGCTCCAAATTGGTTGAAATTAAATTTGGAAAAGTGACAATAGGTAGTTGTGCAACTCTTGAGGTGGAAAGATATCATGGTAGAGGTGGAGAAAACCAAACCGAAGAAGAAATCAAGGACCCTCCACTCTACTAGGATGAATGAGGCTAGAGAGTTGATTGCATATATTGCTACACCCATGGTTGATAAGGATGATAGGGAGCTTCAAGCAATTGATTATCGGTTGTCCACTTTCAATCTAGGTAAATAGACCTGAGGTGAATAGATTGCATCACTTGACTTGGTGGTCAATTTTGCAAAGGAAAGAATGATAAAGGACAAGAAAATGAAGGATGAGCTAAAATCTCAAGTAGAAAAAATGAAGAGATTCTTGAGAGACCTTTCTTCTCCAACTATTGAGCAACCATCTTCATCTGAGGATTCAGTTCTAATGAATAGAAAGGAGTTCGACGACCTCAATGAATTGAAGAAGAAGGCTCACATTTTTGACAGGTGGATTGAGAAGTTCTAGACCGAAATGGATGAACTTCTGGTTTTGGGATACAAGCGTTATGAGGAAGCTTTCTCTTTGGAAGAGTAGTTGAAGCAATATAGGAACAATATGAGAGAGCAGGAAGAAAAATATAGAGTGCACCTAAAGCAACTAATGGAGTTGAATAAGATGAGTACGAAAGAACTCAACCAATCTGGGATTTTGGGAGATGAGGACACCATTTTTACAAATAAATAATGTATTAAGGTAATATTATTTCAAATGGAATTGATAATTGAGCATATAATAATATTGCTTAAGTTATGAGGATTCTACACTTTTTGAAAGTTTCTTTACCACCATCATTAGTTAAATCTTCTATTACTAGGCACATAAAGGTTGGATAGTTTGCAAGAATTTAAAGATTCTTGAAAGAAAAAATTGGAGGCAAAGATGAACTCTAAAAATGGTGATGAGGAGACCATTTTGGATAAGTTAATGAACATAAAATTTGGTGTGGAATGGGTGAAAAATGACATTCATCACCTTAGGAACACTGTTGCAACAACAACTTCCAATTTTGAGACCAAGTTCATGATAGATCGGGTTGATGGGTCAGATGCAGAAGTGCTAACACAAGTGTTAGCTAATTTTGAAGAATACCAACAGTAGAAGGCATGCTAAATTTTGAATTTTGAAAAAGGGGAATATGCTGTTTTTGACTAAGTCAAATGCCGAGGATGCCATTTTGGGCAGTTCTTATAAAATAGGAGGATACAATGGTGTAACTAAAGTCAGTTAACAGTTTACATGGGAAGTTGGCACCACTCTCCTAAAAGATCAACCTTCACTAGGAGTCATCTATAGTTCAACCTAGTGATGCCTATAATTGTTGATCTACATGCTGAGCACCCAAATTTTTGGGTTGCATATCTCATTTTTGGAGGGAATTTCAATGTTGTAATACTCTATATATATTGTAAAAAATTCCTCATTGTAAGGGTCGATGAATTGAAGCAAGATTTGCAGTCCATAGGCTAGATACAATTTCTGATTTTCTGCACTTAGTTTATTTTTCTGCATTCTTATTTTTAGAGAGTGAATCTAGAGACAACAATTTCTTGTACACTAGTGAAGTATGCTAGAAGTGTAAATGCTACTTATTTTTTAAAAGTAATAGAAGCAACTGGATTCAAAACCACCTTTGGATGTTGCTTGAATAATATCTTCTATTTACTATCGATCTATTATTCTCCAAAAGGATAAAATAAATTTTATTTGCTGTGAGTTTTAAATTATGTTGAATGAAAATAAAACATGTTGATAATTTCCACACTATGGATGGATTTGTTTATGTAACTATTATAAATTAATTTATTCATAAGTTTATCCTGAAAGGTTCTTTGAAGAATTGCACGTTCGATTTGTAGAATTGATATTCATTCATATTTTTTGGTAAACTCTAAAGTATGTTTTTCTCTTTATTTTGAATTCGTTGTTAGTTTAGTTCCGAATTTGAAATACTCTAGTTTGAAAATCATAAGAAACCATTAGGCCCCTTGAATATTATAGCCATTTCGAACACTTAGTGAAGATAATAATGTTGTGACTCAACACCCAAGACCTTGGGAGGCGTTCAATTTAATGATCCTTCACCTTTCTTAGGAGAGGTAAGGTGATCTTATCTTGCATGTGTCAATTTGGCCATCAACAATAGGTAGTTGATCTAAATATTTAATGGTGGGAGAAGGTGTAATGCTCCTCAAAATATAAGGGTAAAAATAGTATCATATGAAAGTGGGTAGGTTGAGACATCCCTAAGAAAAAAAGGTAGCTTTAGAAGCATGGTAAGATAGTGAAAGTGAAAGTAGCATGGTGAAGTAATAATTCCCCAATATAAAGGTATCTATAAGAGTGTGATACAACATTATAGGATAATCAAAAGAAAATTTGCATATGCTAAAAAATAAGAATCATAGTAAGCATATAAATGTATAAAATCATAGGATATAAAATAATAAGAAATATAATTGAAAAAAAACAAGTGAATAGGTATGAAAAATACAAATACCCATACTTGAGGTCCTCAAAGGTAGGGAGGTAGGTCTGAGTTCAAATAAATTATGAGGAGATAAAAACAAGGAAAATAAGCATTAGAGAATGCATGGTAATAGATACAAGATCAATGAAAATAGAATGAAAATACAATGGTAAATCAAAGTATGAAAAAGGTAAAGAAGATAAAAAAGAATAAGAGAAAATATTTAAAGCAATGAAGTAATATGGAGGGACCAAAGACATGGTATCAATACGAGCACCATGTGAAGGCATGGTCACCCAAATTGGATACGACTCATTGCAGAGGAGAGAGGGCATGGGTCAAAGGAAGGAATTTTGTGCCATTGATGTAGGTATGACTCCCCAATATCAGGACACCAAAAGGTTAGCCTTCTATAGAAAAACATTAATTGTGTAGTTGCAAAAGGATGCTAATAAGTCAATATGGGGAGTTGGTGTGTCAATGAAAAAGGAAGGGAGAAAAAAATGTGTTAAAGAGTTTATGGTGGAAAGTGAGAAGGAGGAGACTTTGTGATATTTCTTCCCGCAAACTCTGCCCATTCATTCCCATAGACATATTGACAAAAAGACACAATCTATGTGAAATCTTGAGCTCCCATTTTAGAATATGCGTGGAGGATGCTGGAAAAGGTTGCAAAATTTGGCTTTACACCGGTCGAATGCATTTGCTTGAAAGTTTCTAAATCCTCTTCAATAAATCCATTTTGTGCATATCTTGCAATTGTTGTAGTCCATGAGACCGCATATTATTTAGGGAGTAACTGGATTTCATTTGGATTGGGAATTCTTCGAATAAAAAAAATCTCTGAGTACTAAAATATATGCTATTCAAAGGAGATTATAACAAAGTTATTTGCAGATAGGTTGAATAAGATCTGATACCCAATATCTTATTATATTCAAAATTAGTTTAATTTTACTACAAGTCTATAGTGGTCCTAAAAGAAAACCTTAGCATTGAAATATTTAAGTCTATGCAATTCTACTTAGAGATTAAATCCAATTAAGCCCACATTCAATGGAATTTTTGTTGTCAGACATCAACTTAAATTTTAGATGGTCCTTGCCTTTAACCTTCTGTGAATCGTTGATCACTGAGATCTTGCAATGCTTGAGAAAATGGTTAAAAATAAATATTAAACAGTTTATCTCTACACAGGCTAATGCAGGTTGCCTCCAAACCACTCAACTAGTAAGCTTCCATTAATTTCTTTTCTCTATAAATTTGTGTACTACAACAATCCTTTCATGTTCCTTGGTATTTTTTTATATTATTTTTCAAATAAAATAATAAAGGTTTTAATCAGGGTTCCTCATCTTTATAACCATGGATGAAGAAAGCCAAAGAGGCAGTATCTTAAAACAAACATTACTTGATTTAAAGGTATGACTTATGGCCAAAATATAAGTGAGAGTATCAAAATGCTATTGAAATTTACTTGATCACCAATAACATTTTAGAATCCTTAATAAGATTAACAACTTTTTAAATGACCTGTGAACTGAGTGAGATTCTCCCAAATAGTTCATCAACAACTGATATTTCATTGAACTGCTTCTCACAAACTCCTCCTAGTTGTGCTTGTCAATGTGTTATAACAACATGCACTTAAGAAAACATGAGTTGCAAATCAAATAAACATCATACCAATAGTAGAATGAATGGCAACTTAAAAGTAATGTATTGGATTGGACTGGGTATGTAAATACAAAGAGAATGTGTGGAGAATGGATTGGGCAAGTAGGAGTATTTATTTCTATGCTCCATATTTTACTAGTATATCTTTGACTAGGCTTCTAATCCTCAACTTCACCTCAGTGGATGGCAGATGACTATGAAATTGTCTAGGGAAATGAACCCTACAAAGGGTTGTGTACCTACTCGTGCATAGTTTTATAATTCATAGAATAGGGACATATGATACATTTGAGTAGGGAATTGAGTTTAACGTTTATCAGTGTTATTGGGTTATGATTGCATTGAAGTAAAGTTGTATATTGAACACCAGGGGAGATACCTTTATTGTGAGTAACCAAGTATGAAATGGAAAAAATTCAAACTATAAAACCTTTGCACATACATAGATAAGGCCATAAAAAATGAGCCTTGAGGCATAGGTCTGACCCTTAGGTCTCGTCCTTCTAAGGTTTGTTTTGGACTAATCATTCTCTCCTGATGTTGTCATACTCTATCATTCCTTACAAATCCAGTTGTAAACCATCATTTGATTTATCTAGTTAAAGTAATGATATGACTTATCTTGATGATTATATATCTAATCATCCATTGATCTTATGTTGTACATCTAGTCATGTAGATACTTTGCAAGTACAGGTATTGAGAGAAAGGAAATTATGAAACAATGGAATGCAAGGGGAACTTGAGTAAGTAAGAGGTACGTTATGCTGGTTGAAATAAGTAGTCATTTATTGTTTTAAAAATCAACTCACTGCAATCTTGACTCTTAATTAAAAGATGTTGTCAAATGTTTCCTTAAATTAATGTATTATATTATTATTTTTTAAAATAATTGCAAATTAGTCAAGTAGGTGTAAATTAGTTAGGTTGTGTAGTGTCCATCATGTGTCTAAAAAGTGGGCTTGATAACATATTTATCATTTACAAATTTTATATATAGATTTTTTGATTAATAATATTCAAAAAATAAATTACCAATAATCTAACTGGCTAATATCTCTTAACTCTTATTTTGATTGACTAATATTTTTAATTATTATATCAGATTTCACATAAGTGAAGAAGAAAAAACTGTTTTTGTAATACCCATGATTTGTAATTTGAGAAATCCACAACTAATTGGTAATTTTTAGGAGAATGTTTAAATTTTAACTTTAGAAATGATTTGATTCATCAATTTCAACTTCAATTCTTTGTTTGTTTCCATTAGTATAGTACCTTTACCATGATAAGTAAAATTATAACCATTGGAGGGGAAAGGGCTAAAATTAGCCATAATTAAAAAATATTAAAAGAATCACAATATAATAATTGTTTAAATTAATACAAAATAAAATAAAAATAAGACAACTTAAACCACCAACTCCAATTAATTTATGAATAGATGAGATTGATTGTTTGCCTTCAAATTTGAAATATGAATACATCTCCAATATGAATATAAATATATAAACTTTCTAAATAAATAAAATAATTCTTACATATATGTAAACTAAAATAAAATATATGTATTTGTAATAAATAAATAAATTATTTAGTAATATCTTAAAATAAATATATTTAAAATTCAATTGACAAATTAATTGACAAAATAATATATTTATTATGTCAATTATTACATTGAAAGCAACAAGGAATATTCTGTAAACTTTTTGAAGCTTCATTGAAAATGATAGGCAGGTGGAAGTAATTTATACTTTTATAAAAAACAAAACAAAATAAAACATAGAATAGTAAAAATAGTAAATATTTTTAAAACTTGTTATGTAATATGAAGTTATTTTCCTACTCTTTAATACATTGAAAACTAAAAAATAGACTTAATATATTTTATATTTTTATAATATATTGAAAAAAGTGTATAAGATAAAAAAGTTTTAAAAAATATTTTATATTTAAAATTTAAAAACAAGATTAAGTAATGATAACTTTCAATATTTTTTATATATATTATCAATTAATATATGTATACTAATTATTATGTCAATTAAAACATCCCATGAACAGTATTTTTAAAACATATAAAAAAGGTGCATTACTAAGAAAATTCCATTTACACTTGTCTACTTGTTTATTCTCTCATTTTAGTGCCTACACTTTATTAAAGATGCATTTTTAACACAATTCGATTTGTTATTCTTTGACTGCTTGTGGAAGTCACCAGTAAATTTAAACGGAAACCTGCACACAATTATGGCTGATGGGATCTAACCACCGCTTGTGGGAAAAGAATTACAACTTTATTCAGCTTGTCAAACAGCAAAATAATGATACTAATCGACTTGATCAGTCAAAATCATGTTGTTGGATAAGGTCCCAAGGATGATCTGTTGTATGTATCTCGCCAAGATAATTGACCAGTCAAATTCATGTTTCTGGATAAGGTCCAGAAGATGCTCTGCTGTATCTCACCAGGACATTTTTCGGCGCTCTACGTTTTGGACTGGTCAATACAATGTACCTAAACTCAGTCACGGTTTTTAGACTTCTACCATGGTCTGAACAAGTTTTTCAAGCATCGTTAGAAGACTACTTTTAGTGTATCACTTACACAAATATATTAAAATAAGAATAGAAAAAACCAAATAAGTGCTCATAGTGGAGGCCTTGAAACCTATATATGGGATAGCAAATTAACCTTGTAAATATGAATGCCTTTCTTTGTCTTTTTAATATCTGCTCTGGGGATTGTTAAAACATGAAAATGGTCTCTGTTTTGTTTGTGACACTATTGGGTATTTGTTTGTGCTTTCAAGCCAATGCAACCTACAATGGACTCGGCCAGAAGCCTCCAATGGGGTATATTTCTCCACTGTCTATACTTAGGAAACCTAAGATAAGGTATTAGACCATTGATCTGAAATTTTCTGAGTCTCTTATAATCATCCAATGGACTGATCCTCGGAATCGCCATCCACCCTGCATATCTTCATTAAGTGGATGTAACGAGGGGATGAGCAGGAGTTTGGAGGAAGGTGGTGTGTCTGCAAATAGTTAAAAGACTAGTTATACACTAATGCCCATAAATATACACTAATGCAATTGTTGTGACTGTGTGTTCAGATGGAATGGTTATGATTATTTCTATTGCAGTGGCATTAGTGAAAAAGTTATTCGCGGAGCAGGTGATTTTACAATTTTTGCTTGTCGCAACCTCATTTTTGTATGGTGTAACGGTTTAGGGATGGTTCAGATTGCATAGTTTGCCATAAACTTGATCATCTGTGTCAGCTTAATGTATCCCTTTGTTGATAGAAACAGTTCTAGATTCATCATTTTTTTCCCTTTAACGAGTCTTTACTATTGTTCTTAAATTTAAGGTTACTAGAAAATAGCAGGGTTGTTAGTTGGAAGCGTAGTTTCATCTTTGTTGAAGTCCATTAATTTGATGTAGCGAAACTTTGATCTAAATCTTTAACATTGGCCCATTGCAAATGTGCATAATACAGCTGATGCACTGATTTCCACTGGATTGTCCAAGTTAGGATATGAATATGTAAACATAGGTAAGCTATATTACCTTTTTTCTCTTGATACATTGGAAACCATTAAAAGTAGTCCTTGATTCATGGTTTATTCTAATGTTAACTTGGTTTTCTCAAAAACTGGCAGATGACTGCTGGGGTGAAAAACATCGAGATGCTCAGGTATTGCCAGAAGTAAATTAATATATAATCTCAGCATCAAGTCATTATGTTTGCTTTAGATCATAGCAATCTTGAGACTGGATGAAATGAACTCAGAATTTTCTCCTAGCTAGGTTTAACTGATGTAAATTCCTGTTTTGGTAAAGGTTTTTGACTGGAATTATCAATCTAATTTTTCTTGTTTATGTGAATTTTTCTGAATATTAGGCTTTATAATTACCTAGTGAAAGTGATATGTAGGGGCAACTGACAACCTTCTTGTTTATTGGCAGGGTAATCTTCTTGCTAAAGTAAAAACATTTCCTTCTGGTATTAAGGCTTTGGCAGACTATGTTCATTCTAAGGGACTCAAACTCGGTATATATGCTGATGCAGGGTAAGCATTTTATGTCAGAATCAATCAAAACCCTCCTATTTTTAGACATACCAAAATCTTGACAACTAGTATTGACTTTAATGCTTGGTTTCTTTTGCCAGATCACAAACGTGTTCTACAAGGATGACAGGTTCCCTTGGACATGAAAAACAAGATGCTAACACATTTGCTTCATGGGTAACTGGCTCTTAATAAAATTCTTTCATCTACTGACCCAATTGAGCTCCACTTCAGATTGGTTTATCTTTGCCCTTGAAATAAAATGAAGAGATCTTAGGATAACGCCCTCAAATTTTGTTAAACTTCTCGGAATTATATGTAGACATTATTGTACAAGATTTCAACACTGTTTAAAAAAGTACTTTGAATTATTTAAAGAAAAGGGATTACATCCTTAGATGAAGATTTAATGCAACATAATGAGGAAATCCTTTTGTTGTTGAACTAAAGAATGACTGGTGTTTGATATATGGGCAGGGAGTAGATTACTTGAAATATAAGAACTGCTACATTCATGGGTTGGATCCTCGTGAGAGGTACTTAATATTTATACCAAATTATTGCTACCAACTGGCTTTTCAAATGTAGATCTAAAATTTGATTTAACAAAAAGTATTAAATTTGCATTTAAATAAATAGGTACCAAATAATGAGTGAAGCTCTCCTAAAGACAGGGCGTCCTATATTCTTTGCCGTTGATAGTTGGTAAGAATGGTTTTCAAGCAATAATCTCCGTATTTAACAAAAAATCAACACTCGCTAGTTTATTAACTGAAAATGATGCTAATTCTTTCTATGCTGATGTACAGGGACAACCTGACAGATTTCATTGATTTTGGACCTAAGATTGCCAATAGCTGGTTGAGTGGTGAAATTGGATATACATATACTGCGTAATACACTTAACACACCCATGCACAGTATATTATTTGCTGAAGGATGAAATTCAGAAAAAACATATATATATATAATTTTTTTGTTTCTTGCAGCATGTTAGATGTCGCTGACCAGAACAATGAGCTTGCTGCTTATGCAGGTCCTGACCGTGGATGGAATGGTACTTTAATTGCTCCATGAGTCCATCGAAATGACATTACTGTTTATTTCCATGGTAATATCCATACTATATATCAAATAATTTTGTGCTTGTGTTATCCAAACCAGATGCTGATGTATTGCAGATTGGAAGGATGGGTCCCAGTTTGACAATTGAGGAGTACAGATCACAATTCAGCATATGGGGCTTAATGAAGGTAACAAATATAGGCCTCTGCTTAATGTATAAATAGCTGAAGTGGGTTCCTTAGTAAATATAGAAATTGGTTGTTTGGTTAAGAATCGGTACCCAGTCCATACGAACATATTCACATCCGTTCAAGCACCAGACTAGTGAAAGGAGACACCTTGACAAAGACCTTTATATTATCTTGTGGCTAAGAGTTCATATTCGTATCTCTTGCAGGCACCCTTGATGATTACCACTGACTTGAGGAATGCGAGTAAGGAAACTCTAGAGATCTTGGGAAACAAAGAGGTTATTGATGTCAATCAAGGTGAGTTGTACATATCAGTTCACTTTAAATATTTTAGTATAAAAGTTTGTGAATGGGTTTCAATCTCCATCCCCATCTCCAATCCTTTTTGTATGGGCACAGATTCATTAGGAGTTCAGGGGAAGAAAGTGAGCAAGCAAGGAGACCTTGAGGTATGAGATTTTTTTGTGAGTTAATGGATTAACAGATGAAATATTTTTATTCAGCAAATAGCATCTTTTTTCCCTTATAAAGAATTCAGATTTTGTCTGTCTAATCTGTGTCAATTTGATCATTTGCAGGTGTGGGCAGGGCCTTTGTCCAACAAAAGAGTGACTGTAGCGTTGTGGAACAGAAGCAATTCTACAGCTTCTATCACTGCCAAATGGAAAGACATTGGCCTTTCATCAAAAACTGTTGTTCGAGCTAGAGACTTGTGGGCTGTAAGACTACAACTCTCCTTGTTATGTTTTTTGTGCCTAACATTATCTAGCTGATCAAGATAGCAGCATATTTTAGATTTTCTCTTGAACTAATTATAATGGGTTGTACTAATTTGACTGCAATTTTGTGTCTAGTTTGATATTGAGTTTTATGAATTTGACTGCAATTATTTGTCCATTTTGATATTGCAGCATTCATACCTTCCAACAAGTTTAGAAGGAAGTCTTACCTCAAGTGTTGATTCATACGTTTGCAAAATGTATATTTTGACACCAATCTCTGCTTAAACTTGAGACACAAGTTTGAAGCTGAATAAATTGCGTTTTTGCTATGGTCCTTCATGTTATACAACTCTGGTATACATCCAGATATAAAAGTTGAATAAAATATGAAGTCTGTAATAATTTGATTACCGTTATTTACAATCAATAAGAAGCAAGCGGTTTTCATTTCTGACCATTCAATTAAAGAAGTATGTGTAATTTGGCAGCATCTTTCCAAAGCACAGGAGGTTCATTTCACCTTAACTTTTAATTAATTGAAATTTGAAATTTAGTATGTTTTCAAATTTTATTTAATTAAAAATTATGGTTAAATTGGCATCATTATGTTCGATGGACAATATGGTATAATTATATGTACTTTTTTAATTTGTTAAGAAAAGGGTGTTAAATTAAGTATATTAATTAAGTATATTTAATATTTTAGATATAAGAATTTTGTACCGTATATTTTACAAACAAAAATAGGATAGATTACGGTTGTGTATCTTGTAATGAGAATTTTAGTTGATGATATATTATGATAGAAGATTGTAAACAAAAAATTGGAACTAGATAATTCACTAAAGAATAGAGATGTCTAATCTTGAAAATCCGAGTGCCTAAGATGAAATTGTGCCAAATATATTTTCTAGGAGCATGATCTTGTCCTAATTTCTATGATCCTCTCTAGAGCAAAACTAAATCTTTAGTACTTCTTGTATATCCTAGATTTGGAATGACAATATGAAACTAAAGAAAATCTAAGATCTTTATTCCAAACTTAAGAATAATTCAAATAGAGCAAACAAGGAATGTAAATATAATAAAAAATTAACAAATTATTACCAAATACAAACCTTGGATATGTTAGATACGCTCTTAGATGCTTGATGTGGAGATGTTTGTTGCTCCTCAAATAAACATGTACTTGTGGATTGATAATTTATTTATGGTTTGATGAAGGACTGGAGGTTAATTTATAGTTTTTTGATTAAGGATATACATGACAAGGATTTAATCTTGAATGGATGGTTGAGATTGATTGAGATGAGTGGAGAATCTTAATTGATTAAAAATGATCAAGAAGAGTTATGATGGCTCCTTACTGGTCTCTAAATTGGGTGAGGATATCTAATATTTTTTATTTATTTTACTTTGACTAATTAGTTGTTCACTGGTTAAAAATAGAAGAAAGTATGGAGTTATGATTAAATATAAGTGAATAATTATATGTTTTATTATTTATAGAAGAATAAGTGAAAATAAACTTATTTACTTATTTTGGGATAAATGAATAATTATTAGCATAATTAACCAAGTAACATGAAATATTTAATTAATTAGTGGAAGTAAATAAAAAGGAGAATTATCATGAAATGAAAAAAAGTTGACATAGTATTAAGATGCAATGCTAGATGTGATGCTAGAAAGTGGTGATAAATAAGTTTCTACATTTTTTCACACTTTGAAATAGCATTGTGAAGTAACAACATTTTAAAGAAAAAAAATATAGGAACTTGATGAAAAAATATAGGCACTCAGCAAAAAAATATAATATGCTCCAAGCATTGAAATTTTAATTGTAGGATTAATTGATGACTTAGCAATGCTACTTGAGAGGATTGGTGGGGTTGAAGAACACGAGTGTACTCTCAAAATGGATGACAAAGAGGTTGAATGGTTAGGTATGAATGCAAGGAGTAGATGGGATAGAGTTAGTGATGCATGAAATGATTGTAAGTTTTAAAGGATGGATATTGAGGATGAAAAGATTAGTGATGAATGGAAGGAAGAAGTATGCAAAAGATGAATGATGTATGAATAAAGGGGATAGGCAAAATTATTATTTTATTTTTTGGTTGTTTAGAAAAGTTAGATATGATAATTTAGGGATAGGTGGAACATATATGATGGAGAATAAAATAATTTTATTGTTAATGTAAATGCTATCAATCTTGCATTGGATTCTAATCATTTTGAGCAACTTGATGTTTGCTATATCATATGATGGGATACACTATGATATGAAAAATCATAATGATGTTGTTGCCATGTACTGTAAGATTGATTGAAAAGGAAAACATGGTCACAAGAAGGCATATGACATATGACACCATGAATCAAAGACCACGATGATGTTGTCATAAAATTCCCTAAGGACAAACATAGATGCAAAGTAACACAAGAATTTTTTTTAAAAATAAACAAAATTTTACCCTTGATTGTATAGCTTCATCCATGTTCAATCAATTGATGTAGGCAATGCATACATACAACTCAATGGACTAACGGATCAACGAACCCCTTACTAAGAAATTCATTATCCTAGATGTGATAATTTAATTTAACAACTAGGGAATGCTATTTCTTGGATGATGATAGCACTATATGTGCAACTAAGAATCCCAAGTCCTCCTAATCAATTGTTTATAGAAGAGATAACAAGAATAAGTTTAATTAAAGGAAACTTGACTAGAAGAAATTTACCTAGAAGCAAATCTAACTGAATAATAATTGCTATAGGTAACTACTCATGTGAGGACAATGATTTAACGACTCAACTATGCTACAACTTACTTAAGATAAATGTAATGAAAATTAATCACTACTCAACATTTCAATATAAATTTAAACTGAAAGTACAACTTAGCAATTTATTCTATTCTAATTAATAACCTAAATGAGAATACTGAGTATTGCAGTTATCTCAACTAGACCTTTCTTGAGTTGTTGCAATCCCACGATATCCGTTTTAAATCTTAACTCATAATTTCATGTAAATGACTAAATTTATCTTTATTACAATTCAAATAGATAACTAAGAAATAATTATTAAATTAGAAGAAAAAGTAATTATATCCAAATCTACTTAACATGAGAATACTAGATCTCAACCTCTCATAAGATCAAAAATATATACATGATCTTGAGAGTTCGATTATTATTGGACTGAAAACAAACTGTAAACAACTGTCAACTCTCGGTACCCCCCCAAGCTTGACTGGCTTAAGCTTAACTTTGATGGCTCAACTAAACATAACTTGGGCCGAGCGGGTGGGGGTGGGGTCATTTGTGATCATGATGGGAATATGATTCTGGTGTATGTGGTAAATCTTGGTGTCCAATCTTCTAGATTTGTTGAGGTGGCGGTGACATTCTACGATATTCAGATTGTCATGAATGCTAGCTTTTCCAACCTAGAAATCGAGGGAGACTCTAGAAACACCATTCTTTTGCTGATGGGGAAGGCTAAACCCTGTTGGTCCCTTCGGGACCCTGTCCTATTAGCTCACAATCTCATTATTTCTCTTGGGAATAGTAGATCTTCTCACGTGTTTATAAATGGAAATAAAGTTGCGGGTATGGTAGCTAACCTTGGTGCTTTTACTCCAAATTTAGTTATCTAGAATAATACCTCACATATCCTTGGGCATGTTTTGAATTAATCAAAAATGATGTTGAAGTACTACAAACAAGAGATTGAGCTGGATCTTTTGTCAATCCCCTTCATTATTTTCCATTATTTATCATTATGGAAAATTAACTTCTCTAAGCAGTCTTTTCAAAAGCCTTTTTATTCTTGGCTCTGGTAAATTATTCTTGAAATTTCTATAAAACTATTTTTCTTGTCCGACTATCTATGAATTTTTCCATGGGAGGTGAGCTAGTCCAAGATGATCCCGCTAATTGTGAGATGTGGAAGCAGGATAAGGAGGTTTAGCATATTATTCAACAAGGTAAGCTAGCCTCATTCATGGAGGAAATGAAGGGGCATGACCCCAAGTTGTCTGTTGAGCTTGCTAACTCTTGGAAGGATGGCACTGTCACCATTGCTAGGTGCTCCTTCACTATGAATCATGAGTCAATTATGTAGGTGATGGGGCTTTCATTGGACGGTACTTGCATCCCTTGAAAGCCTAAAGGGCACTACAAGAAAGATATGGAGAGATTTGTGAAAGATAGAGAAAAGGTTAATAGAATATAAAACAAATAAAACAGGGCCGACCTTCCCAGGGTTTAGAGTGAAATTGTTGAGGTACTGATGAGGTATGTCATGCTTGAGGTTCATTTCTGTCGTTTTCATTCCCATCTTTTTCCCATGCTCAACCATTTCCAATATAACTATTTAAAATAATTTTTTCATCATTTGAACAGTCCATTAAGAATGTACATGGTAAAGGTAAAAAATATCCCCATTCACCAGGTTTTAATTTTTTTCCTCTATCAACACCAGGTTGCCTTGTTACCCTCCCCAACCATTGTCAAAAGGAACACTTTGGAAATTTGCAACCCCACCGACCCCCTTGAGGGACCCAGTCCCACTTTCACCCTAGATGAAACCCTGCCCACCACTCATCGCATCACCCATGCCTAGGGAAAAACCCATGCTATTGATGAAACCCTTCCCGACCCCACTAAAAGTGTGTCCTTTCTTGTGGCTACTCCTATTTCCACCTCTAGCTTTGATAACTTAGATAAATCAGATAGCGAGTCTTGGAATCCTACCCTTGGAAATTCTCCCAAACATTCCCCTGTTCATGCAGAGGTGTCTGATGTCCACAACACCCCTCCTGGCATTAACCCTCCCAACTCCCAGGATTCCCCTAAACTTTGCATTAATCTAGACGGGACCTCTACTAACCCCAATGTGGGTAATGATAATTGTGCTTCCTGTGATCCCCTCTGGAAAAAATAAAATAAAATTTTGACAATTGTTAACATCCAAAATGATATCCTCAAGCGGCTTATGGGTTAGCTTATTATTGCTAAGGAAAAAATCTAGGTGCTGGAAATCAGGGAGCTTGACTAGTAGGCTCCATGACCAGGTGAGGTTGAGGACAATGGGAATTGAGATATGCTCTCCTCCCTTGCAAAGTCATTTGATTGTTGGGCCAGTTGGGACAAGGAGGTAGATGAGCTTAGGGCTCTTGTGGGTACATAGGAGGAGAAAATAAAATTGGAGGAGATTACTATTATTCACAACAACCAGGACAAAACCATGCAATGTCTCCAAGAGATTACTAATTACAACAAGGAGACTGTAAATATTACCACTCTGACCATCCAAGTTTCTCAATAATAAATTAGCAATAGTCATGGTAAAAGGGTGGTTGAGAGTGATCTTGATGAAAACCACATGTAGAAAAAAGCTAAGGTGGTGGGTAATGCAGCTCAAGACACTACCATGGAAACCCAGGCTATTCAGAAGGGACCCATGTCGTTGAAGGAGAAGCTCCACTTACTAGCTAAGGAATGGCAGGAAATTAGTGGTCTTAGGCTTTCGGGAGGCAGTGACTATTTCGGTCCCCTGCTGGTTTTGTTATGTTTGCTATTTTTGTTGTTTTTTTGGTTGATTAGTGTTGTTTCTTTTGTTTTTGATTTCTGGGCGTTTCATTTCTCGTGAATCCTTCGTAATAACACCTTTGCTAGTAATAAAATTTTAAAATAGGGGGACAATAAAGATATACCAAGAAAAAATTGATTTACACTACACAATTAAATAAAAACAAATTTGATTATAGAATAAATTGATTAACACTACACAATCAAATAAAAACAAATTTGACTGTAAGTAAATTGATTTACACTACACAACCAAATAAAATAAAATGTGACTGTATAGTAGTAACTCACCTAATTCTTTCAATAGATTGACCCATCACATTCAAGGGCACAAATACAACACAAAAAGGATTACAACTAACAAAGGACGAAAAATAGCCTCAAACCATTGAGATGGGGATTGTTATTGGTATGGTAGAAATATTATTCTATGGGGATTATTATTTGTATGGTAGAAATTTGGCTACCACTGGGTATAGGTTGAGTGGTAAGATTGGTGAAGAGGAGGAATAACGAATTGACAAGCGTAAGGTTTCTCACCTGTAATATATAATTTGTAATAGGTTAGAAATTGGTTTGGATGTTGAATTTGACTGTCTAGATATGTGGTTAATATATTTGTTTGTTATTAGAAAATGGTAGAGCTTAGAATGTTGTGATTTATATAAAATATACGTTATTAGCTTCTGCTATAGTAGACCATGGAACTATAGTTTCCATCATCGATTCGTTTTTTCCCCTACACAATATTCTAATAATTGAAACCGATCGATTTCTACGACAACAAATAGGAGAGAAAGCCTTTTTTCAGGTATTCGAGCTGTGGCAAACAAATGACACATAGACATACAGGTGGGCATCATGAAGGGATTTAACAAATAATGTGTTGCTTCCCCACCGCCTTGCTAAATGTTGATGCTTCTATAATGCACCTGGACAACAAGATGCCCTTATATTTGCAAACGCTTTCTTTGCTACCAAATCGTCCTGCCAATGTATTTTTTTCGGGGAGTCGTTTGAATTTCTCTACAACTATCATAGTCTTATAAGGGAGTAAGGGTCTAGCTATAGTTAAAAGGAGTAAAACTGTAGTTATGGTTGATTATTTGTACTTCAATTAAAGGTTCTCCAATTCGCTTTTTACTTGGGCAAACATTATTTTATTTTATTTTTATGAGAAGGGCTCCAAATTTGTGCATATATTGGCTTGTTTAAATGCCTAATCTTGACAATGACGCTGCTGTCTTAGGTTGGAAGGAGGAGAGGCGACATATAAAACAATTAGAAGAACACATGTATGAACTTGAAGAACCTGTAGCTTCTGTGCATGCCCTAAAATGTTGGTAGTGCTCTTAGATTTAAATGAAAGGGGATAAAATGTCATTGGATTCTTCCATACACACAATACCCATATTCACATCCACAAGTCCCATTCTCGCTCTATGCCTAGGAAATCAGCCTAGACAAAAAACTAAATGATTAACTTTGCCAATTTCTCTGACTTTTTTGGCTCATTCTTAGCTAAGTTGCTTGGCTCAAGAATGGATTAAGTCTATTGGCATGTTGACCTTATTTTGCAATAGCGTAGGGGACATTGCCCTCTCACCTTGAAAAATGTCTAAATGCTACCTAGATCAACTTGCCCTCTTATGTCCCAAAATGCTACAGATTAATAGGGTGAGATACCAAAAAGATGAAGAAAAGAGGATTACATATTACATTAACAATGACATTGAAATTATGAACAACAGGTACCACTCAATAGTTACAAATCAGATTGAAAAGTCATAAAAGTTATTAGTCAAGATTGATTGCAATGTGGCAAATGATTCAATACTAAAGAAGCTGGTTAGAAGCATGATATATTTGAATCAACAAGGTAAGAGACCTTTTATTGAGTCAGCTTCATTCGTGTTTTATAACACATACAATATTGTTCATTACATTGTGGCGAAGAAAATTTTGAGACATATACAGGGGACATTTGGTTTTAACCTTATCAACAACAAGGCAAAAGAGTTCCAAATGATTGTATCAAAAGATCAAAACTTGTTGTATAGAATGATTTGTTTCCTATGAGTATCAGTTTATATGAGAAAAAAGGGGGCAAACTTTGCAGGAAAGTATCGGGGATTTTTCAAATTCCTTTCGCTGGTAGTTTTCTTCAAGTAATCTGCTTCAAGTATTTTGTTGTCAAATTCTGTATTCTTCAATCTATTGATTCTATTTGTAAACATAAGGGGCGGTGATCTACAATGGTGATTTACAACGATGGTCTACAGTGGTGATATACAATAGAATGCATTTAATGTAGTAAGAGAAAATTTATGGCAGTTAAAAGCATATCAAATATTTCAAATAAGTGATTTGATTCAAACTGACATCTGGACTGCCAGCACCGAATAAAATCTATAAAAAGATATTGTGCATTTAGTGCAAGCAATATTCCATCTTGGTTTTTCTGTTGTAATTCAATGCATAGATAAGCTTTGGATTTGGATTTTTCCCTAGTAGAAACTTTTCTATGAAAGTTGCTACGGAATGTGGAAACGGAAAATGAGAATCTATTTCACGAGAGTTAAAAGTTGTTTCAAGCGTATGAGAATTAAAGTATGATATTCGTCCCCACTTATCGCTGAAGCCAAAATCTCCGAATAGGCGACGAAATACAAGAACGATATACGCGAGGGAGAATGGATATTGGTTTTTCGTTGGATAGAATTATGGCAATGTTTTTTAATGTACACTGTGCCGTACAATATCTCTGACAGGAAGTTTACGCAACTTTAGGCAGTTCTGTGTCTCAGTCATTGTCATTGAATCGATGAATAGTAGCTGTTAATCCATTCTCATAGCAATGATACAATCCATTGCAGCAGGATGCCAGCCAGCTCTCAAACAATATCATGCCCACCCGTACAACAACAATTCTCATATGCTATTCAACAAATACAACAAACAGAACAGAGTTGATTCTACCAGTATCCGCAAGGTCCGTTCTGACCTCAAAGCAAGAGGCCAAAGAACTTCATACCCATATCAAAAGTGGGTTTGACTCATAATCTCTGTGGCTTCCCTCCTTGTCAACAAGTATGCAAAATTCCAAATTTTGGAGGATGCTTGGAAACTGTTTGGCAGAATGTCTGAGAAAAACAGAGTTTCATAGAATCTGATGATTTCTGGGTATGCCCAAATTGGGAAAGTAGATGAAGCCCTGAAAGTCTTTCACGAAATGCAGTTGGCAGATGAGAAACCCAATTTGTATTCATGGACTGCAATTATTGTATGCTATGCAAAGAATGGATGTTGGAATGAAGCCCTGAAGTTGTTTGGTAAAATGCTAACGGAAAATGTCGAACCAAATACGGTCACTTTTTCTAGTGTTGTGCAGGCATGTGCTAAACTAGAAGCTTCAGAAGAGGGAATGCAGATTCATGGATTAATAATTAGAAGAGGACTTGAGCCGCATGTGTTCATATGGGGGCTCTTGTAGACATGTACGCTAAACGTATGAGTACAAATAATGCGTGCCAAGTGTTTGGGAAAACGTCTCAGAGAAATGTGGCTACATGGAATGCCATGATAGCAGGGTATGCTCGGAATGGTAACATGAATGATGCATTGGATCTCTTCAATCAAATGCAATTGGGACATACAAAGCCAAACCTGATTACATGGACTACATTGATTGCAGGGTATGCCCAAAATGCAGAGTATGACAAGGCCTTGAAGTTGTTCTCTGATATGCAGCTGAAAGGTCTAAAGCTAGGGGTGATTTCATGGATTGCAATTGGTGCTGGTTATGCTCAGAATGGGTATGGCAGGGATGCCTTGAAACTCTTCCAAGAAATGCTTCAGGTAGGCGTTGAACCAGACTCAAACAGTATAGCTGGGGTATTGCGAGCATTTACTGATATTGTAAATTTGCAACAGGGAAAAGTTATCCATGGTTACGCAATTAGAAGAGGACTTCAATCAGATGTCATTGTGGGAAGTGCCCTTGTAGACATATATGCCAAATGTGGGAGTACAGATGATGCACTTCTTGTATTTGATAAAATATGTAATAAAAATGTGGTGTCTAGAATTCAATTATTGCAGGATATGCTCTCAGTGGACACATTGCTGATGCTTTAAACTCTTTGTTAAAATGCAGTTGGAGGCAACAAAGCCAGATGCAATCACATGGAGTACTATAATTTCAGGATATACATGGAATGGAGAGGTTGAGAAAGCATCAAAGTTCATTTATGTAATGCAATTGGAAAACCACAAGCCAAGTACGATCTCATGAACCGCAGATATTGCAGGTTGTGCTCAGGATGGTCAAGGGGACAAGGCTTTGGAACTCTTTATTCAGATGCAAGAGACAGGATTGAATCCAGACTCCGTGAGCATTGCAACTGTTCTCCCAGCCTGTGCAAGCTTAGCAGCTTTGGAACAAGGAAAGCACATGCATGGTTATTGAACTAGGAAGGAGTTTGAGTAAAATATTGTTGTTGGGACAGTTCTTTTGGACATGTACGCAAAATGTGAAAGCATAAAGGATGCATGCCAAGTTTTTAGCAGATTGCCTAAAAGAAATCTGATCACATGGAATTCAATGATTACAGGGCATTCTCACCATGGGAATGGCAAAGATGCCCTCTTGCTATTTCACCAAATGATTCAAAAAGGCACAAGACCGGACAGCATTACCTTTGCTGCTTGCAGCCACTCAGGTCTACTGGATGAAGGTTGGCAATGTTCCGATAGCTTGAGTCAAGATTATGGCATCATAACAAAAGACAAGCACTATGCCTGCATGGTTGATCTTCTTGGCCGTTTTGGCTACCTGGAAGAGGCACGTGACATCATTGAAAACATGCCAATAGAGCCTAATGCTTCTGCATTGGGGTCCTTGCTTGGGGCCTGCAAAAACCATTTGAATGTAAAGCTAGGTGAACAAGCAGCAACGCACGTTTTTCAATTGGAGCCTGATTATGCTGCAAATTATGCACTTCTGTCGAATATTTATGCTGTAGCTGGTAGGTAGGATGACATAAGAACTTTGAGACAAGTAATTGAAAGCATGGGTTTGAGAAAAAGGTTGGGGTGGAGCTGGATTTGGGTCAAGAACGAGGCACACAAATTACTTGCTGGAGATTGATTTCTACCCCAAACGGCTGAGTTTCATCAAGCTTGCAGGACTTGTATGGCCAGATAAAGGTTGTGTATCTCATACACCTCTTTGGATTCTCAAAAACCTTCAGGTTTGTGGTGATTGCAATATTGCTTCCAAGTTCATCCCCAAGGGGTTTGTTGTAGGGTTCATCATTTCCAGGATGAGTTGTGCTCATGTGGTGATTATTGGCAACATTACATACTGGCCAAGGCAAGTAACAATATCATACTTGTGTACCAAAGAAGCTAATGCTTATTATTTGGTTCGTCTAGTTGACTTGTAATGTTATCCCAAGAGGTAGACAGTATATGAGTGAGGGAAATTATCTGCATCAGTTTAAAGCATAGTTGTCGGGAGACGCAGGGTACTGGTACTGGTATAGGGACGGGGACGCCAATCAAATTAGGGTACGTGAGTTAAATGAATAAGGAGACGGCTATTTTATATGTAAATGATTCACCGAAAATTTTGGGTACGGGGACTGGTACGTTGTCTATGTTCCCAAAATGGAGTTTTCCGGCAACTATGGTTTAAAGGCAGGTGTTCTCGCATAGACTTTAAGTGATGCCTGCTGGATGAGCAACGAACGTAAGCTTGTTAATGTTTTATACTTTCTACACCTTGTTTGCGTTGCTTTGGTAAACCTGGGATTTCATCTGTTTCTAGAGTTGTAATGGTTGGAGTTGCACTGTTGTTTGATTTGTAGATATAAACCATTGATGAGGTATAAATAACCTCATGATTTCGATGTAAACTAAATATCCTTCTTTGTTCTTGTTAACCACCTTAGCCATGCCAATGAGTTTATTTTTAGGAGCGATAATTGTCTACTTTTTATAAAATAATGTATAAATCTTTATTCCTTAAATTGATTGAAATTAGCTAACTAATGTTGATCTAATGTTATAGACTTTAAGTCATTATACAAGACTTATCCACGATCAATGAATGAAGTGGACTTCAAGTGAATGAAGTGGACTTCAAGTGGTTGAAGTTAGAGCGCTGGAAGTTTAGGCGCCAAAAATTTAGGTGTGCATAGTGGAAGACTTTTTTAAAGCATTTTGTTTGTTTTTTGTTAGACTTTACGACTCCACTCTGAGCCTTTATTATGTTTAATATCATGGACATCAGTTAGTTGTTTTCTGTTTTAAAACTTTTTCAATGGTGATCTTCCACCATCTGAAATTTAGGAATTTTGTAAGTACTATAGTATATATATGTGTAACTGCAAGAAAAAAATGCATGCTGTTATGATATGATTTGAATACTATTAAGCTATGCTCTATGTGTTACACTTTTATGATATGAATAAATAAATGCTGCCAATCTTATTCTGAGTCAATAGTTATGAGTAATGGAAGTACCATAGATGGATTTATTTTGAAGATGCGAAAGTACATGTGATTTGAGGTAATCATAGGAACGCTCGAGAGCTAGCCACTCAAGGGATCTTGTAGAGTAGATAAGTATTTTTCTTGTTGATATTGTTATCTCGATTCTATACATGTTAAATTTAGATGAATGTTATTTTGTGTCGAGTTCTATCATATTTTCCTGCAGGTTGTGGTTTTGAGTTTACAATCTTAAAGTTCTGTTTACTTTGAAATTCTGGAGCACCCACTCCTCTTGTTAATTACCAGTTGTTTATATCTTCAATTAGTAGTTAGTCGTTAGCCGTTAGTTGTCTTCATTTAAATTTCACAATTTAACTGAAGTGTTAATTTTTATATAATTTCATGCTTTCTAGTTTAAACAATTTCGTGCTTTCTAGTTTAAATTTATGTTTCCACTCTTTTAAAAATTTAAAAAACCTTGCTAAGAGAGAGATGGCCAAAATTTCCCCTATTGCATACAACCTTTGAACACTCCCCGGTCGACATAATTCATATATCTTAACCAAAGTGTTAGAACCTAACAACAGCCTGTCAACCATACTCTAATAATTTCTCTCTTGGATCATTATTTTCTAGAATATATTTAAGTACATAACAAATTCCTTTAAATACCATGATATAGCAACATATCATTTGAAATATGTGTTAAGTTAGCTCATAACAAATAGGAAAAGGGGGCAAGAAAATAACAACTAGCAAAAGGGGGAAAGAAAATTTGAATTTAGTGCCTTGGGATTTGAGGATCATTCTTATGCTCCTTGGGATCAATTTAGATCAATTTTGTGTCCCATGGAAATAATCTAATGGATTGAAGTGGCAATTTTGGGTAGAGAATGAATATATTGAAAGTAGTGCAAATGTGGATGAAATGGAGATGAATAGGGATGAGATTGTGAGCCAAGTCTAATTAAAACATCTACATTTAAACAAAAACACAAAACAAAACAAAAAATACCATGGGTATGCTAATTTCACCTTGTATTTTATCCTAACTCTAATGTGCATGTGAATCTACCATGAACATGCATTTCAAAGTATATGAACATTCTTAGCCAACATGAAAATTAAATATATTCACTCATAAAAGAATACAAGTACTTCAGAAAGGATAAAATTGTTCTTTTTGCACTCTACTTAGAGCGATGGTATATGAAAATTGATAAAATAATAAAAGGTGTGTAATGAGTAGTATGTGCCAAATGATGAAAATAAGTAGAAACTAAGTTTCTTTAATTGTCTATGAATAATGAGAAAGTAAGATAAGGGATAGGAAATTCCACTTGTCCAAAAAGTGGTTTTGAAAAGTCCACATGATGTGGAAATGTGAGAAGGGCCCATTTTATGTGGCAATGTGATAAAAGGTCCACACAATGTGACAATATTATGTGATAAATTTCTATTTGAATATGATAGAAAGCCTCTATTTAGCACAAGATGTCATCTAAAATATCAACCATTAGAAGCATTAGGAAAAAAAGATAAAATTGATAAAGTAACTATATAAGATGTAGTTGTGTAAACATATATATCATGTGGAAAACATAATGTCCAATGGTTACCCCACATTTGGGCAACTAACAAGATATCCAAGCAAGCTAGATATGATCATGTTAGCATAAGATGCATCAAGTTAACTTAATATATACAAAATTATAAGGAACATAAAGATGTATTCATAAGATAAAGACATGATAACGATATATTAAAGGGAAAACATACATGCAATCGAGAGATGAAGAGACACATCCTCTCTTGAAAAGAGATCAAAGAGTTTGGTTATACTAGTCTTGGCACACAAGATAACCCAAAGTTTGATGTAATTGAATGGAAACATGGGTACAAATTTCCACTATTAATCTATGAGGAGAGAAGTTTAGTAAATAAAATTTATATAATTTTAAAAAAGAGAAAATAATCTACACACAAAATAAAGTTGACATAGTGTTTTACTTTGGGAAAATCCTTTCAGAGAAAAAACTAGCCTCCAAATCTCAAACCAATTGTATTATCAACAATTGTAATGGTTATAATACAATGATAGGACCAATTCTTCATAGGAAATCACACAAATTGAAATATAGCTTTGACTATATTTTGAAATCATAATGGTACCTAAAACATAACATCATGATACCTCCAACTTGAGCACTCAATATATAGGCCATAACAAAACCACAAATCATGAATAATTCTAAAATTGTGTTGAAAAATGTTGGCTAATTTTTGTGCACAAAAACCAGTACCCAAATACATGTTGAGATAATTGTACTATTTAATTAGAAACTACCACTACCAACTTGAGCACTCAAAATAGTCATATCCCACTTTTTTTGAAGACGTTCCATGATTTTCTATGAGTCCACAATTTAGTCCATCTCATAATGTTATTTCTATAACAACACTTACACACCCTTACAAGTTATTCTAACTTTGCAATTAACAACTTCCATGACACTAAGTGAATTTTATATATTTCAAAATTTGAAACTACAAACACATAGTGCCACTCCAATAGGGATGCCCCAAATATGTAGGTTCATGCAAATAATAATTTAATAAATACTATAAATTGATGTGTAATTTCAAACATTAAAATTACAAGGTGCATGACACCTATCCCAAAATTTATATCCTAGTTGTCATTACCTTGCAAGAGCATAAGAGAAACTACATCAAATTGTGAACCAACTAATATGGTTTGTGAGGCCCATAGATTCACTACACCACTTAAATTTCTTTGTTCTCAACAACTTTGTCAATACATCTACAACATTCTCCAAAGTATCAAATTTATCTAGAAAGACCCTCTCAATCCCCACCATATCATGGAAAAAAGGTAAAGAACATGAATGTGATTCATTTGTGTGTGAAGGTTCTTTGCTAGGCTAATAGTAATTTGACTATCATAGTGAACTTTGACTACTCTATTACTCAACCTAATGTTTGAACACAATCTAAGGAAAAATAGCCTCCTTACACACATGATTGGTTTCCATATGCTTTGCCTCCATAGTGGATGAAATAACTACAACCTACGTCACTTGTTTATCCAACTAATTGCTTCGTTAAATAGGCTAAATACATAATCACAAGTGAACATTGTATTACTAACATCATCTGCCCAATTTGAACTCGTTTATATTCTTGAATATCTATTGTGTTGTAGGTCCTTCGAGTTGTTTCCTTCCTTGATGTAGTGTAGAAAAATGCACTCCTTTAAATTTCCACAATTTTTTTGGGTCCCCTCAATTAAATTGGACTTAATTATGCCTTAATAAGCCCTATTTTACATCTACAAGCCTAATAAATTACATCTTCTAAAGGGGAAACCCGACAACAATTAATGCCAACACATAAGTAATTACTTTGAGAAATGTGTGTTCCAGGAATAGGGACCTAGGACCCATTTTCCCATGGGCGAATGGGTCCTCCCTAAGCCTTTGCACCCATTTTTAAAACATGTTTTTGGTGGTATTTTTATAATCCCAAATTCAAATTTCAATGTTGGCTTGTCATGTTTAGTTTTCGAGAAACTAAAGATAGATACCTATAAATACAAGTTTATTTTATCTAATCAACTAGAAGTTTTCAATTATATTTTTGAGAGATCAATCCTAAGAGAAAATATTATTGTCAAGAACATTCAAGGGAAGATTTATCAAGCATCTACAACAAAAATCAAGTCTCAAGCATCATGTCAAAGTTATCAAGCATCATGCATGTTTTTGGAGATAACATTGTGATGTAGGTTTCAAGTGTCAAATCAAGATTCAAGCATCAAAATCCATATTCATTGAATCCATTTCATGCAAGATTAAGATCAAGATTTCAATCCTCCAAAGGTTTTTGCAAGGGTTTGGTGAGTTACAATATAACAATTGTTCATTCATCATTCCTTCATGTTTCATTGTTTCAATTCAAGGTTTAATTACCAAAATGGGGTTTGACCAAGGCAAACCCCAATGCATGAAAAACAAACAAATTTTCCCCTCTTGTGTATGTGCAGGTTCATAGGTTGAAGAAAAGTTGAAGGTCTCAAAAGAGAAATTTTTCAAAGTTGCATTTATTGTCACCTTTGTTGTCAAACCACAAAAACTTAGATCTTGAATTAATTATTTTCGGCTTTCCGACAGTGAGATCTATGGGAATTAGGAATGCATACACAGGGATCGAAGATAGTAAAATCAAATTCTAAATCTCTGCACAAGGACCCATTCACCTATTAGTGAATGAGTCCTAGACAACCTCTCAAAAAGTCATTTTGGTGACATTCCAAAAGCAACCAAAAGCTATTCAAAGAAAATAATATTCTAGTTTTGGAGTTCTCTAGAATATTAAAAGTTTCTAGATCTTAGAGGCTCCAAGTATAAATATGAAGTTGTCCATTGTGAACAACACTACTGTTGAGGTAAGTTGTTGGATTGTATGTAAGAAAGTTAGATCAATATAATTTCTTTCAACCATTTCACAATTGTTTTATGCTTTGTTTTGCCCTGTTTATTATTGTTATTTTATTATTTGGTCATGTTCTTACATGGTATCAGAGCTAGAAATATTCTAATAGAGTTAAGATATTGCTGGATTGATATTTGTTTAGCAAAATAATTTTTGAAGTGGTTTAATCTACTTGTTTGAGGGTTATTTTTTTCTAACATGGGCTCTACAAATGAAAGTTTGCCAATATTTGATTGAAGTGGTTTTGCAAATTTTAAGATTGTAGTTAAGAATGCTTTGAGAGAAAAGGCTCTATGGAATATAGTCAATAAAGAGATTGGAGAACCTCAACAAAAGAAAGAAAATGAGTTATGAAAATGCAAGTTGGAGCAAGTTAGAAGAATTATTGGTAAGGCCTTTAGTCCCAATCTTAATAGAAGGTTTGTTGGTGTTGATAATCCAATAGAACTATGGGAAAATTTAGAACAAGATTATAAAGATGCAAATATTGCTAGTATATTCATCAAAGAAGAAAAATTGGTGAACATAAGACCAACTGATTTTAAAAAATTGACCGATTAATTTTAATGAGGTTAAACATATTTAAATACCTAGTTGAAGAAAATAGGTGTTGAATATGCAAACAAGGATTTTCAGTTGATTGCCATGGTTGAAAGTAAGCTTCCCCAATCTTACAAGGTATTTAAAGAATCAATGAAAAGGGTTATGAACAATTAAATCCTAATATCCCCCAACAAACTTTTGATCAATTTGGTAAGTCAGTTTTAGATGAAGAGGCTCAACTTATTAAAGAAGGTTATATTAAGAAGACTCATGCATATGCAGCTAAAGGTAAATCATTTTTTGGATGTTGATAGAAAGTAGAATTGGAAAGGATATAATAAATTTTGAACCTCCATTCCTGGTGTTCACCATGATGGTTCACAAATGACCTATGACACAACTCACGTTTAGTGTAATTGACACAATTTTGATCATTCAAACACATAATTCTAGTTATCATGACATGAAATCTTAAAAGATGCTCATGTTCATTTAAATCAAGACAAGTCATTCAATCTCACAACTTTGAACACAAGAAATACTTTCTTTAATAATAATAATATTGGATTACAAAGATCCTGATTACAAAATTTCCCTTCCTTACTAGGTGGGCTATTCATTATCAGTTAGAGGACACTCCTCTGGGTCCTTGTAAGAGTCTATTATAACCTTCTTGGAAGAGGTAGGATGTGCACACAGGTAATCCTTTTCCTCTATAGTCAAAATGGGTGCATTGGATCCACACCCCAAAGGCCAATCTCAAATTGTTGAAGGTTTCTTAGTTTTAATAGGATGTACTTAGACTCTTCAACTTTATTTCCCCTCTCTAACTTGAGTCGAGTGAGGGCATGTGCCAAAGTCACATCATCGAGAATCTCAGGGTGGACCTCTAGTGTTGGGTTCTCTTCAACAATTTTATTCTTAGTAGCCCTAATGGTCTTTCCCTTTGTTTTCCCTAACTTTGACCTTCCCATACTTGCATTCAATTTAGGTTCATTAAACTCAAAATTGAATTAAGGGTCAACTAACCCTAACTTAGACCACTGTGGGATCATAGGCATAGAGCTGAGCCCCAAGCTCTGATACCAAATGTAATGTGTCATACATAATTAACAAAAAAAGAAGTAAATATAAAATTATGAATAATAAAATTAAAGACAACCAATTAGCTATTTTCCATCATAGCATCTCATGCCAAAATAATATTTAATATTCATTTCCAAATGTAAGTTTTACAAGTTACAAAGTTTGACTTAGGCCATCTTGCCACTTAGTCAACTCAATTTACATCATGAAATACATAATACAATAATAAAAAATATGGGATTCCATGTGTTCCTCTTCAACTCTCACCACATTCGGTGGACGAGAGCATGGTTTAGGAACTTTTTTGCCCAACCATGAAGCTATGCTTCCTCGATATTCTTACTAACTCAAATAATGCCTCTCTACACAAAATAAGCAAGAGATACAATATGCAAGGTGGAATATGGTGTGTGCCAAACATCTACATGCATTTCTATCTATGTTTAGAATATGAAAGAGATACATTTGCAAACAATAAATCTAATTTCAATAGTTTTTCTCTAGTCAATCTTTCTAAAATAAAACTATTTACATCATGTAGTCTACATCTAATTCATTTGACTTTCTCTACTTAGCATGCATATACAAGAACTTAACCAGATTGGATGTTAAGCAATTATATTTTTAAACATAATACATGTTCATAACAACAATATGATGAAATTTGTCACAATACATGCATCGGTTTCCTACAGATTTCTATTATTTCCTTTAATCCCTCTTACTTGGAATGAAATCTACATTTCAAATAAGAAAATAGTATAATTTAAATAAAGAAGGTATATCGCATGTATGTATATATCATAAATGAATTATTTATGTATGTACACATTTATGGCCTTCTAATAATAATTGAAATTGTATGCGTATATGTTCTTTTAAAAGAAAGAATATTCAAAATGATTCATTTACATGCAGATCTTTATTTCTATAAGAAATAACAACTTCTATCAGAATTTCATACTTTTATACAACTTGATCAATAATAGCTATACTCAAGTAAAGAGAAGAATATAATTGACAAAGAAGTCAATTAGTTTTAACATTATGTGTCATCGTTTGTTGCAAAATTTTAAAACATAAAAAGGTGATAAAAGTTTGGTACAAAATTGATATTCCATTCCCAATGTACTGAAATGATAAAGTATGGTTGAACACTTCAGATTTAAATAGGTGTCATTTTGTTTTGATCAATGTGTATTTTAAGGTTAATCAAAATTATATATGTTAAATTTGGTTGATATTCATTCTTCATATATTAAATTAATTTCAAGAGTTTTAATTCATCCAGTTTGAACACCATTTTAAAGTTTGGTGATGTAGCAAACCATACTTTGAGTGTCACCCTATTTTGTTTAGTTACCCAAGTTTCAAACCTTGGTTATCAAGTTTGGAACGACATGCATGTGATTGTCCAAAGTGATACACATGCTATTGTTCAGGCTAATACATATACCATCTAAGGCTTTCATTATGTTTTCCATTGAAGGTTATGGAATTTAAAATTATAGTTTTAAGACTCGATTGGAGTTGAGTTGAGTGCTTAATGAAAGTGATATGTCATCCTTTTTGCATCACCCTTATACATGTTGTATGAATACATGAATGTATATATATACATTTTAATACATCATTTATTGTTCCAAAAACAATTAATGGTCGATTGAAATTGCATCGACCGACCTATTAAGGCTTCTTTATACACACAAAGGACATCACTCTGCTCTATTGCAAAGCTCTATGAATCGAACGGTTGGAACTTTCAAGCAGAGACATTATAGATGCAATGAAAGGAATACTAACATTTAACAAAATAGGGATATTGTTCCTGGTTCGTTCAACCGAACCACAATTTGAATATGCAATGGAATCAAACGTAATATTCAGGCCTTTACTGTGCCAACAATATGAGCTTGATGCTTAAGCATCACTTGACCTTTATGAGTATATTTTGAATGGAATACATATGGATGGAGCAATGGGATGACTCAACTATCTGCGCCTATGCTCTGAGAAACATTCATGTTTTAATAATAATACATTCATTCAAGTATAGAAGGCTTAGGATTGACCTTTGAATACATGATTGGATCTCAAACAAAGTTTAGAAAATATGCCAAATATAGAAGGGATCAACCTCTTCAATAGAAGGCCTCCCAAAACTAAAATGTTCAGCTCTAGAAGTCACAATCAATGGCTCTTTATGGGATTACTATGATGGCATCGATCTTAGCTCTTAATACAATGATACAAAACAACCTATAGTCAACTAAAAGAGGATAATTGAATTGTTCTAACTGAGCATGGTATCTTTGGCTTGATGGAAATGATAGAATTTTGTAACAGCTGGGTTCGATGGGTTATTCTCTGGCATGCAACAGTCCCTCTATAACATGCAACTAGGCATACACACGAGTCTGGCATACAGAATCACTATTCTTAAAATGAAACCCATGGATGATATCCTAATAAAAATAGGGTTTCATGAATGATATGAAAGGAATATGGCATCCATGGTTGGATGTAGAGCAGCGTTCATTAATGGATGAGTCGACTACAAAATAGAGAACATCGACTATCTATTACAAGGTCCTTTAAATAGGGAATGCAGTATTGATTATTTTGTCCTTTAACAATAGGAAAATCATATGTAAAGTTGAGAATTTGAATGAATAGAGAGAGAAAATAAAAGGAAATGGAAATTTTTCTGATAGACTAGCCCTACCTCTGCCTTATCGCTCTTGGTCAAACAATGCAAATTAAGTTGAATACTTGAGATTTTTCTAAAGAAAACTTTATTTCTTCTCTGGAATCGATCTCTTCTTGCTTAATATTTTGGACAAAATCCCCTTAGTCGTTCTTGTCCCATCTTTTCTTAGTTGTTGTGATTCTTTCCCCCTCCACAAAATCCGTGTTTTCACTATATTTGGGGAGTCCATAAAGGTTAGCCGCCCCATTATGCAATTAAGTCTGGACTATGGTTTTGGAATAATGGGTAGCCCTTAACCCATCAATTCTCTAGTTTTGTGAATTTTGAAAAAATATCCCAAGCACTGATTATTATTTATCTACACTAAAATAATAACCTTTTAAATAGCATTTTAAACATTTTTTAAAGTTATTTTCACATTTTCTATTTCTCAAGTGCTTTTTAAATTACGTTTTCTTCTTTAATTTATCTTCTTAATGTAAAGTTTATTGCACATATGCATTGATACAATCAAGAAAACTTCATTTATTAGTGTCTTATTTTCTTTTCGAATTCTATATCATCAAATAACCAAGATAAACAAGTAATCTAACAAATAGTTTTTCCATAAATTTACTTGTTCATTCATTATTCCATTTGAACACATGAATGATGATTTCTACCTTATTGAAATTTTAGTAGTCATGATTTACAGTGGTGTGTGCACGTTCCAGATTCCAATCTTGCTTAATGTTCATCATCTGACTAAATATTCCTACCTCAACCATGTTCTCGATCTTCAACCAATTCTTGCATTCACACACTTGCACTTTGCAATTCTTCATCAGTAACCAATATTCAATGCTTGAAAATGAAAAGATTCCATTGATACCATAACATTCATCTTTCGTATTCAATCATATAAATATACAAAAATCTCAAATGACATCGAAATCCCAAAGTTATCACAAATTGAATTGATAAATTTCATTTTCCATAAAAATTTAAATGACTTAACATTTATTAAATGTAAGCAAAACTTTGAGATGTAACACTAAAAAATAAAACTTGCGAACTTGTCCCCCTTCCCAAAGGTAAGAATGTTATTGGTTGCAAATGGGTTTACAAAGAAAAATTCAAATCTAATGGAGCCATAGAAAAATATAAATCTAGATTGGTTGCTAAGGGATTAAATCAAAAGGAAGGTGTTGATTGAAGAAAAATTTAGTCCTATCATCAAAATGAATAGAGTTAGAATTATTCTTTCTTTGACAACTAGTCTTGAATGACATGTTCATCAAATGGATGTTAAAAAAGCTTTGTTAAATGGAGATTTAGCTAAAGAAATATACATGAATCAACCACCTAATTTTGTAGATGAACAACATCATCACCTTGTTTGTAGATTAAATAAATCACTTTATGGTCTAAAAAAAGCACCAAGAGCATGGAATGAAAAGATAGACAAATACTTTCAGCTTCATGGATTTAAAAGGTGTAGATCCAATCCAAATCTTTATGTCAAGAAAGTGCAAGATGTGATTATTATTGTTGCATTTTATGCACATGATTTACTCATTGTTGGGCTGAATATTGGGATAATCAACAATTTAAAATCAGAACTTAAAAGGGCATTTCATATGAGTGATTTGGGAGAATTAAACTATTTTCTTGGTTTACAAGTTTGCAGACTACATGATGGACTGTTCCTTTGCCAATTATAATATGCTTTAGATATTTTAGAAAAGTTTAACATGCTAGCATGCAAGCCAACTTCTACTCCCTTTCAGTCTGGAATCAAGCTTACTAAAGAATATACTTCCAAGAGGCTAGATTCTACTTTATACAGATAACTTGTGGGTAGCTTGGTTTATCTAACTCATTATAAACTAGATATTTGTTTTACAATTAATCAAGTATTGAGATTTATGTAGGAACCTAAAAAAAGTCATTGGTTGGCTGCAAAATGGATACTACGGTATGTTCATGGAACAATACACTATGACATCCACTATGGCCATAAGTCCTTAATTTATTTGGTTGAATTTGTAGATTTAGATTGGGGAGGTGATATAGATGACAAATAAACTACATGCAGTTATGTTTTTTAGCTTGGATCAATCCCTAAATTACATGGAGTAGAAAAAAAAACAACTACACCATTGTCTTCATCTAAAGTAGAATATAGAGTAGCAAAAGAAGCCGAAAAAGAAGCAGTTTGGATTTAAAATCTTCTATTTGAGCTTTGTTTTTCCTGATGTTTTTCTACTACTTTATATTGTGACAATAAAAGTACCATATAGGTTGCCAACAATCCAATTTTTCATTCCAAAACAAAACATATTGAGCTTGATGTTCACTACATACGAGATCTTGTTGAAGAAATATTGTCAATCTACAATATTGTCCAAGTGAAGAAAAAACAACTGATGTATTTACTAAGAGTATGACTGAAGCCAAATTTTTTAAATTATGAAAAATGCTTGGTATGTTAGAGGTGAACATTAAGGGGGGATAGTAGTACAATGTTCCCCTCTCCTTTGTATCTTCCCCTCTTCAAG
This sequence comes from Sequoiadendron giganteum, assembly GCA_007115665.2. Classification (NCBI taxonomy): domain Eukaryota; kingdom Viridiplantae; phylum Streptophyta; class Pinopsida; order Cupressales; family Cupressaceae; genus Sequoiadendron; species Sequoiadendron giganteum. The sequence goes on from CM021100.1 coordinate 450,534,374, forward strand.
TTGTATTTTTCTTGTAATATTCTATTCAATCTTAAGGTGGGTTATTAAGGAATAAGATTGTCTAAAAAAGTTACAAGATGTTTCTAGAAGAGCTAGAATCTTCTAGAAGCTAGAAGCAACTAGAAGTTATTCAAGGAAAAGAACATTCCAATTTTAGAGTTCTCTATAATATTAGAAGTTTCTAGATCTTAGAGGCTCCAAGTAGAAATATGAACAACACTACTATTGAGGTAAGTTGTTGGATTGTATGTAAGCAAGTTAGATCAATATAATTTATTTCACCTATTTCAAAATTGTTTTATGCTATGTTTTGCCCTATTTTCCACTATTATTTTATTATTTGGGCCTATTCTTACACTAAAGAATCTTCAATAAATCCATTTTGTGCATAACTTGCAATCATTGCAGTCAACGAGACCACATTTTTTGAGTAATTCTGCCAAACAATTCACATGCCTTGTCTATTCTTTTGCATTTAGCATACATGTCTGTTAGAGAATTTGCAACTATATTATCTGCTTAAAATCCCCTTTGCATTATTCTTTCATAGATCTCCATACCCTACTCCAAAGCGCCCATTTGGCATAGGTTGGCAGGACATTGACAAAAATTGTGGAGTTAAACTTTATACTCATCAATTGCATTTGCTTAAAAATTTCTAAATCCCTTTTAACAAATCCATTTTGTGCATACATTGCAATTATTGCATTCCATGAGACCAAATTTCTTTGAGGCATTCTATCAAAAAAATTGCGTGCCTTTTTCCATATGTCCACATTTTGCATACATATCTACTAGGGTTGTTGCAACTAGAACATCTGAAAAATAATCTCCATCTTTTATGCTCTGATGGATATTCATACCTTGTTCCAAAGCTCCCATTTTGGCGTAGGGAGAGAGGTTAAGAGACATAACATAGAGAGGAGTTTCTGGTTCATAATTTCTGATCAGGTAATATTCTTCTACTCTTGCATACTATTTAGGGAGTAACTAGAATTCATTTGGACTGGTAATTATTTGGATAAAAAAGTTTCCGAGCACTAAAATATATGCTATTCAAAGGATATTATAACAAAGTCATTTGCAAAAAGGTTGACTAAAATCTGATACCCAATATCTTATTATGTTCAAAATTAGATTAATTTTATTACAAGTCCATGGTGATCCTGAAAAAAAACCTTATCATCGACATATTTAAGTCTTTGTAATTCTACTCAAATTTTAAACCCAACCAGACCCACATTCAATGAACTTTTTGTATTCAGATGCCAACCTAAATTTCAGATGGTCCTTGCCTTTAACTTTCCCTAAGTTGTTGATCACAAGAGGATCTTGCAATGTTTGAGAAATTGGTTAAAAATAAATATTAAATAGTTTATCTTTGCACAGGCTAATGCAAGTTGCCTCCAAACTGCTCAATTTGTAAGCTTCCATTAATTTATTTTCTTTGTATTTGTGTATTGCAACAATATTTTCATGTTCCTTGGTATTTTTTAAATATTTTTTTCAAATAAAATAACAAAGGTTTTAATCAGGGTTCCTCATTTGTATAACCATGGATGAAGAAAGCCAAAGAGGCAGTATCTTAAAAAAAAACATTAATTGGTTTATAGGTATGAATTATGGCCAGAGAATAAGTGAGAGTATCAAAATGCTATTGAAATTTCCTTGATCACCAATAAAATTTTAGAATCCTTAATAAGATTAACTACTTTGAAAATGAGTGAGATACTCCCAAATAGTTCATCAACAACCAGTATTTCATTGTTGATTCTCAAAAGCTCCTCCTAGAGTTGTGCTTGTCAATGTGTTATAACAACATACACTTAAGAAAACATGAGTTGTAGATCAGATAAACATCACATGCCAACAGTAGAATGAAAACTTAAAAATAATATATTATAATTATAGTTCACAATGGTTTTCTACATTAACCACTGAATAGGTTTTGATGTGATGGCAAGACAGGTCGAAAAATATTTCTTATTGACTTGCTTCGGTAAAACAAAGGGTCTGTACCTCATTTGTTTCATCTTTTGTATTGGTCCTTGGACTCTATATTTCCCATGTACAATCAAATTTTGTCACCCTCAAACTTGTGCTTGATGTAGTTTCGATCATGTCTTTGCTTCTGCCTTTCTTAACTTGCTTTCAACTTTTGAGATGTATTACCTGTTTCACAAAAAATCGTTAGCCTTGGCGGTTTTTATTTTATCTTCGCGGCTATGCCTTATTTTTAATCGCTCACCACCTTCGGCGTGTTCCACGTGGCTTCCTCTCAAAGCTTTTTATTTCCACATCGCTTCACTTTTGTCGGGCTCCGTCTGCGTGACGCATGGCTTTCTCTGGCCGCTTTCCAAATTGGGCCCACCATGCAGTTACTATCTTTCGGAATCGCCCATGTGGCTTCCTCTCAGAGATTTTCGCTAGGCATCCCTTGTTCTTTTTTCCAGCCCCTGTCTGCTCGATGCGTGGTAGTTTCTTGTGTGCCGGTTATATGAGAGTTGCTGCTGCATTGCTTGTACTCGCTTGTTGCCACGTTTTCTTCTACAGTGCCACATGTTCATTTATGTTGCTGCATGGTTTTCTGTTCCCTACAGCAGAATTTCTAGTGCGCTGCTGGGTGATTGTTCTTTTCGGTGGCGACTCGAGATGATCTGGGGCGTCGATTTTTGCTCACAAATTTATTTGTGTGGTTATTCAGGCGGTGGGCTGGCCTATATATGTGACCCTTTTTCTCTTTTATTCTGGTTGTTGTTAAGTTGCTAAAGCTCCCGAGCACTGGGAAAAGCCTCTGTAATATTTTTATTAAACTTGAAGATTGCAGATTGTGCCAATCAATTACCCCTTTCTATTTTTCATGTATTTGATAAGACTGTTAGTCTGTGCTGTTACTTTCCTATAATGTATGAATGCCTGTTCTTCAGCTTTTGTGATCTTTCATAGCTAAATAAATACAAATCATGTTTTTTAACTCCTTTGTGTTGGCTAAAGTTATGTCAAATTATGCTATGCAATTAGAAGGTGTTTGTTATATTTTAAAGTGATTTTGAGAAAATTTACTTAATAAACAACATTTTGGTGGTTCAGGCATTTGCATCTAGCACCGTGCTTTGGTAAATTTGTCTATGATTTTGGCGCATCGCCTGTAGTTTAGATTTCATATTTTTCTATCTTTCTAACCCTTTACCTCCCCACTAAACGAAGATCTAGCTTCGATAAAACCCCAGAGGTCACTTAGCTAGCACACTATGTCCGCCAATAGCTAAGTTTCCCATAAGACTGCTGCTACTTGCAAAATACTGCGTCAACAGTTCTTTTTCTGGCACGCCTGGTGGGACACAAACTAGCATGTTCGCTTGATCTTATAAGTGTGTATGAGCCATCAACCTGTAACTAGGTCGCAGACTGTAAGATTCCCTAGCCAGCGTGTACCACCCTTAGTTTCTATGTACTCGAGAGGTCGGCGAGGTAGTCCTTCACCTCCTCCGTCTCCTCCTTCTCCGTCGTCACCTACTTCTCTGCCGTCGCCTACTTCTCCACCATCACCTACTACTCCTGCACCTATGGTCGCTAGAAATTATGTAGCTTGGGACACTGGTAGTCCTTTAGTAGCACCTATGCCTCCTGTAGTATGGGCCTCGATCCCTGCTTCCACTCTAAAATCTATCCCTAAGTATTCTGGGGATGAGTCGAAGACACTGACGGAACACCTGCAAGATGTGGCAGACGTATGTCTGGTACATGGTGTGTCAAATGAAAATGTAGCTCTCAGATTGCTTGCCGCATCCTTTCAAGGAAAGGCGCTGAACTTGTATAGGACTCTTAAGGCTAATACTATTGCTATTTGGGACCAGCTCGGAACCCTATTTTACGAGCGTTTTTTGAACATTGGTGATAAGTCTTCACTGTATCATCAACTGACAAACATAAAGCGAGCTCCTTATGAAGCTCTGCTTGATTTCAATGCATGGTTCCATTCGACCTGATAGAGAGTGCTTGTTGGTAGTCGACCACCCCTGGATTTGGCGTTCATGTTCTACTTGAAGTCCATCGACCCTGATATTTCCATGATGCTACATGCTCTTGGCGGAGAGACTCTTCCTGATGCTTATGCCTTGGATGTCATTGCGAAAAATAACTTGATTGCTGCTGGAAAGTTGGGACCGAGACCCATCATGCCATTGTTTCCTGAGTGCAACATTGCAGAAGACAAAGTTCCTTCGACCAACATGCCTGCAACTCCTACCCAATCTATGTACGTGTATCCCAGAGTGGCTCCAAGTGCAGCTCCGATTGTGGCTCCAGTGCCTAATCCCTTGGTTGCCGAGATGAATGAGATGAGAGAACAAATGTGGTCCATGACTAATGAATTGACTACCATGAAGCGACAACAATATAGCTACCAAAAATTGACATACCAAAATTATCAAGGCGAAAAGGCTCCGTACCAATCAAATTAGTGGCAAGATAGATCACGCGGAAATACTCAAGCTCCATCGAATAACCAGGTTGTTCCGGTGACCCTGCCGATGCAGATCGTCCATCCTAGTTCAAATAAAGAGCTAGTTGCTGGACAAAACAACTTAGCCGAAGATGCCAATTCATGGTGTTTTCCTTGTAACGATGCTCACATGCTGAGAAATTGTCTGCGAGGATATTTGCAACAAAAGATCGTGGACCAACATAGCCAAGGCAGTGCACCTGATCCCAAAAACCAATCATATGCCTCTAAGTAGATGGAAAATGCAGTCCTCACTGCTCAAATGCAAGGGATGTCCATTTAGCAAGAGTCAGATATAGTTCCAGACCAAACACTCTTTTCATGGATGGAAGGAGAAGAGTCAGCATTTCCAAATGACTTTCCTGTAACTTAGATGCCATGAGTACAGTCTGATTACAACATGCGTTCAAAGCGGAGACTCACCAAAGAATTCACATCTCCACCAACTAATGCTTCATCTCAGCCGACGCCTAGTCCGTCGGCAAGCCTGTCGTCAGTCCCACAACAGACTAACATGGCTCTTCCCAGTCCTCCGAATCCGCCCCCTTTGAAGGAAAAAGGCTCCTATGACCATCTCGAGTGTTGCCAAATAGCCAGACGTACCAGCTGCGAGGCTAACACCAACTGTGAAAACTAAAGAGAAAGCAACCGTGACTCATCAGTCATGAGCGCAGTTCAATGTGGTGGAACAACTAAAGAAGTCTTCTACCAACGCTTCTTTGTGGGATGTCCTGGCTATTCCGGAGTAGAAGGTGGTATTACAAAAAGCATTGTCAGGAGAGGAAGATGCGAAGGTGCCTAGTCAACCCAATGAAGAAAAAATATCCAGGTCGGACCTGGATAAAGTGCTAACAAATCAACCGAAAGAAAAGCTCGAAGCCGGAAAAGAGAGTAATCCTAAACCTAAGCCTTTCTTTCTAACACTTATCATTGGCGACAAGCTGTTACATAATTGTATGATCGACTCTTGTGCTAGCACCACTGTCATGCCTAAGCAAGTGGCTGATACCTTGGGTTTAAAATATGAGCCTCTTAATAAGGGAGTCATTCAACTAGACGAAAATAAAGTTGATACCATCGGGGTAATCAAGGGATTGCCTATGACATTGTCTTCTTGCCTTAGTATCACTAGTATCTCTGTAAATCAAGATACTGTATTCATTGATATTCCTCCTCTCTTTGGGATTTGTTTGTCCCGAGAGCTCACAACAAATGTTGGAGGATATCTAGCACTGGACTGGTCACACTTGATCTTGAGGACCGAACATGGAGCCAAGATGAAGCTACTGTCAGAAACTTTGCATTTCGAACATGTTGCTGATGAGGCTTTGGTCAACTTTGAAGTGACACATACTTCAAATACCCAGGAAGAGAGGTTCAATGTGGAATTTCTGGAAGAAGAAGAGGCTACTGGCTCCTAGACGGAGGATGAAGAATTTTTTTTGAATGAGTTTATAGATATAGACCCTTTTGGGAATTATCACGCAATTGGACTCAGGCCTTATGTCATACATGAGGAAGGGCAGTCTATGCCCAGAGTTATGAAGGAGTCTGAAGGTGAAACACCCTCAGAGTTATGGAATTTGCACTTTGATGGAGCGAGATGCAGAGTCGGAGTTGGAGCAGGCATATGCTTGACATCTCTATCTGAGGAAAAGACCTTGAGGTCTTACTACTTCTAGTTCGTATGCTCAAACAACGAAGCCGAGTATGAAGGTCTTGTCCATAGTTTGAGCCTTACAGAAAAAATGGGTGCAAAGAAGATAAGTGTGTTTGGAGATTCGGAGTTGGTGGTCAACCAAATCTGAGGAATTTTTGCTACAAAGAATGTCCATATGCAATCCTACTAACATAGAGTCTGGGATCTTATTGACAACTTCGAGGCATTTAATATTCAGGCTATACAAAGAGAATAGAACTCCGAAGCCAACTGGATGGTGACTATCGGAGCTTAGTTTGAGCCGGCCTCCGAGTTATTGAAAAACAAGCATGTGGTGAGAGTAATTGTAAGACCCGCTATTCCAAACAATAATTAAGATTGGTAAGTGTTCGATAGCGATGCTCATATTGCATCATTTCTCTAGTCATCTGGGGAATTCGCTGATCAGTTGCAGCCAAAGATCGCCAAAGCTTATGGGGATCAAGTTATCTAGTTGAAATCCAACAAGCTTCCGAGAGCCTTAGTCACTCTGGAGAGCTTGTTTGATTTCGATGATGCAACAAGAGACAAAAAGGAAGCTCGCAGTTGACAAGGGTGACTACACCAATTTGTATATCAGAGAAGACAAAAAGCTTAAGGTTGAGAAGGAAGTATCTCAGAAGAATAAAGATAGACTAAGGCACTTTTGTGAGGAATATCTGAGTGTAGTAGCCTGGTCATATGATGATCTTAAAGGATACGACCCCTGGATTATTGAGCATACAATTGAGCTATCGGAAGGAGCGAAGCCGGTTCATAAAAAATAGAGGCCTGTGAACCCAAAGATAGAATCTCTTATGTCATAGGAATTGAATAAATTGATTGCTTCCTGAATGGTGTTTCCAATCAAAGACAACACTTGGGTATGAAACCTAGTACCAGTCTAGAAGTAGAATGGAGACATATGACTGTGTGTAGACTTTCGAGACTTGAATAGAGCATCCTTAAAGGATCATTACCCCCTGCCTTCAATGGAGGTAATTCTACAAACCGTAGCTAGTTCTGAAATGTTTTCAATGTTGGATGGCTTTTCGGGATATAATCAGATTCAGGTAAAAGAAGAAGACCAACACAAAACAACATTCACCACAAAGTGGGGAACATATGCATATGCCAAGATGCCTTTTGGACTCTCGAATGCCAGAGCCACTTTTCAGAGAGCCATGGATATTGCCTTTAAGGATTTAATCCATAAAATTATACTTATCTATCTGGATGATTTGACAATATTTTCAAAATCTGCCGATGATCACTTTGATCATTTAGAGCTTATCTTCTAGAAGTACTAGGAATTCGGGATTTCTTTAAACTCGAAGAAATGTGTGTTCAAAGTTCCCCAGGGAAAGCTATTGAGGTATGTTTTCTCAAAGGAGGGCATTTCCATTGATCCTGAAAGAGTTGATGCAATTCGAGAACTTCCGTTACCCGTAAACAAGAAGGGAGTCCAATCATTTCTAGGTAAGGTCAACTTCATTAGCCGATTCATTACAGATATTGGAGGGATCGTTCAGCTGATTACCTTGATGCTTAAAAAAGACTAGACTTTCAAATGGACGGCGAAGGCCAGAAAATCTTTTGAGCTTATAAAGGAGGCTATTTCTTTTGCCCCTATATTAGTCAACCTAGACCTATCAAAAGATTTTATCATGTATATTTTTGGTGGTGGCAACAGTATTGCCACTGTGCTTATGTAAAAGGATGATGAAGATAAAAGGGAGTCTCCTATTGATTTCTACTCACACACCTTAAAAGAGTATGAGGTAAAGTAGAATTTTGTAGAAAATTAGTCTTTTTCCATTGTGAAAAGGCTTAAGAAGTTTCGACACCTGATATCATATAATAAGGTGATTGTTTGTGTACCGCATCCTAGTGTGTGGGAGTATATCATGGAAGGAGAAATCATAGAGAAAAGGGCTAATTGGATTACCAAGATCCTAGAATATGATATTGAAGTCAGACCTGTCAAGACTGTCAAAGGAAAGGGACTATGTGAGTACCTCGCTGAAAACAGTGAAGCAGTGATAGAGTTTGAAGCTCCAGAACCTATGTTACTGAATGAAGAAAGCTCTTAGGGTGACTGGCTAGAGGATAGAATGAACTTCATGCAAACAAGAAGGTATCCGATCAATCTCCCTTCTTTTAAGAGGCGTTTCTATCATTTACAAAATAAAAATTATGTTCTCTTGGAAGGTGTAATTTTCAAAAGAAATTTTAATGGCATCCTGCTAAGGTGTGTAAATAAAGAACATGCCAAGAGAATATTGGATCAATACCACAATGGCCTAGCTGGAGGACATTTTTCTGCAAGGACTACAACAATTAAAATAATATGTGCTGGTTACTTTTGGCCAACACTTTTCAATGATGCATTTTCATTAATAAAGTTTTGCAATGAATGTCAGTTTTATGTTGGAAAGAGAAATAATGCTGCTATGCCATTAAGGCCTATAGTAGTAGAGGAACCCTTTGCTCAATGGGGTCTAGACTTCATTGGGATGATTAACCCTTTCTCCTCAGCTGAACACAGGTGGATATTGACAGCAACAGACTACTTCACCCGGTGGGAAGAAGTAGTGCCATTGAAGAATGCAACGGAAGTAGAGATTGTTAACTTCTTGGAGGAGTTGGTAGCCAAATTTGGCCCGCCAAAAACAATCATTTTCGAAAATGCCAAAACTTTCCTTGGCTCGAAGATGAGCTAGTTTGCATTAAAGTATGGAGTTTTCCTAAAAACCTCTTCCAACTATTATCCCCAGGGAATGGCCTCACGGAGTCTACAAATAAAAATCTCATCAAATTAATCAAGAGGATAGGCTCAGAACACCAGAGGGAGTGGCATCAGAACCTCTTGACAATGGTGTGGGCGGATCGTATCATGCCTAAGCAAATACTAAAGACATCTCCTTATGGGATGGTGTACGGGAAGGAGGCATTGCTGCCTATCGCCATGGAAATACCTGCCCTGCAGTTGCTTAAATCTCCAGAGATTGAAAAAAATGGAGCAATGGAGGTACGATTTTATGAGCTACTCGAGGTTCAGGAGAAGAGAGAGCACACCCTTGAGGTGATGAACAGCTGCCGACAGGTGGTAAAGAAGCGGTTTGATAAAAAGGCATCAGATCAAGAGCTACAACGTGGGGACTTGGTGCTCAAGTTCAATGAGCGTGGAGCAAAGCCCGATAAGCACAGAAAATTCAACAGTCTCTGGGAAGGGCCTTTCAAAATTGTCCAGTGTAAACAGTTCAAATATTTCGAGTTGGAAGACATGGAAGGTAATGCCTTAAGTATTCCAGTTAATGGAATACATCTTAAGAAATTTAATTAGTTCTGCCTATGTGATGGCTTTGTAAATTGTAAATATGTAATTATTTTTCCCTGTTTTTAATTTTTGGGTCTTCTCAGTGCTTTATAAAATAACAACAGTAGTATAAGAAATAGAAGAACATTGTAAATGAGCCAAGATATGAAAAAAAGAAGTATTATATATTATGACCGAAACATTTACATTACATAAGATAGGGGCCAGTGGCCTTGTATCGAAATATATACATATATCTGCTAAGAAGCGGAGGTTGGAAAAAGGGAAAAAGAAAAATTGGGGACTAACTTGGTTCTCAGATTCTCAAGCATTGGACAAACTAGCAATGGTAGCAACCGATGGCGCAAGGTGAGGGGACACCATTCTTTCGAAGTCCTTGTACCACTGGAGGTTTCAGAATGGTTCGATGTAATGTACTTGCATGAGGAAAAAGCAGTTGGCATGGACCTTGGCGTGATGCTCTTCATGAGTCTCTAACTCAAAGCCAAAAAGGAAGGGCCTGGTTGGCACGGGTCCTCCATGCAGCAGCAGCCAATGCAGGTTGCTAACAGAGGGGACCCCACCATCAAATTTGATGGCACACACTATTAGCTTCGATTCTTTGAGGTGGTGCCAAGGGAAGACTCGCTTTGTTAGATTTAGGATCTTGCGTTTGGAGACATTGATATCCAGCAGTGAGGCGACAAAGTGAGAACAAATGTTGGTGTTGACCCGGTATTGTTCCTCATATTCCATGCAGTCCTTGCCAAGAACCCATTTGATCGCTTTCACATATAACAGGTTTTTTATGCCTGTCATGCACTTCAAGCGCCTACACCTAATTTTTCCTAGGAAAGCAACTTGAGTCTTTTTTATAGACTAGTCTAATTGGCATCTCCATGCTGCTTGCTACTCTAGCTAGAAAATGAAAATTTCTAAAATAACTAAAGCTTGCTAAGCAAAGAAAGATAGAAATAGTTGTGATTTGCAATGCTGCTAATGGCCCTATTTATAGACTGGCTAGGGTTCACCTGATGAGGCAAGCCATAATTATGACAGAGGCAAAGGGGTGTTGCCAAGCCTCGATTTTCAGTGCCATGATGTGGGAAGTGATGAGAATAATCAAGTACAGTTGCAACTTGCTTTGTTCAAGTTGCCGAATTCAGTAAAGATAGGCCAGTGTCAGCATAAGGAGCTGCCGTCCCATTTGAATCAAGGAAAATCTTTTAAGTAGGCTGTTGGGTGATGCGCCCAAGTACAATCAGGAAAATTAGTAACTGCAAAAGAGCTTACGAAAGATGTGGCAAGGTTCTTGGTCTGTTGTCCAAGAAAAGTTAGGCGCCACCTCACGTGAAGTCATGTCTCTTAAATATGGAGAGCAATTTGGCAGGTTGGCGATCTCTTTGCATGCATGAAAAGCTGGTGATGCATATAGCAACTAAATGTGAAAGGCTGGTACGTACACTCGCTCAACTATTTTTCATGAAAATCAAAAATCAGGTTGAGCATGCAAAGCACCTTTATTGTGAAAGTTATCAAAAGATAAAATGACTAAGTCATTCATGAGAGAGAAAGAGTTTTTCAAAAGCTAAGTCATTTGTGAAGTCTGCGAAAGTTCTTGCGAATACAGAGAAAATGGCTGAGATTGCAGAGAGTTCAACACCAGCCCTGGCTCTAGAGAGTATAAACGAACAAAGATTAAAGGCACCCTGTGTGGATATCTACATCCAAGAGTCTTATACTACTCCAGGCATCCCAATAAAGCCATGTTGGCCCTTCACTAGTCAAGTGGACCAGAGGACGCTGAGGACGGTTCCTCATAGAAACCAAGCTGTAGTATTAGAGGATTGGGATAATGTTTCAGATCCTGAGTTATCTTAGAATCCCAAGAGCCTTAGGGAAGCGACATGTGAGAGAATGAAGAAATTATCAGACTCCTTCTGCAAATGTCTATGGGATTGTGGGCTCCCCCAATATATGGTTCCCCTGGTACATCATTGCCCAGAGGTTGTGGCAGCATGCGCGACAAACTTCAACCCTTAGACTGGAGTAATAAGTGGTCTTAATTTGAGGGTAATCATCAGCCCCGAGGCTCTTTAGGATATGCTATGCATCCCTCTCCCCTTGACCTAGAATGTTGAAATTTTTGACATAAAAATGATGCATGATAAGTGGGGAATGCTCAAAATGGCGCCACAGTTTTACCACATGGAGACTGCTCAACCGACAAATGTTTCAAGACCACCCAAATTTCCATTTAATCTTGGTGCTTTAAAAACTGGGTCTTCTTTTATTTGTTCTATGTTGGCACTGGTGTGTGGTCTAGATACAGACAAGAAGGTCTTTGAGTTTCAGATGTGTCTTAGCTTTATGTTGAAAAGGAACAACATGCCTCTGATTCTAGACTTTGCGAAGGTTATTAGTGATGGGATGAAATAACAGCTGGAAGACTTCCAGGTCGGTTCTAGATTCAAGTATTCCTCTTTCTTGGCCTACTTAATATTGCATCAAAATCCAGACTATTTCAAGACATTTATGTCTAGCTATTTTTCGACGAGATTGGCAAAAGGAAGTCAGTTTCGACATGGACTTTTGTCTTGTCGAAAACTTTTGATTACTATGCATTTTCGGATTCGTTCTTAGCCCCAACTTTGCTGGCTTTGGATAGATCTGGGATCAACATATCCACGCACTTGTCACCAAGACAAAAATTCTGGTTGGGAAATCTCGTGCCACCCTGCGATTGGTTCTTTGGCACAAATTTCACTATTCTCCACATGCAAGGTTTCACCCGGGAACCCTTCCGACTCCCACACTTTCTTTCTGATAGAGTGCTGGCCTTGGAAGTGTTGAGGCAGCTATGTAATATCGATAATGATTACTGGGGAGGAAAGAATTTAATCTCCTATTTGATACTACCGGTCATGTTTGGATCCATGTCGCTAGTCAAGAAAAGGACTTCGAAGATTAATACTTCAAAGATTTTGTACTCAAATTTGGATCATCTTGGGTTGGTGGTTATAAATGACACTTGGCAATACAACCCCATAAATAATTTATCGAAGGGTGGCATAAGAATCCCACATCAGCCTCGATTATTCTGGGACCCTCGGAGAAATGTTGAAGAGGGGAATTTAAGGTTATATGTAGGCCTTGAATATTTTCCTACTAAGGACAAGCAACCGCCGTGGCTGAAATTTTACTACATAGCAGGGAAGCCCAACCCAAATCAGAAGATCAACTAGTCCCTGTGTAGCCAATTGAATAAGCTCAAATGGAAGCTCGAGAAAATTTGAGACTTTTGGATATACCAATAGGAGATTAAGGCAACCGACAAACTTTACGAAGAGGTGGCTCTTCATGACATCTGGGAGAACGTGCATCTAGATGCAGAAAGGTCTCCGAACCCTTCAACGTTGGAGCAACATTATAAGAAGGGAAGGACTGCCACGGAGCCCAGAGAAGAGGTAGCTCAAAATTCCCCTGCCGCTGAAGAGGGTCCAACACATGAAGAAGATGCAGGTAAACAGCCTGTGCAACATGAGGATTTTTCAAACACACAAACATCAGAGCTATCTAGCTCCTCTAAATTAACCAAGAAGAGGCCAAGGACTACTAATCGTAGAAGGCAGGTCATTGTGGACCTTGAGGATTCTCTAGATGAAAAGTGGCCACAAACAAGAGGATCCGACGGAGAGGAAGAGTAGAAGCTGGAGGAAGCGGTTGTATCGTCTTTAGCTCCTCACGAGCCTCAGGTATCATTTCGTCCCTTTTCTCTTTCTACTATGTCTCTGGTCTCTTCTTCGTTTTCCCTAGCTTTTTCATCTGCACCAGCTTTCTCTATTGTTGGATTCCTGGGCAATCGAGTCCTTCCCCTCCTGGTTTCCCATTTTCATCCTCTGCTTTTTATCCCTTACCTGGAGCACAATTTGGCATCAGTCCTGGGCTCATGAGCCAACAATTTTTATCCCTGAGGCCCAGCCCTTCAGTTGGCACTTCCCCGACCTTTCCTTATATTGCATTATCATCCTCTCTAAGTGGCCAATTCATTCCACCATTCTCCTCGACCATTATTACAAGGCCTAGCAAAACCATTGATGCGTTGAGTACGCTATCTTTCCCGCTAGCAGTCCCTTTTGAGTTTCCTTTTGTTGGTGGACTGGGTATCCTTTCCTAGGAATATTTCTCTCAGGTGGAGGCAAATAGGAGCGCCTGAACTAGCTGAATTCAAAAGAGGAGACAAAAGGATGCAGGTAGGCAGACAAAGCCTCTCTTGCAAACCATGTTCAACGAGAGCCATAATTCGTTGATGTTTGCAAAAATCACTCCCAACGTGATTAAACCAGTAGGAGAAATTCTACCAAGTGATTACTTTGTCAACGCCATTGGGCTAGAGTTGCAGCAGGCTCGTCCATGAGATAAGGTCGAGCTGATGGAAGAGACTCAGAAGATGGTAACTACCGATTACCTCAAGCTCAATCGCCAGGCAAGGAAAAGGGAGGAGCAGATATCAGAGCTAAAAGGAAAGGTTGATATCTGGGTGAACAAGTAAAAAGTCCAAGAAAATGAGTTAAGCCACCTGGAAAAGGAAAGGAGTGCTTTTGAAAGCCAAATCAAGGAGCTGCAGGTTATGAGCGCCAAAATCATCCCGACCCTCTAGCATGAGGTTGAATAGAGCTGAGCGAATGAAGAAAGGCTCCGTGCTGAGTCCACACAACTAAGTGAAGGTATGAAGGAGCTCCGACAGAGCACAAGTGATGAGATAAATGAAATGAATGCCACTTTAGAGTCAAAGATTCATAAGACAAAGTGGGTTGAATTGGTGCTGGAGGAAAAAAAAAAGGAAATTTCCACTCTAAGGGAACAAGTGTCTACATTGGACATAATCTTATTAGAGCTAAAGGTGGACTTGAGCAGCAGAATAGCGGAGTTGGATATTTTGAAGATCCAACCTCTTGCACCACAGATGAGCTCGTTGGAGATTGCCAAGGAGTTATATGCATCATATTGGGATAAAGTCAAAGCATTATGCCTTACTCTGCAGCCCACCCTAAAATTTATGGCATAGGAGGCCAGCCTATGCGAAACAGTCAGTGAAACAATCCAGCAGATACAGGAGGTGACTTCTGATAAGGTTCTGGAGGCCAAGATTTTGTTGGGAAAATTGTATACATCTTCCGATGAGGCTCTGAGTGGCATAGGTATTGAGGACCAAACAACGGCGGCCATGGGCGTAAGCATCCTCATTTCTATGCATGAGGCTGCCCAACAAGTGGTAGAATGCAGGGCTAGGTTGAACTAAGTTACCAGTGACATCCGAGCAAAATTTTCTTGCTTAACTCAGAGAGGCCTCCCTTCGCCCTTCATTGCAGATCAGGCGGTAGCAGGTGATGAACAAATTGTTGCAAAGATCGAGGAGAAGAAGTAGGACCTTTCTGTTTTCCAATCTTTTGATTAGTCTCTGAATGCTGAGAACATTGAAGGTATCGTGCATCAGTTGGCGCAACTCTTCTTCCTGTTGGAATTAGAGACAAAAATCTTTGGCGGATTGCCTTTCAAGGCAATTATCGATCTCAAGTTCGCACATGAAAATCTGTGATCTCTCTCTGCGCCATCAAACAAAGTCTAGACCGGTCTGCAGGCTGCCCTCTTGAACTTGTGAGCAATGTTGGGATGCTAAACCAAGGTTTCTGAGGTTCTTCATTTCGTAGGCGAAATGTCCCTATGAGTCACCAAATTGTTTCACAAAAAAATGCTAGCCTTCGCGGTTTTTATTTTATCTTCACGGCTGTGCCTTATCTTTAATCGCTCACCACCTTTGGCGTGTGCCAGGTGGCTTCCTCTCAAAGGTTTTTGCTTTTCCATATCGCTTCACTTTTGTTGGGCTCCATTTGCGTGACGTGTGGCTTTCTCTGGCTGCTTTTCGAACTGGGTCCACCATGCAGTTACTATTTTTCAGCATTGCCCACGTGGCTTCCTCTCAGAGCTTTTTGCTAGGCATCCCTTATTCTTTTTGCCAGCCCCCGTCTTCTCGACGCGTGGCAGTTTCTTGTGTGCCAGTTATATGGGAGTTGCTATTGCGTCGTTTGTACTCACTTGCCACCATGTTTTCTTCTGTGGTGCCACGTGTTCGTTTTTATTGCTGCATGGTTTTTTGTTCCCTGCAACGACATTGCTGGCGCACTGCTAGGTGATCGTTCTTTTCAGTGGCGACTCAAGATGATCTAGGGCGTCGATGTTTGCTCGTGAATTTCTTTCTCTGTGGTTATTTAGGCGGTGGGCTGGCCTATATATGTGGCCCTTTTCTCTTTTATTTGGTTTTTGTTAAGTTGCTAAAGCTCCCGACTGGGAAAAACCTCTGTAATATTTTTATTAAAATTGAAAATTGCAGAATGTGCCAATCAATTCGGGCTTTCTGTTTTTCATGTATTAAGACTGTTAGTCTGTGCTGTTACTTTCCTATAATGTATGAATGCATGTTCTTCAAATTTTATGATCTTTCATATCTAAATAAATACAGATCATGTTTTTTGACTCCTCTGTGTTGGCTAAAGTTATGTCAGATTATGCTATGAAATTAGAAGCTTTTTGTTATGTTTTAAAGTGCTTTTGAGAAAATTTACTTAGTAAACAAAATTTTGGTGGTTTGGGCCTTTGCATCCAGCACTGTGCTTTGGTAAATTTGTCTATGATTTTGGTGCAATGCCTGTAGTTTAGATTTCATATTTTTCTATCTTTCTAACCCTTTAAATCCCCACTAAATGAACAACCCATTTTGATAAAACCCCAGAGGTCACTTAGCTAGCGCACTATGTCCCCTAATAACTAAGTTTCCCATAAGACTGCTGCTACCTGCAAAATCCAGTGTCAACATTACCCATGCACACACTAGGCTTTTCTTAGCCATGTCAACCTTTGAGTCAACATTTAATTGCATTTCTTGTGACTATCTTGATATAACATTAAGTGGGTGTGGAGGTAAATAACCATAACATTTTCTCAAATGGTGAATGGTTTGTTGAAGAATGTATGGCCCAATTAGGAAATACGCGTTGATAAATAGTTTGCATGATGAGTATACAATGGATCAATGGATTAGGAACTAGTTAAAGGAGTGAGAATATTATGTATAGTGAAAATAATCTATACATATCGAATAAGTAGATGAAATGGGCAATAAAATGGTAAATTAAAGAAAAGGAGCGATAAATGTACTAGTAAAATGGTAAATGTAGTAAGTTATAGATTGGGTATGTAAATACAAAAAGAATGAGTAGGAGAGGACAAAAGTATACTGGGTATGTTGTGGTAAAGAGAGGCAGAGTTAAAAAAATATATATAAGAAGTGTATGTCAATAAGGTGTACCTAAAGAATATAAGATTCTAATTGTTAAAACATGTAAATAGAATGAATATGGTATAAGTGGGTTAATAGATGTAATACGTAAAGATAATATAGTAGTAGTATGAGAATGCAACATAAATATTATGTGATGGTATGTTATAAAGTATGTAAGAAAGTATAATTTGCAATTGTTTGATACAATGGAGAAATTATTACATGATTTATAATTGTTAATCAATAAATTGATAAACATTTAATTAAAAGTTGTAAATTGGGTTGAAAAGTATTGTCTCTAGAATATGTTCTTATTATATTGGTTATTATTCATTTGTAAAGTGAAGCATTTATTTAACTTGATTAAATAAAAAATATTTTGGATATCAAATTATAATTAATTATTACCTTGTATATCCTTTGGTATTGAATAGTAAAAATTTATAAATCTGTAAACCAAATAATTATTATTTGAATTGGGAATGGTTTATGTTGTTCATGAAGCTATGTCTAGCAAATGGTTTTTCATCATACAAAATGAGTGAATTTTTTTATCTCGTTAATGCTTAATAGATTTATTTCCTATAATCTTGCTATGCATTGTGGCATTGTTTGGCAAAGTAGGAGTATTTATTTCTACGATCCATATTTTACTAGTATATCCTTAACTAGGTTTTTGATCCCCGACTTCACCTCAATGGGTGGTAGTTGACGGTGAAACTATCTAGGGAAATGGGCTCTAGAAAGTGTTGCGTACCCACTCACATAGTTTTATAACTCATAGAATAGGTGCATATGATAAATTTGAGTAGATAATTGAGTTTAACATTTATCAATGTTATTGGGTTATGATTGCGTTAATGAAAAGTTGTATATTGAACTCGAGGGGAGATAGCCTTATTGTGAGTAACCAAGTATGAAATAGGAAAAGTCAAACTATGAAGCCTTTGCATGTACGTAGGCAAGGCCATTTGAGATGAGCCCCCGAGGCATAGGTCTGGCCCTTAGGTCTCGTCCTTCTAAGGTTTGCTTTTGGACTTATCATTCTCTATTGATGTTATACATACTCTATCTTTCCTTACAAATCTAGTTGTAAACTACGATATGATTTATCTAATTAAAGTAATGATATTGCTTATCTTGATGATCATGTATCTAACCATCCATTGATCTTATGTTTTTCATCTAGTTGTGTAGACACTTTGCAAGTACAGGTATTGGGAGAAAATAAATTACAATGTGATGGAATGCAAGGGGAGCATGAGTAAGTAGGAGGTATATCATGTTGATTGAAAGAGGTAGTCATTTATTGTTGTAAAAATTGACTCATTTCTATCTTGACTCTTAACTAAACAATATCGTCAAACACTTCATTAAATGAATGTATTAATTTTTTTTTACAAATTAATCAAGTAGGTGTAGATTAATTAGGTTGTGTTGTGTCCATCATGTATCTAAAAATTGGGCTTGACATTTGGTATTAGAGCCTTGGTTTCCACATTGGGAACTCTAGGGAACATTATGGTCCTAACTAGCTAGTGTTGTGTTTTATGCTAGTTAGTAGAAGAATCAAGGAAGGAAGTGGAATGTCTTAAATGAGTAATAAATATAATCTCTTTTAATGCCTTAAGGATTTTTTTTTGATCCGTAAGCTGTGGGGTAAGGGCCTACACGCTTTATTAAAACATAGAAAGAATAAATAAAATTACATAGAGTCTTCCCAATAGGAAAGAGAGGGAAAACAACACCCAGAAGAACCAAGAGAGGACGCAGAGTCCCAAAAACATAATATCAACTACAAAAAGCTAATCAAATATTGGGACCAAATTAAAAAAATGAAAAGGGCATGAGATCCCAAAAGGAGCCATTATTATTTTTTGTTGTTTCAAGAGAAGAGAGAATCAATGGTCCATTGAGTGCCCCCCTCAACAACTTCCATGCCTTCCATTTGAAGTTTTTGCACGCCAGTCTTCTTGCCCTTCCTCATCTAAGAATGACAATTCAGTTTAAGCTTGCTGCTTGGTGTTTGAGATATGCCAAGTTTCAAGGCTATTCCAAGATAATGTCGTCCTGAAAGAATCCATGGTTGGATTATCCAAATCATCCATAAAAGAAAAGGCACCATTAGAATTAGATCCATATGCATCCATTTCTAGAGAGACATCAAGTAGATCTATCTTGGACAACAATAATGGGAAGACGAGAAGGCTCTGGAGGAAGATTAGGTTCCAATCCTAAAACCTGATTAGAATCTTGGAACTTGCCTTGATTCTGCCATATGAAATTGGAATTGGGAGTGCCAAGATTTTTAACCCATTTTTTAGGCTGGAAAATCTCAACCCAACCCCACATTGGAGAGAGTAGGCCTCAACTTTGTGGCCCAACTTGTTGCAACAAAAAGAGCAAAAGGGAAAACCTTCAAAGTTTAAAAATTGAGTCCAAATACCAAAAAAAGAGTGGATTCGAATAGATTGAGGAAGAGGTTTTGAAATTTCGACCATGACACAAACCCGATAAAATCTGCTATCAGAGGCTTCCACTTCAAAATCTAGCTTAATGAAAGTTCCCAAAATTACTGATCAATTTATTGATAAAGTCCACCTTTCACAACACTAAAGGTAGGTTGTAGAGTCTGATCCAAATAGAGATATTTGTTATCTTAGTTGTGGCTGGATTGAAAAAGGGAGTCCAAGGAGTAAAGAAGAGGCCAAAATTGTCAAAAAACCATGGACCATTCTGAATCATGAAATTATAGTCATCATCAGTGCTGAAGGTGAGTAGAAAAAAGACAAAATCAAAAGACTCAATCCTTGGGATAGATAAATTGCTTCAAGTTGATTTTTCCCAATCGAGGATGGAATCGATGGAAGGATGCCTATGCAAACATCACAAAATCAAGGATCGACTGCCAATGTCTACGACGATTTCATCAATACATCCATCAGAGGAAAAATCTCAAAGCTTCATTTGAAAAACACACCTTTGAATCACCAAAAGAAAGAGTAGATCTGCTAGATAGATGGTCAAGTTTCTCTATGGGGGAGGAAGGCAAATTAAGTAGAGAATTAGGGCATGACAGAGAAGGGAATGCATTGTTAATCTACTCCAGACAAAAAGTAGAACAAGTATTATAAGGATTCATCCAAATTTTGCATGCAATTGTGATAGATAGATCCAAACCAGGGGGCACCAGGTCATTGCTAGGTAATGGGCCTGTCTTACCTAAAGGATAAAAACCTAGGTCATAAGGTGAATCCTAAGACAAAGATCACATGGCATAATGTTTTCGCCCCTCTCCAACCATAGCACAATGAGTTCCCTTCATGGTTCTAGTATGTTTTTTGCCCTTAGTGATTTTCTGAGTCTTCTCCTCACCCCAACATGACCTCCCAACCAAGCCATCTTTCAGGCCCTTTGCTTCACAAGCCGTTCAAGCACCAATACTCCCTTTGCACATCCTCGACCAAGAACTTTCAAACCATTAAAAATACCTTAATGAGTATTAGTTTCATTGATTGAATGATTTATTCTTGGATAGATTAACTAAACTTATGATGATCCTTATCTTGTTTGAGAGACTTATTAATGTCTTGTGAAGAAATTAATGAATTTCAATGTTTGTACAACTAGTTGTTATGTCGGGCATTCAACTATAGAAAAGGACTTGTGGATAGTGTACATAGTCTTTTTGATGCGTACCCTTGTTTAATAATCGTGTGACATTATGAATCTTAGGTGTTGTACATTATGGTGATCTCCTTGTTGAGTGTTGAATATGTATCTTATGTGTTATGTGTTGGGTTAAGGGTGTGGTGGACATCTAGAAGTTATATAAGTGTACCCCTTGTGAAAAATATGTGAAATGTGAATTTAGTGATAGAGATGGATGCCTAGTGATTGTGTTTGGATATGTTTGTGTATTCCCTAGTGTCAACCACTCCTAAGGTGGAAGAATCTGCTAGCATAATTAGGGGTCGAGTGGGTAGGAGAGGAACTTCATCATGACGTAGCCTATTTGGGGTGTGGTGAGCTATTGTGTGGCCCTCACTTCCTGGGGTAAGGTGAGTTACCATGGGGCCCTTATCTATCTGGGGGTGAGGAGAGTTACTATATGGCCCTCATTGTCATTTTGGAGCGTCTTCCCCCATCTCCCTTCTATGAATATGCTAGTGATTCATATGTGATACCATTACTAATTTAATATTCCCTTGTCTCTTTTGTTACCATCTGTAGACACCTAAATTTGACCCTTTCCACAAGGTCAAATTTATCCCTTTCATTAATCCACTTTATCCCCTTCATCTAACATTAATTAAATTATTTATTCAATTAATGCCCCCCTTTTCCTAATGTTCATAAGGTATTTAATTCAAATAATTAAATACTTTATACATGAGCCCACTTCATCTCTAAATTAAATAAATACAATCAATTTATTTAATTAAGTCAATTATCCTCTTCAATTTTAAATTCATTCTTTCTCTCTCCTTGTCACATCCTCCATAACCCTTTCACTAAGTTGGATGAATTTAATTAATCCTTCATTAAGGTGTGCATATCCTTAATTATGATTAATGTCACATCCTCCATAACTTGCCACTTGTCTCTAATCATCATTACTTAATCTAATCACTTGTTTGCACAATCCTAATCCTAATCACTTACCCCTTTTGACATGTCCTTAAGTCAACCTTCTTGGTACTTACCTTTTTCTGGGTTGACCTCTTCTCCATGTGAATTAAAAATTCACACTTATTCCCCCATGCATTTGTCTTCCCCATGACACCTCATATGTCACATCGTACCCAAAGGACAAAGACCTCTTTTAGAGGAATCTTATTTTACCCTTTCGTCTATTCCAAAAAGTGAATTAAAACTTTGCTTTTATTCCTCCAAGGCCATCTCCAATCCCCATGTTGACAAGGGATGACTTTCTAAAAGTCATCACTTGTCACTTTCAGCCCCACTTGGGGACAAGAGATTACTTTTTGTGGAGATTATCTCTCATTCCAAGGTACTTGCAAGTACCTTGGGACCACATGGCCTTTTCCATGTCACCTATACCCTTGCCATATCACCTTGTCCTTTAGACGCTTCACCCACCACATGTCAAAATGTGAGGGCTTGTGAGTCCTCAACTCACCATAGCCCTCCATCTTGGCCATGATGGTACAATCTTGACCGTTGAATTCTCTAGAGAATTCAACTTTTCCTATAAATACCCCCCACCTACCTTCATTAAAGGATCTAGATCTTGGAATTTATGAGCATTGTGCATTTAGAGACAGTCATTTTGCACCCTTATGCTACCAAAATTGCCAACTCAATTTGCAAGCATCATCTTAGCCATTTAGCCAAGCCATTCAACCATTAGCATTAGCATTGCATTTTTACATTGTAGCTTCATCAAAATATCACATTGGTCATCTTGCATCTAGCCATCTAAAGAGCATACAAGTATACAACATCAAGGGCCAACCAAGGGATTTCAACAACAAAGAAGGTATAATCATTTGTTATCTTATTTCTTTGTATTATCATTCCTTAGGCTAATCTTGAGGTGTACCTTTGTGTTTTTCCCTTATTGCATAATAGTTATTTTGCATCTTTAGAATATGGTAAACTTCAAGGCTTCACATTTCTGGCACACCTGGTGGGACCCACATCACAGTTCTTTTATTTAATGTTTTTTTGTTGTTTAAGAGTTTTGCAGATTTTGACACAGAAGACTGACTACGCCCAAGGGGTGGCCACACCCTACACAAAAGATCGACTACCCTCAAACAAAAAACTGTTCTGTTGCTATTTTTTAGTATTTTTTGACCTCTGATTTCTTGCGGGTTCACAGAAGACTAACTACTCCCAAGGGGCGGCCATGCCCAAACATTAGACTGTTCTACTGCTATTTTTTAGTTTTTTTTAACTCTTGATTTCTTGCAGGATTGTAGAATACTGAATATGCCAAAGGGGCAACCATGCCCTACACAAAAGACTGACTACACCCAAACAATAGATTGTTCTGCTGCTATTTTTTAGTATTTTTTGACCTCTGATTTCTTGCAGGTTCGCAGAAGACCAACTACACCCCAGGGAAGGCCACACCCAAACAAAAAACTATTCTATTGTCATTTTTTAGTTTTTTTTTAACCCTTGATTTCTTATAGGTTCGCAGAAGACCGATTACGCCCAAGGGGTGGCAACACCTAAACAACAGACTGTTCTGTTGCTGTTTTTAGTTTTTTTAAACCCCTGATTTCTTGCAGGTTTGCAAAAGACTGACTATGCCCAAGGGGTAGCCATGCCCAATGCAGAAGACCAACTACACCCAAGGGGCGACCATGCCCAAACAACGGACTGTTCTGTTGCTGTTTTTAGTTTTTTTAACCCCTAATTTCTTGCAGGTTCACAGAAGACCGACTACGACCAAGGGGCGGCCACGCCCAACACAGAAGATTGACTACACCCAAGGGGTGGTTGTGCCCAAAATACAGAGGCGACCACACCTAGAAATATAATTCGCTCGTCAAAGACAAAGAAAAACTACTAATCTGTTTCTTGTAGGGAAAAAGGACCTTTAATTAGATGTTTTCTTTCATTCATTATACACTAATTAGGCACATAGATTAAGTAGGAAGGGTAAAATAACTTTTTTTATTTGTCTAAAAGTAATCTACTAACGTATCCAATCCCCTTGCACCATTTGGCATCCCGGGTGATGAGAAATCGTTGCTTACTTTGTTCTTTGTGTTACCCAAGGGGGTGGAAATCATTCAAGCTTTCCCCTTGCACTTCGTGTGAGATTGGGGAGTAGCTTAAAAATGATTAACATTCAATTTTTAGTGGGACCTTCTTGGGGATTTCATCACCTCAAGGGATGATCCCAACCATGTGTACCGGCGGGGTATAAAAAGGGGGGAGAATGAAAGTTGTACCCCAATCCAGTTGCGTTGTAATGGGCGAAGCGTCGAAGCTAGAGTAATACCTAGATAGATGTGAAGAGTTGGTCTAAGCCTTTCAGTATATTGCTGGGTTTCCCAACTCACACTTGTGATGGACTGGTGTTCACGGTTTGGGCCTCATGTACCATGTGTATATCGAGGACTCCCTAGATCACCTTGTTTATCCTAGTTAGAGAACTATGTTGACCATACCCCTCTTACTAATCTTAGGATTGTGTTGCTTGAACTATATTTTTTGTGTAAAACCAGTGCATACCTTACAAGTCAAGTTAGTTTTTCCACCTTGCTTGTTGATTTCAAGTGTTGTCAATCCTTTTCCATAGTTATTTTTCACCTAAGTCAAGTTTGTAGAACCGATCACGCCCTTGCAAAAGACCGGCCACACCCAGGAATAGCTGCCCCTCTGTAGTAAAATAAATATTTTTTTGGTTCTCTATTTGGTACAACCAACCTTGCCAAATTTTGTACCGTTGGGGAGCTAATCTTTGTCATTTGCTATGATCTAAACACATTCATCCTCCACCGTTCATCCATAATTCAACCTTTAGTTTACTTGCATTTTCCAAAGGTCATTCAATCATCACCTAGGTACTCTTAGAGCATCTCTAGGTAGCATTGTCCATCATCACTTTATCAATCCAAATCCTTTGAACTTTGTTTGAAGTCATTATTCAAATTGACCTAGGTGCTTGAGCCTGATCATCATCTTTGAACATCCACTTAGGATCGCTATCCATCCTAAGTCTATCATCATCCTTGGCCCATATCAATTCCCTTCCATCTCAAGGTGGATTCGGTGTCGTAATCATCGGTTCATCCCTTATTCTGATCAATCAACACCTTACGTCACCAAGGGTGATCTCTGAACCTAGTTTATAAACCCTTCCAATCATCCAATCAATTGATCTCCAAATTTTCTTTCATCCAATCCTATCAATCATTTTGTTGATCAAATCCAATCAAATCCAATCCTTATCCATTCATCATATTAATTGATACGTCATCAATTAATCCATCATCCTATCAATCAATCGAACATCCAATCCAATCTAACAATCTTAATCCAATCTAAATCAATCAATCCAAATCATCATCTAGATCATCATTTAAAAGCTTAGTTTCATCTCAAATCACTTAGTTGTTTTATACGTTCATGCCCATTCAAACCCGTTCACAAACAAAAAAGCAAATGGCAGACCAACAAACCCAAGGCTCCCAACCAAATATCCCTCAAGATCCCAATAACACTCCAAGCAATCCGCACGATCCCCACAATGGTGCCTCATCCCAATCAAAAATAGACATCCAAAATACCACACCACCCAATGAAGACAACATGGTCAATCAACCCAAAGTCACTGTTGATGAATACCTCAATAATCCTGCTAATGTCCAAATGACAGATCATCTCCTCAACGAACATGGGGATAAGATCTTCGCCACCCTAATCATGAAGGGAGTCAAACCACCATCTGAATTTGATGCCTCACCATATACCGTTCCAACATATGCCGATCCACAAAATTCGCAAAATGCTCCAAGAAATTCCTATGTCTCCGAGAGTGCACCCATGGACAACTGGTACCACCCCAAGTTTGGAAATACCATAATCCATCAAGTCTAAGATTATCCTCATCTTCCAAGCACAACCTCTACTATCCAATCACCTAATCCTAATGAACCCTATGCCTATGGCATGCTATCATACATCCCATTTTATCCACCACTTCCTCCTCCATATCCTAATACTAGGGGCACACCTATACTTACCAATTTTCCACCTCCTACATTTTAACAACCCCCAATTCATCCACAACAATCTACCACATTGCAAGGACTGCTACAACATAATGCTACTGCCGTTGCTTCATCTCAACCCTCACATCAACAACATCCACAACACACTATCACTATCCCAAAACAATTTTTTTTGATCCCTCAACAACACACTACCATTCCTACACAAACATCACATCAGGTAGTGAAAACTACCTCACAGCCACAACAAGCACCACAGTGCACTTCCATAGCCATCCCTGAGCAACAACACATTTCATCTCACCCATCTCACCAACAATAACCACATCAACGACCCCCACAAGAACATGTACATATCCCTACACAAACACACAATAATACACTTACAAAATACCTCTATCATCCCTCTACCACATACACTGTTCCATCCCACCTCAATGCAAATCCTCATCAGAATGCTCAAAATCAAATGCGGACCCAACCTCCACCTTACACCAATCCTCCATAGTCGCAAAGTCATCCTCACCAGCAGCCATCAAATCTACCCCATACATCACGCAAAAACAATACCAACCTTATCCATCCTACCTTCAACAACAAAAAACCTACCAATAGGGTGCACTTTCCATCCCCTATTATCAACAACCATCATCACGCCAATAAGGGGGTCCTACCTCCTTGTATTACCAAAATTATACACAACATCAGGGCCCATCCGCCGCTTCTTACTATCAACAACAACCACCTTACCAACAAGTGGCTCCCACTTATCACAATTCATCATCCAACTATCCATCCACTTATAATCAACAAACACATTGATATGCATCTCAACCCGCCTATGATCCAACCACGACAGGGCCATCCTCATCATACCCACAATATTATCCATACAATCAAACCACTCCGACTCCCACAACACCCATCAACAAGGACTTGGAGGAAGTAAAAGAAACATTGAAGGATCTACAAGCCAGAACGGGAAAATAAACATTCAAGTTCAAAGACATCTGTCCTTATCCTTTTGATCCCTCCATCTCCTTGGTTCATTTCCCCAAGCATTTTTGAGATACCAAAATTCGACAAATATAAGGGAACCAGGGACCCCAGAGCTCACCTACAAGAATTTTATGCCCATTCCCAAGAGGCCATGCATAATGACAACTATCTTATCTGACTTTTCCCTAAGAGTCTACAAGGAGTTGCCCTTAACTAGTTTATGGGCCTTGAAAAGGGATCTATCAAAACCTTTGTACAACTATCTAAGCAATTTGTCTCCCACTTGTCTTTCAATCTGGAGAAGGACATTGGCACGCTTGATTTCCTAAAATAAAAATAATGTGATGGAGAGACCTTTGCTAGCTATCTACAAAGATGGCGTGCCTTGGCTAGTTGGATGAAATCCCCACTGTCAGAAAAATACATGGTTACATTGTTCATTGAAAATTCTCATCCAGGCATGGCTCATAATTTTCGTATCGATTGCATCACCACTTTTGCAACACTTGTGGAGAAGGGTCCTATCCTAGAACGAGCCCTTTTTGCTAAAGGGAAATTCAAACTTTTCAATTCCGATAAAGAGAAATCCTTTGGGGATAAGCCTTGATATTGGAATAAAAACAAAAATGCTATTAATGATGGTGTTACTGACACCAAACATGTTTAGGTGGCTACCACCTCACAAAAATATCCTCCTCAACATCAACAATCAATACCAAACATCATATCCGTGCCCCAAGGAGCACCTTGACAACAGTCAAACCAAAACATCCAAGGGGGAAACAAACGACACTTCACTCAGTTGGGAGAACCCCTTAGCGTTGTGTTCAACAAACTTCTGCAAGCCAACTACCCCATTACTTATCCTGTCACCAAGCCCCTCGATGAGTCCAAGTCCAAGCTAACTTGGTTCAAAGAAAATGAATACTGTGAATTCCACAAGACCAAAGGGTACACATTGGATAAGTGTCAAGGACTAAAGACTTACGTTCAAGGTCTAATAGATCGGGGTGAGATCCATGTGGATGCTAACACAACATCTTCATCCAATTCTTAGCTCCAAATATACCAAAATACCTTTCCTAAACACAATCAGGGCCCCAGTACGTCCAATTCCAATCCTGGTCCTAGCAATAACAATAATCAAAATAACAACACAATTAATATCAGCTATAAGAATGTACCATACAATTATCAAGGTGTGGTCACATATGTCGAACAAGTAGAGCCATGTGTATCCATGATACACATCAAAGGAAAGGATCCACAATGTGCTGTCACCACCTGTCGGACCCGCATCATGGTCCTAGCCACTCCTACATCTACACAACAACCATTCGTCAGTGCAAAATACAACATCCTTGACCACTTGGGAAATAATTCAACTCAGATCTCCATCCTAGATTTTCTTAGGTCTTCCCCCGTTCATCATGATATCTTAAATAAAGCCTTACAAAACACCCAAGTCCCTGACGATATCGATCCCACATAGTTTCAGGCATTGGTAGGAAATCTATCCACAACCTACCAATTGGGCTTCAGTTAGAAGGACATGCCACTCCTTGACTCAAGCCATAATCGTCCCCTTCACCTTGAGGTCGAGGCGAATTGTCAAAAAGTGAAAAGGGTATTGGTAGATAATGGTTTACCCCTAAATCTTTGTACTTTAAAGTTTATAGAACAGGTAGGATACACCCAGGCTAACCTAAATAATCAGGTGATCACCATTAAGGCATATGAAAATGCAAAAAGAGATTCTGAGGGCAAGAGCTATCTTCCTATTTAGGTGGGTCCCATTGTACAGTATACTATGTGTCATGTTCTAGACCTGAAACTTCCATACAACATTCTCCTTGGCCGTCCATGGATTCATTCTATGCAAGTTGTCCCATCCACCTACCATCAGTGTTTGAATTTCCCATTTCAAGGAATTGAAGTCACCATACAGGATGATCCCCAACCTTTTGAATATTGTTGTGCCTTAGAAGCTTCCTTTCCGCATTCACATTATTGCCCAGGAGTCAAAATGGGGGCATCCCAAACATTTGATTCTCATCCATCCACCAATACACTAAACACATCATCATCATCCCCCCTCATCCACACCTAATTCCACCATCACCAAGGTCCAGATCATCGACAAAGGATGTGGCGAGTATGAAATGTGTACCACACTAAACATGGCAACCATGCCATCCTCACCTCGAACATATGGGCAACCGTCTCCATCAGTTTCAAATTAAGAAGAAAAAACACTCACACTCACTTCCAAGAACATGGGCTCGACCACATTCAACGATCTGGGTTCCCTTCAAGATCAAATGGAGGCTGATATCAGCCAATGGTTTTACAAAGAAGAACCTAAGCCACCATGTCCCCTCATTGAATATTTCCAAGAAGTCTATCCACGTGCCACCAAATCTATTGAAAAGAACAATTACCAAGGTAGAGGTCTTGGTGTGAAAGAACAAGGAAAACACCAACCCATTGAAGCAACTACCATCCAACCAAGAAATTTGGGCTTGGGTTATGATACTAAACATAAAGGTCCTACGACATCCTCTAGCACTTCTAACAATGTTAGTGTCGATGACGGTTCCCTCGAGGACATACCAGAAGAAGAGTCCATCATACATGCATATGATGATTTGGATCACATTGACCTCCCTGCCATGTTTGAATGCTTATCTATTTGCGCCATAACCTTATCCCTCAAACATCCCAAACTCATAGATCATGACCTACAAGGTACCACACCTCCCAATACATTTCCCTCAGTGGATCAACATGCGAATCTCATGGGATTGGGGGAAGATGAACACCCTAATCGCAAAAATAAAAAGAAACAAAATAAAAAAGGGTCAGTTACTGAAAACCTCCTTGAGGCACTTTGTGACCTATAAATAGTAAAAAAAAATGGCGTATCTGATAGTGAAAACCTCAAAGAGGCACTAGAAGATGGGGACATTCATCTTCCCCTTGTCAGAACTCACTTATTCGATCGATCATCTATCCTGATTGAAGAGACACAGGCTGTAAACTTGGGAACCAAAGAAAACCCCAAGATCACTTATGTGGCTAAGGCATTATCAGAAGAAGAAAGCTCTACCATCATCAATCTCTTAAAGGAAGGAATCATTAACTTTGCTTGGACATATTTAGATATGCCTGGCCTTGATCCAGATTTGGTGGTACATCACCTAGATGTCTGCCCTGATGCAAAACCTGTCAAATAGAAGCTTAGGAAAATGAACCCTCAAGTGGCCCTCTTGATAAAGAGAGAGTTGGAAAAGCTATTAGAAGCCAGGTTCATCTAACCAATTGAATACTCTGACTGGATATCCAATATATTCCTAGTTTCTAAACTGAATGGAGACATCAGAATTTGTATAGACTTTCGAGATCTCAACAAAGCATGTCCAAAAGACAACTTCCCCTACCAAACATTGTTATGCTGGTTGACCTCATTGCAGGACATGAGATGCTGTCCCTCATGGATGGTTTCTTTGGCTATAACCAAATCAAGATTTCCCTTGAAGACCAACACAAGACCGCCTTCACAACACCCTCGGGTACATTCTGCTACAATGTCATTCCCTTCAGCCTTAAGAATGCAGGGGTAACATACCAACGGTCTATGATGGTTATCTTCCATGACCTTATCCACATAATCATGAAAGACTATGTTGATGATCTCTTAGGAAAATACAGAACAAGAGAAGAACATCCTGCCATCCTCAAAAAGATCTTTGATTGACTAGAGCAATACAAGCTACAACTTAATCCAAAGAAATGTGTGTTCAGTGTCACAGCTGACAAAATCCTAGGCTTCATCATCTCTGGTAGAGGAATTGGAGTTGGTCCTGCTAAAGTTAAGGCCATTATGGAAATTCCTTCGCCCCATAATCTAAAACAACTAAGAAGTTTACAAGGGAAACTCCAGGCCATCCGTAGATTCATTGCTCAACTTGCTTATAAATGCCACTCATTTGCACACCTCCTAAAGAAAGATACTGCATTCAAGTGGAACCCACAATTCCAGCTTGGTTTTGATCAGATTAGGGAATACTTGGCTCACCCACCAATTCTCACGCCACCTATCCTAGGAAATCCCCTCCTCCTCTACATTTTAGCTACTTCTGTGGCATTGGGGGCATTATTGGTGCAACATGATGAATCCTCCAAAGGACGAGTAGTTTACTAC
The DNA here is from genome assembly GCA_007115665.2 of Sequoiadendron giganteum. Taxonomy (NCBI): domain Eukaryota; kingdom Viridiplantae; phylum Streptophyta; class Pinopsida; order Cupressales; family Cupressaceae; genus Sequoiadendron; species Sequoiadendron giganteum. The sequence continues at coordinate 450,565,134 of CM021100.1, forward strand.
ATCAACAAGACTTTGGTCAGCTACAAGCTCAACTATTCTCTGATGGAAAAGGCCTACCTTGTCATTGTCTTTAGTTCCTAGAAACTCAGACACTACATGCTCAACCATCCAGTTAAGCTCATCTCCAAAGTTGATCCCCTAAAATATTTGTTATCAAGAACAACATGGACAGGCTGCATGGCTAAATGGGTCAGGATACTCAGTGAATTTGACATAGAATATGTAGAACACAAAGCAATCAAATTTTAGGTCATTGTGGATCAGATAGCAGATGATCCACTCGTTGTTGCCTATCATTTAGAAGCAGAGTTTCAAGATGAAGGGGTCTTTTTAGTTTCAAAAGCCACTACATGAACATTGTATTTTGATGGGTCCCACACTAACAACAGATCTAGCATAGGAGTATTGCTCGTCACCCCCAAGGTGACTATATACCTAAAACATTCAGACTGGCTTTTCCCTGCACCAACAATATTGCTGCATACAAGGCTCTCCCCACAAGCCTTAGGATTGTTGTTCAATGACGTATCTCACACTTGCACATCTTTGGTGACTCGCAACTAGTGATCAAACAAGTCAATGATGAATTCCTCACAAAGGATGACAAGTTATTACCTTACAAATGCATGGTCAATGATTTTAAGAAATACTTCATCTCCATCTAATTTGACCAAATCCCCAGGATACAAAATAAAGTTGCTGATGCCATGGCCACTATTGGTTCCCTCCTGGATATCCCCAGGGATCGTATCGAATGTGAGTTCCTAGTAGAACAACTGTTGATCCCCACATACGACATCCCTAAGAGTGAAATGGTCTGTGACATTGTAGGCCCTGAATCCTCTTGGTACAAAGATATTTATACCTATCTTTGTGAAAAAACCCTACCATCTGACCTCACAAGAAACCAACGTAAATCCTTTATCCAATGCATTGCCCGCTACACCATCATCAGTGATACACTTTATCGACCTAGGTATGATGGAACTCTCCTCTATTGTTTAGACAAAAACGAAGAACGCATGACATTAGGAAAAGTGCATAGCGGTATTTGTGGGGCCCATTCTAATGGTATGGCCTTAGCCAAAAGGATTCTAAGAGTAGGGTATTACTGGCCTACAATGGAACATGATTCTTGTGAGTTTTTCAAAAGGTGTCTTCCATGTAAGCAACATGTAGATTTGATTCATGCCTTGGCACAAGAGTTACAACCTATCACGACACCTTGGCCGTTTTCACAATGGGGTTTCGACTTGGTTGGAAAGATCTACCCTCCATCCTTTGATGGTCACATCTTTATCATCATAGCCACTGAATACTTCACCAAGTGGGTGGAAGCCATACCACTCACTCATATCACTAGTGTTCAGATCTCGAAGTTCATCCTCTACCATATCCTCTGTAGGTATGGTATCCCCTCCACCATCATCACTGATAACATAAATCCATTCAAGAGTAAGTGCATGAAGTTCCTCTATGGAACATATCATATCCAACATTGTTGGTCCACCCCCTATTACCCCCAGGGTAATGGACAAGCAGAGGCAACAAAAAAACAACTGATCAAAATCATTAAGAAGATGGTTAATAACATTGGCTAAGATTGCCACCTCCATATCCATCCCGCTCTTTGGGCCTATCGCACATCCATCTACACCCCCACTAATGCTACTCCATAATCCCTTGTCTATGGTGCCAAAGCCATCTTTCCAATCGAATTCAAAATCCGCTCACTCCGAATATCACTCAAGAATTTCATCACTGACGAAGACACCCGAGTGGCATGACTCGCACAATTGGAATTGTTGGATGAAAATGGGTCAAGGCTTATAACCATCTGCAATCCTATCAACACCAACTCAAAAGAAGCTACAATAAGAAAGTTCCGCCCTCGTCAATTCAATGTTGGTGACTTAGTTCTCAAGGAAAATCAACAGAATCAACAAGATCGAGAAAAGAAGGGTAAGTTTGAAGCTAATTGGTTAGGCCCTTATGTCATCATGACCAAGTATGGTTTTGGAGCATACAAGCTATCTACCCCTAAAGGAGAGCCCTTGGAAGAACCCATCAACATAATGCATTTGAAGAAACTTTATACTTAGGTTAGCTGAGGTATCCTTCCTGGTAAAGTCTCAAAAATACAAAAAAAGTAAAAAATTATCAAAATCCAAAATAGTAAAATGAAATAATTCATCCTATGGTGAAAACCACACTTGTGTGGTGCCTTGGATACGTACGATTGGTGAAAACCTAGAAACAAGAAACTTTTGTATAGGGCTTAATCATTATCTACCTCGTGTCCTAGTTACTTTATGCTTTATCCATCCAGATCTCAATATCATCCCATCCGCTTGCATCTCTTGGTCGCTTGGTATATTTCTGGTTGAGTATTGGAGGAACATCATCCACTATCCAACATCTTGAGCTTCTATCCTAATCTGAGCTTGTGTGTTGCCTCAACACTTTGGTCGTCTCCATTTAGGATCATTCATCGTGTCTGTCTCCATCTAGATCCCTTCCCGTCTATGGCGAACTACGTTTCCCCTATGCTTTCACTTAGGCAAGGCCGATCATTTGATTTGCCCCCGGGGCTTTGTTTTGTCTATCCCTACTGTCTATCAGTATTTGGTGAGCTATGTTGCCCCTACGCTTTCACGTAGGCAAGGTTGATCACTTGATCCGCCCCCGGGGCACTTTTGTCCTCTGTCACCATTTGTCCACTTTCCAATCTTAACCATCGTCGGTCTTTCATCCTTTTTGAACTACGTTGCCCCTGCACTTGCACGTAGGAAAGGCTGATCATTTGATCTACCCCGGGGGCTTCTCTTTGTTTTTCCGCCATCATCTATCTTCATTGTCCTCTTTCCACTTTTATCCATGGTCTCTTATTGAACTACAAGGGCTTTGCACTTTCACGTAGGCAAGGTTGATCTTTGATCAACCCCCGAGCCCCTAGGTCTTTAGGGTGTGTCAATCTTGTGTCTTGTGTCGAGTCATCAAGATATGTCCTTATCTCACTGCTACCCCACAAATGGAATCCATTTGTATCATGATATTTAATTAGTTTTCAAATATCCTACATCATTAATCAATCTTTTAGTTTAGCATCCATTTTTGGTCTCAATAGGATGTATCCTTCCTAACAGACCACATCAACCCCATCCATCATCTTCATCCTATGGCAAAGGATGCTTTGAAATTGATTGCAAGATTTTGATGCTCTTTATTTTTGTTTATCATTCGAGCTCCCTATCATCACTCGTGAAGGCCGTCATAATCTCTCATATTATGATGGGTTTTGACTAGTTTACATAGGGGTGTATCTTGATTTTTCTGTTGCTTGTTGTTTTCCTGGTTGTCTCACGTAGTACCCACCAAGCCCCCTAAAGTCTTGTGTTATGTTGGGACATCCTTGTGTGCTTGTGGTTATCCCAATAGCTGGCCCGACCGAAGTCATCATGAATTTGGGGTATTGGGATGACCTTCTTGTTTGCTATGTTTGTTTATGCATTCGACACTAATCCGCCTTGGTCCATATACCATGGTAACAAGTGTCTTATGCTATAGAAAAAACCAATGCTCCGAAGATGGAAATTCTCATTAGGATTTCATTTCATTTTTATCCTCCAGTGCATTCATGTATCATTCACCCTTTCCTTTCCCCTGACTTAAGATTTTGGATTTTACAAACAATGATTCCCTCCACCTTCTTTCTTCTCAAGAGTCCTATGGTTCTTGAAAGGTGCCATCATACACCCATCGCCTTCTTTGTTTCCATCATTATGTAAGCCCTTATTGGCATCACATTTCATTTTACACTATTATTCTAGGTTCATTAAGTCAAGCATACTCACTTAGGTCATATAAGTTAATTTTTACCCTATGCATCTTAACAGTCATTCCATAATTCACTCATATCATTAGGTTCAGCATACACATTAAACATCATGCATGTCATATTAGATCATCCATAATAGCAATAATCATAACATCAATAACATCACATCCATTACATATCATATATTCATAAATAACCATCTCATTTTTCATATCATGTCATCCACATAGGGATAGAAATCATCCATCACATCTTGCATCATAGAGATTAGAAATCCTGCAAATCATAACAATCATCCCTATAGAATAATTGTAAGACATCCATCACATCCTGCGTCATAACCGTTAGGCATCAACATAATCATTATGCATCATAATCATACATCCATATAGGTAGTTCATACATCATTCATAATAAAATCATAAACATACACATATGCATCATCCATCGTCAAAGCATCATATAGTGTCAATAAGGGCTCTCGCATCTCATATCAAAAATCCAAAATCATACAATATCCATCGTGACATCCATAAATATTTGATCATAATCACAATACATATATATCATCTATCATAAAAAATAAAGTACAAGTACATGGCTATGGATCTACTCTGATTTGTGCTACCCTGTACTGTGACTCATCCTGCATCTATCAATGATTGGGATCCTATCCATCTGGCCAGAACCATGAACTCCCCACATCTGATCTTTGTGGCAACTTGGTTATCAGCCCTCTGTGAGGGGGAGTCATTTGGGAATCGCTGAATCCTCGAGTCCATGTCCACAACATCTGGGATGACGCAGGAATCTGAGGCACCCATCACTCAAAGTGAAAGGTATGCTGCGATGAATCTAGAACTTCCTGCTAATAAGCGATCATCCAAAATGATGCCTCCCTGATATACTCATCTCTCTTTGACGCATGATCCCAGAGAATGTTCCACTCTTGTCTATATCTATCCCGATCATGAATAAGGATTCGTCTCTCCTCTGCCCATGACCCCTGTGTTTGCCCCTGCAGTGCATCCCTCTCCATAACCTATCTGTGTACCACTACTGCATCCCTCTCCTCCTACAACACCTGCATCTATTTCCAATGGGCCTCCCTCTCTGCCTCCATCCCCTGTATCTGAATCCTCGTAGTCTCCTCCCTCTCCTACATTTGTTTCTACATGGCCTCCCTCTCTATCTCCATCGCCTATTCACGATCCCTCATGCTCTCCTCTATCTCTTGCATCAATCCCATATCCCCCATTGTCTCCTATGCCACCTCCACTCTCACTCGAAGCTCATCCTACTCCTGTCTCAGCTCCCTCCACTCTCTCAGCAATCCCTCTACCTGCCTCCTCAAGTCCTCCATATCTCTTTCTGCCTCTGCCACCACCTCTATCAGAATCTTCTCTGACCCTCCTCCAACCTCTCACTAACCCCCTGCTTGTAGTATCTCTATGGTAGCCTCTAGTTAGTCCCTCTCCCATATCGCTGAATCTGCTACCTCCCGATCCCTCACCACCTCCCCCTCCAAATGGGTAACCTCCGCTTGTACTCTGTCTCGATCCCTAGCCATCCTGTCTAAATCGCCTCATAAGACATCTCTCTCTCGACATATTGTACCTATGCAATCAAATGGTCCATAATAAATCCATACTCCCTCTGTCTTGTGGCCTCTAATTTGATCACCTCTTCCTGTAGCCTCCTCCCCTTGGATCCAAGTCTGAAAACCTCTGCTTCTAATCTCCTCCACGCTGCCTCTGAGTCTCTCAACCTCTGCTCCTCTCAATCGTGAGACCAAATCTTCTGTCTCCGGTGATATCATCATCAAGGGAGGAATATCATGTATTTCTATGTCCATCGCCTCTGCTCCCCCATCATCCCCTATATCCATCACCTCTGCTCCCCCCTCATCCCTCCTCATCACCTTAGCATCCTATCTCTCCTCCTTGTGTTGGCTCGAGCTCTTTGTCTCCTCCTCCTCCTACCCGTCTTGTTGACCTCCCGGATCCTCTCCTGTCCCCTACTCTGTCTACCTCTGACACCCCCCACTGTCCACTTGATTTGTCTACCTTTGATGCCCCCTACTGTCCACCCATCCTAGCTACCTCTGGTACTCTCCCCTGTTGTCCAACTACCTTGGCTACCTCTGGTGCTCTCTCCTGCTATGATACTACTCTGCCTACTCTCGGTACTGTCCTCTACCATCCTCTTACTACGGCTCCCCCCGGCTGCTCCTCTCTTCCCACTCGAGCTATCCCAACCCCTCTCCTCTGCTATCTTCCGAATTTATTTTCCTACTGTCTCCTCCCCTCACCTGCTGCCTTGACCTCATCCTCCTCTCCAAATCCCACTGCCTCTACAATCGACTCCTTGGGGGTAATCCATATAGGATGGTGTCGCGTAAACCATGCTGCATATCTCATGGTGATCCTTGCATCTACCAGTCCCTCAGCCCTCCCTGGGTACTCTACTAGCTCTCACACTAGTGTCATCCACTGCTCCTATGCAAACTCTATTGGAATATCCTCACCCCAAGGTCACTCCCGAGTGATCCATCTAAACATCTTAGGGGCACCTGGGATATCTTGTATCAACCCATACTACCTCATCACCCAATATGGCCTATTTTCCTTTATGGTCCGCAACTCTCTCTCAACTAAATAGTAGCGCATCATGAAGTAATCCCTATGCACCACCTCCTCCTGCCTCCATCCTCTAAATCTCTGAGTCATATACGACCTCCACACTATATCCTCCTCATACAGATCATCAAACACTCTCCTCCACCTATCCAAGTCTCTTGTACCCCGATACCGCAACACCCACCCATCTTCTACATCATACCACCAAGCTATAGGTGCTTCATCATATGCCTGCCCCTCTCTCACCACAACTGACCTAGCCACACCGATATGCTCCCAAGCCCACACCTACAACAATGCCACCTAACACATGCTTACCGCCCCCCGATAAAAAATCATGTGCATGTCTCTGTACAACTATGCCAAGATGCATGGACCCCATGCAAAATATCCCTCCCTCCCCTCGACGATATGACATATCACCTCCATCTAGCTAAGGCTGCATCCTCTCCCACTCCTATCTGGTATGAGTATACCGTTGATCAACCCACATAGGTATAATGGAAATCGTGGTACCCTCAGCCCCAAGCATCTATCCATGTCCAAGCCACTCTTCTCTACCGGTAAGTTGTCTCACCCAAACAGGACCTAGATGGTCTAATTGAACTCATCTCCCTCTGACCTCAACTCACTCACCAACCGCCTTGCTATAGGCAATCTCAATATCCACCAGACATCCTCCAGCATCATTGTCATCTCCCCTGTCGGGAGATGGAATGTCGAAGTTGAGGAATCCCAACGCTTAATCAAGGCTGTCAACATTGCCTGATGCACCCTGATGGCTGGATACCCTAGGAAATGTAGCAACCCTACCTCTACCAAGCATTGATGGTCCGCTGTAGTCATTGCTTGTTGTGTCATTCCAAGCACCTCTGATCTCCTCTCCCGCATCCACAACATCTTCAACCTCTGCATTCACACCCACAATCTATCAATTTCCACATGATTACCTTTTATTCTTTCCCTGCCCTAGACACCTTTCCCAATCCTCTTTTCCTCTATCCATTTCTATCTCGACGCCCTATACCTTTTCATCCTAACTCGCTCTCTCACCCGACAAACATCTTCCTTACCTTTTCTCTCCTTTTTTTCCTTCAGCGCCCATGCCTTTTCCTGATGAACTACCCCTTCTTCATGCCTAATCCTTCTTTTTTTTTCAACTCTTTCTCTCCTTGGTGGGGCACAACTACCCCTTTCTTCTAGGCATCACCACCCGTTGGGTGGGGTCGCCGCTTCCTGGGGTACTACTGCTCATCAGGTGGGGCCGCCCCTTCGTGGGGTGCAATCGCCCATTGGGCAGGGCCGCCCCTTCATGGGGGTGTTGCCGCCCAATAGGCGGGGCCATCCTTGTTGGGGCGAAGCTGCCCGTTTGGGCAGGCCTATCCCCACTCAGGGTGGGGTCGCTTGTTTGGGCGGGGCTGCCCCACCTGGGCACGATCACCCATGCCTAGGGGTGGGGTCGCCCCTCTGTGGGGTGCAACCACCCCTCCATGGAGCACAACCACCCCTTAGGGTCGTGGCCGCCCCTCCGTGGGGCATGGCCACCCATTGCTGGGTAGGGTCGCCAATTTTTTCGGCATGGCCGCCTCTATATGGGGCACCTGAGCGAAATTTCCTCAATTAACCCCCGTTTTTTCCCCCTAAACCCTTGTTTTTCCATCCCATCCTTCTCAAAAATTTCTACCAACCTACCCAATGAAATCACATTTTCTTTCCTGCCCATTTTCCTATTGTAGCCCACAACCAAAATCCATGTTTTTTTTTAATGGCATTAAATTTAAAAATATATCTCAAAATGCTCAAATCACAAAGGGGGTTTTGAACCTACTCTGACGTGGGACGACACGCTTGGTGTAGAAACTCCGCACCTCATCTGCACAGTGGATGATCTCATCATCATAATCATCCAACATCATCTCTCTCTCGTCTTCTTCCTCTCCTCTCCTCACTTTCCCAGTTGACAGTTGTTCAAATGAGGAATAGTAATTTGAGAATTACTATTTGTAACTTTCCCCCTCTTTTTAAATTTAGGGAATTTTTTCCCTTTATTTAAATTTCTTTTCCTCCAATTAATCCTCAAACTTCCATGGGCTGCCATTTGTGCCCCGTGTGTCGGATTGATTCTGTTCAAAAGATGACCCTACCTAGTTTTTGAGCTCTATCCAATCATGCCCTCTATTTCTTCATATCGAGAGGTCACCTACCCCCCCCTTTTTCTTCCCCTTCCACCCTCTTGAGGGGGCATACCCTACCAATCCATCCACACCTATTTCTTGGTCATATTTCCACTTGATCAGGGCATCACCTTTCACTACCCTCTATTTGGGCAGCTCACTCAAGATCTCTCATGCTGGGGCATCCTTCTTCTAGTCGCTTCCTCTATAGAGTCATTTGCATTTAATTTTTTCTCCGAAACACTGTTATTATAACAATATTTCGAAGAGGGGCAAAATGTAGACACCTAAATTTGACCCTTTCCACAAGGTCAAATTTATCCCTTTCATTAATCCACTTTATCCCCTTCATCAAACATTAATTAAATTATTTATTCAATTAATTCCTCCCTTTTCCTAATGTTCCTAAGGTATTTAATTCAAATAATTAAATACTTTATACATGAGCCCACTTCATCTCTAAATTAAAAAAAAATGCAATCAATTTATTGAATTTAGTCAATTATCCTCTTTAATTTGAAATTCATTCTTTCTCTCTCCTTGTCACATCCTCCATAACCCTTTCACTAAGTTGGATTAATTTAATTAATCCTTCATTAAGGTGTGGATATCTTTAATTAAGATTAATGTCACATCCTCCATAACTTGCCACTTGTCTCTAATCATCATTAATTAATCTAATCACTTGTTTGCACAATCCTAATCCTAATCACTTACCCCTTTTGACATGTCCTTAAGTCAACCTTCTTGGTGCTTACCTTTTTTTGGGTTGACCTCTTCCCCATGTGAATTAAAAATTCACACTTATTCCCCCCATGCATTTTTCTTCCCCATGACAACTCATATGTCACATCGTACCCAAAGGACAAAGACCTCTTTTAGAGGAATCTTATTTTACCCTTTGGTCTATTCCAAAAAGTGAATTAAAAAATCGCTTTTTATTCCTCCAAGGCCATCTTGAATCCCCATGTTGACAAGGGATGACTTTCTAAAAGTCATCACTTATCACTTTCAGCCCCACTTGGGGACAAGAGATTACTTTTTGTGGAGATTCTCTCTCATTCCAAGGTACTTGCAAGTACCTTCGGACCACATGGCCTTTTCCTTGTCACCTGTACCCTTGCCATATCACCTTGTCCTTTAGACACTTCACCCACCACATGTCAAAATGTGAGGGCTTGTGATACCTCAATTCACCATAGCCCTCCATTTTTGCCATGGATGCTCAATCTTGACCATTGAATTCTCTAGAGAATTCAACTTTTCTTATAAATACCCTCCCACCTACCTTCATTAAAGGATCTAGATCTTGGAATTTATGAGCATTGTGCATTTAGAGACTTAGTCATTTTGCACCCTTATGCTACCAAAATTGCCCACTCAATTTGCAAGCATCATCTTAGCCATTTACCTAAGCCATTTACCCATTAGCATTAGCATTGTATTTTTATATTGTAGCTTCATCAATATATCACATTGTTCATCTTGCATCTAGCCATCTAAAGAGCATACAAGTATACAACATCAAGGGCCAACCAAGGGATTTCAACAACAAAGAAGGTATAATCATTTGTTATCTTATTTATTTTTATTATCATTCCTTATGCTAATCTTGAGGTGTACCTTTGTGTTTTTCCTTTATTGCATAATAGTTGTTAGGATAAAATTCAAGGCTTCACACCATCTATCATTGTAAACCAAAAGGGTTGAGGATGGACCTAAGTGTACCCTAATTTCCATAGAAAATATATCATTGATGATTTCGTTATTATATGATTGTCTTGGGTTATGTGAGACATGCTTATTATGATATTATAATTTATTCATGAGCTCTATGTGGTTGATACCACCTTATCCCCTCCCCCCCTTAGGTGGCTCGATTGAAGTCACAAAGTGATTACGTTGTGAAAAGTTATGCTATTTTGGACTCATATTTGTGATTCTTAATATGATTTTATTTGATTGATGAAGCCAATAGTTTTGCAATTCTTTAAGTTATTGATCAAGTGCATTGTGAAATTGTCCTTTTTGCCTCAAGGATTGGTTGTTGAGAATTTTTTATTTCAAATTTTGAATAATTTATTGTTGGCCACCATTGAGAATTTTATCATTCTTTGTAAATTTTGAATTGTTGTTATTTTTTAAATTTTGAAAAATTCTTGTTTTGAGGCTTTATCAATTTTTTGTTCTTGTTGGAATGTGTGTAATAATGTGGTATATGTTAAAATCTCATACTCATGAGGGGTCACTGATAGGTTATAATGGGGGAGTAGATATCTTGGGGATTTATCATGAAGGGGTAAATGAGATTGGTATGGGTTGGTTACAATTCATTTCCTCTAGATCTATCTAATATTTATATGTAGAGGTTCCTTCGGGAAGACCTGCTGGTAATTATTTATGTGATATGGATTCTTAGAGGAATATTTTGGGCACTATAAATCCTCATCCCTTTGTGTGAGCCTTGTGTTGTGAGTCAAGTGAGTCCTTTTTGTGGTCATTTTTCTATAGGTAATATTGTTTTGGGTGTACAAAAGAGAAACCAAGTGTTAGAGAATAATAGTTGAAGAGGGGATTAAATGTCTACTTAAAAAGTTATGGGTATGATATGTGATGTCATGAGGTGACATGAATTCTTGTTAAGGATAAAGTCTAATGGAGGTAATTTTGATAACTAGTGGTGTTTGATGAATCAATGATTTGTCAGTACTTGCATAATAATTATGTAATTAAAAATAATTTGGGTATGATGAAGGTAATTGTAAGTATGTTTGGTCCTAATGACCTTGTACTAAGTGTGGTGTGTATGAAAATCTATGCACAATCTGATGTTACTCTTATTTATAGGAAAATAATTTTGGTGGATACTTATATGGTTGTGTCATACCATTTAGTTATATTGTGATACACATACTACTTGCTACATAATGATTTCTCTATCATCATATATATTAACTCTAGGGTGGGTTCTCTACCACCTTACCAACTTCCAGGAGGAAGTTTAGTCATAGGGGGGAGGATGTGAGGCCCCACCTATAGATTGGCATGGTAGAATAATAAAATAATACCATTCTATTCACCCTCACATGATAATTCCATTTTCCCACACCATAAAATGTAGAGATATATGCATAAGTAATCATCTATGAAAAAATATAACTTAAGATATTCAAGGTGACTAATACACCTAATATTAATGATAATTATCTCAAAGCGTGATGCACAAGAATATATATTATGTGCTACTAAAGATCAAATATATCATAGAATCGATAGATCTCTTCATGTACTTCATCTTTAATTATTGTAAGACAAAATAACTTTTCGTAGGGTTGAATCCATGGTAATGAATTATTTGAATAAGATACAATATGTTTTATGTTCCATGGGTCTATCTCTATAGATTGTGTGCCTCTACTTTCTCATTCACAAAATTCACTAATACCTTATTTTCTATAAAGCATAAATATTTAAGAATACCTTTGGGAGGCTACTAGATCACTAGGGGATATTTCTTCTAGGTTAGCCCCTAATAAAATACTCTCTATATTCATGCTTAGGATCTAAAGGTATCAAGAAAATAATTTAGATATTTTATGATGATGTAATCTAGGATTTTATTCTTTTAGGTGCTCCAATTGATATGTACCAAAAACGGTCCTTAAATAATTATATTCGAATAATTCTTGATAATTTAATAATTTTAAATACAAGAAAATCGATAAAAATAAAGTATGCAAGGCTTGTTTAGTCAATTTATAATAAATAGTGAAATAGTGGGTGTTGACTAAATTTAAATTTAGAGTTTAGTGATTAGATTTTTGGACCTATAGAATCACTCCCATGCCTATAATATTTACCCAAAATAAAGGAATGCATCCTTAGTATTTATTCTCCATTAAGAACTACAAAATAGAAGGAAATATTTGAGGGGTAGTTGCCATATTATAAATGAAAATAGGCACTGATAAAATATTTCATAACTATTTAAATTTTAAATTTTTAAGAAATGAAGAGAAGGGTTAAGAAATTTATCCTAGTGAAAAAATGACATGACTTACTTCCAAGTGGCATATGAGAGAATAATACACCATTTAATTCTATGCTTAGACATGGTGATGAGTCTCTAAGTATCAATTTTCAATACTTGAAATCTTAATCATTGGAATAATAGTGATATTTTATGCCTCTTATTCAATTTATTGCATATGTATTATGTCACTATCATAAAAGATATCTTAAATGGTAGGCATAAAAAATTCATAGGTTTGAGATACATATAAATATATAAGGCTTTCCCTAATGTGGGAAAATATAAATTGCATTATAGCCCTTAATGGTAATGAATAATAATTTAGGTACATAAGACACCAAGATGGTAATATAACCCCAATGTGGCATCTAATAGCATAAGCACATAATTGTAGAGGTCAAGAAATAGGTCCCTAGTGTTGACATAGATGTTATGCCTTGCATACTCATCCCCATTTTTCCTTTGGTTCAAAATGGGTCCACCTCTTTGTTTTTGCTCTTTTCTTTTTGTTTTTCTCTTGTTATTTTTCTTTGCTTGGATCTTGGGAGTTTATTTTTTCCCAATCCCTTTTCCTTTTTGCTTTCTTTTTGGTAGATCCGGAGTGTTTTCCCTTTTGAGACCTCTTTCCTTTGTTTGTGCTTGATGGGTTTTGGGCCTGAAAATAGACTTCAGACCTTTTGTAAAAAGGTCTAGGTCCAATTTGGTTTCTTGATCCTACCTATTCTTTGCCTTGTCGGGATTCAAGTCTTGAATCGAATCTTGAACCTTTTCTTAAAGGGTCCATGTTGGATTTGGTTTCATGATCCCACACTTTGTCTTGTTGTCGGGATTAGAAGTTGCATTCAAACTTGCACCTCATGTTGTTTGGTCCAATTTTGTTTCTTGCTCCTAAAACTGCTTTGTATTTCTTTCCTTACCTACCTTGGTTTATTTGGGAGTGGAATCTCTGATCGAACTCTCTTCTAATGTTCCTAATCCTCATATTTGTCCCGACTCTGAACTTCTGCCCACCTACCACATTAATGGTGATCTAGCTCATACAAATGGGGCAAGTTTAAAATTAGGTTTCCAACATGAATAAGGTCATAATTGCATTTGGTAAATGAGAATTCGAGTTGTGAGAGTTGAAGAGCTTGTGGAGAATCTTGTTGGTTATTTTTCTCGCAAATTATTTCCTTGAATTGCATGTCAAGGTAGGTTTCTTTGTTTTTCCTTTTTTTTTTGTGCTTTATGTTGTTTACTTTGTTTCCATGCATGTTTTCCCTTGCATATTTTTTGTGTTTTTTTCCTATTTTGGGCTCATTCATTTTTACCCTCCTTGGGGGTTTAGTTTTGGGGTAGTGAATAAGTTTTTACCCATGGTGTAGTCAAGATCTTTGATCTCAATGTTCTCTCATCCTTCGATATATTTGCTTCATGTCATGCCCTAGGTTTTCCTTAGGGTTTCCATACGCTTTAATAAGTTAGCCTAACTTTAGACTTTGAAATAAATTGACCTCGCAAGAATCAAAACCCAACTTAAAACCCTTTATCAAAATATCCAAGTTCGAGATCCGTTCCTAATCCCAAATCTTGAGCCTAATGAAGGCTAAAATGACTTGCTTCTAAAATGCATCTTTGGTCCTTTTGAGATCCCAAGTCCCGATTGGACACTCTACTTAATGGTCCTAATCTAGGATCTATTTTTTATCTTGATACCTAAAGCTAGCTTTGAAATTGTTATCAAACATTCTCATGAGATTTGTGACCCTGAGCATCCTCTTCACTAAAAAAATGGGTTCAAGGTTCAACTCTAATTCTAATCTTTGACTAATGTAAATGTTGGTAAGTTAACTATTTTTAAGAACCATCTTTGGTCCTCACAAGATCTAGATTCCTGAGGAGACTTTTCAACTCCTAGTCTTGGTCTGCCATCCAATCCCACTCTTGGATTCCAATGAACAATTTATAACGTAGAATTTTATAGTCCATCAGGTTTACGTAAACATAAAGGAATCTATCACAAGGTCCATTCAGAACTCCAAGTCTCAATCAAATCTAGAGAACCAACATACCAAGCTGAGCATAGTTTCCGCTCTTTCTTATCAATTGCTCCAATTAGGGATCCAAGTCCCAATTGAACCCCACTTTGGTTGGTCTGCTTGAGTTTCCAAAACTTGAATGGAAATTTGTGCACTAAGAACTAAGGTTTGGGTCCAAAGTCTGATCCCAAACCTGACTCCTAATAGTTGAAGGAAGAGTCTTATCAGGTCTCCAAGTCTTGATTGGAATTTTTATGAAGGAAAGGTCTTGAGTCCAAAATTGATCTCGACTCCCACCAAAGGTTTGGAACTTCCTAGTTTGTAAGAGGTCCCTGTAGGGTTTGGAAACCCGATAAGACATAATTGTAAATTGACTCTCAATCGAAGTTTTATGAAAAATATTTTAGGTATTCTTATATAATCTCATTTTCTTTCCCTTAGGTAACCTAAATGTTTTCATCAAGTGGTGAATCCGGTTCCAAAGGTGCTCAAAGGGAACCCAAAGCTATGAGGACAAAAGCATATAAACTTCCCCTAACAATGAAGTATAAGTTTGAGAGAGTCCCAATGGTCTCGTAATTCACATCCCAAGTAATGAAGATCACAAATACAAAATTGGAAAATGTTGATATGGAGACTTTCAAAACAGACACCTTCTGACCTGATGCCACCCTAAGGGCACAAAAGATAGCTAGTTTAGGGCTAGTCCATGTTGCATCTTTCCCTATGGTAGCACAATTACTTGAGTTATCCTCACAACAACAACCTACAACCTTGTACAATAGAAGTGATTTAATTCATGGGGTAGTGAGATTATTGATCTGTCTCTGAAAATGATCAGGATGGTTTTTGATTGCCTCCTTATGCAAAATTGAAAACCATAATAAAATCTAAGGCACTTGCAGAAAATGAGAAGGTGACAGTGGAAATTTAAGATTTATGAACAAGAAGTGGTTAAAGTCTGAAAGAATTTCAGTTGCAAAGCTTCCCACTAAGTTCAGAAGATCAAACTTCCAATTAGAAATAGGGGACATCATAACTTTTTTGTCAAGAGACTTCGAGAAGTAGGAATCTAACATGTATGAAAACTGTTGAAAATGAAGGTAAAATTGTAGCTTAAAACTTGTAAAACTATGAGACTATAGATATAATTAAGTGTTCTTTGTCACAATTATTTGTGTATGATTAATCTATTTAGATCAATTTTACCATTTTAGAAAGAGACATAAGATTGTAGAAGAATGAGACAAAAGATAGAAGTGACAAAACATATATGTGGAGAAACCCTTTCAGTAAAAAACTCCACCAAAATCAATAGTACTTGTATTATTTAACCTTAGAACAAGATTACAATAATAATGTATTGAAATCCTTGATTGATATGCTTCTTTGCCTTCAAAAATTCTTCTTCACAACCTAAAATAAACTCTCATACAATTTTTGCAACACAAGCTATCCATGCATTCCATGTGACCAAGAATGAATCCACACATCCCATGCCATGCTTCAAACCCTCACACATGCACAAGCTCAACCTGCTAACCTTGATTAACCTACTAACCCTCTTGCAAAATCTAATGCAATTGCTGCAATAAATAGACAATTAATAAACATGTAAACTTATAAGAGTTATCAAATACAAGAGAATAAAGCTCCTCACAAAAAACCATGCCTAGATTGTGCAAGTAAAGTTTCACATTGCAACATGAAGTCAAAACCAAAGTCTCCTCAATTTAGGCACCCCAAACTAAACACTTAACTGATAGTTGGTCAAGAAAATATCTTGCAAGCATCACCTCAAAGTTGGCTTCCAAGAATGGGGCCACTTAACTGAGCCTTGTAAATATCTTCTCATGCAAAAGGTGTTAACTGAAAGATGCCAACTTGGGCACCCAAGGTGGACCCAAGTCAATCTTTGTTGGGTGATCCCACAATATTGGTTTATAATTTTTGGCCAATCTGGACACTGAAATAATTTTTTCTAACTAAATTTTCACTTTCCGGCACCTACAACGACTAAACTGTGAGGAATTTGAAGATGATGCAAACTAGTGATTTGTGACATTTTGTCTCTAGATTATAAATATATTTTTTTCATTTTTTTTGGAATTATATTGCACTTCTTTTTCCATCTCCTTCGAAAACTAGTTTTTTTCAGTAAACAACATTTTCAAGGAGTGACGCTCACTGTATACAACATAATTTTTTTTCCATGAAGGATAAATTTTTTTTTTTTTCGAATTTAGATTTGTAGCTATAATATCTAGTGCTTCCAATTGGTCTCATAGAGTTTTATTTAATATTTTTTCCTTAATCAAGTTTCGAAGTCAAACCAATTACAATTCAGACATAGGCAGACTGTATACAATATCATTTTTTTTGTATGTATCAAAATTCATTTTTTTTGTTGGATCAAGGACTTTAATATCTGGTGCACTCATATTTTTCATTTTTCTTGATAATCTACTTATTTTCCACATGTGCAGAACAAAGAGCTTGATTTTCGGTGAAAAACCTATGTTTAATAAAACTAAAAAAAAAATACATAATAAAACCAAAACATATTAAAATTATATTTGTTAGATAGCTCGTCTTGAGGACTACTATCATCTAGTTGGGTATGTGAAGTCTCCTCCATTTTCATCCTCAAGTCGAGCTTCGAAGGGAAAAAATCTAGAGATGTTTTGTGCCAGAGGGTGGGAAGGTGGGAAAAGGGGGTTCGAGCGAACCCCCTTTCCACAATAGGAAAATACGGGTTCCCACATTTAATGGGTTCACTCGAACCTTGGTTTGAGTGAACCCCTTTTGGGTTTACTCGAACCTAGAGTTCATTCAAACCCCCAAAAACCATTTTTTTTTGAATGGGGTCATTTTTTGGAACTTTTCCTTCCTCACTTGAATTGTAAACTAATTTTGTGGGTTTACCTTGTTAATTGAAACATATCTCTCCACAAATTAATGCAAAAAATATGCAAGATTGATCATCCGCAATTAACTAAAAGTATCCACCTGTTATCTCTCATGCAACTGAAGTTATTAGTCATGCAACTCATGTAAACTAACATGCAACTCAAGTCAACTAGCATGCAAATCAAAATAACTATATGCAACTCAAGTCAACTTGCACTCAAGTCAACTAGCATGCAACTCAAAATAACTACATGCAACTAAAGATAACTGAACCATAACTGAATTGAACTGAACTAAATTGAACTGAACTAAACTAAATTGATATTGAACTAATCTGAACTGAACTGATACTGAACTAATACTAAAATTATAGTGCCACTCCACTCTTGTAAATATCAATCCCTATTTTGTAGAAACTAGACATGCATTACTAAAGTTTTATCAATCCTCCAAATAGTTAACTGAAGCAAGGTGGGTTCCACCTTCCATGTGGGTGCCCCATGTGCTCCTATCTTGTAGGAGCTCTTCTTGTACGCCTCCACATGTTCCTATTATTTAGGAATAATTACAAATATTAGTTTACATGTTCATTTCATTCAAATTTAATCTCTTTCTAATCCTAGTGTTGGGGAACACTTTCCAAGGACTTAGGAGATACATGAAATATATTTAGGATTGCAATTAAATGACATATTATACCCAACATTCTCTCACTTGACATTATACATTGCAATTATTCTAAACAAGGAATCATTATTATAAATCAAGTACAAGACTCAAGGTCAATGGCCTTCTTGCACCAAGAGAACTTATTTGCAACATTGATCAAAGTGTCAACTTTCTCAATTAATACCTTTCCCAAGTCTCTGTCACCTAACTATCATAAGTAAAACTTCATGCTATCAACATAACAAACCAAATCTGTAAACAAGTCCCTATATATCCATGATCTTGCAAAATAAGATTTCAAGGTAATAACAAACATAGATGTGCGATAAAAAACCTCTGAAGTAACTCATTGTAGTAAAGTGTAACCAGTCCAAGAGAGGTGCCCCTCTCATAAAAAACACATATACCTTCTGGAACTCTCACTGCACAAGTAATGTCAAATCTACAAACAAGATCACAACATTAACAAGTCCTCCTATAACACTTCACATAGAGGATCTGGCTAACTCCTCTATCATAGTGTCAAAGAAGCATACAATGATATGAAAATGTGTCTCTCTTAACACAAGAAGCTTCAAGAAGAAGACAATACTCCCACAAAGAGAGAACCTGCAAATCAAACCATGTTCTTATACCACACTAACATGTGCCAAACTATGTAAAGTAAGATCTCCTTCAACACTCCCAAACATAAAGGATATCAACATCTAACCATTCAACTTATAATGAAACATGGGAAAACCTAGATGTAAAATTCTCATAGAAAGTAGATCAAACTTAGCCAAAAATTCCCATAGCAAAATGGAATATGCCCAAAGCCACTAACTATCTCCCACACCTCTCCTACCCAAATCCTTAGAACTAACTCAAGTTCAAGATTGCAAGGAGAACAATGGAAATACAAAAAATCATACATCTACTCCTCAACAATCCCTCATAACTCAATTTTCAAGACTAATGCATAAGAGAAGTCAAGATACATATAAATAATGCATTTAATAATTAGGTAGGCAATGCCTCTTAGATCATTTACTTACCAAGTAGACCAAGAGTGGGATATAAGATTGTATTGTGCATACAACACCAGGCAATATAGGATTTCAATAAAGACAACCTTCTCATTAGGTCTATGATGGAATCACATCCATTTCCAAGTGTAGGCTCCTCGGTCTTTACTGTTGAAAAACTTTTATAACAAGTAACCATTCCAACACATACCTCTTAACATAAGAAATATCCAGCCTAACCCAAGTGTCTTTAGTATCCATGAGCACCCACCATTCAATCCATGCCAAATTCAAATGCAACCTCTATAATCATGAAGCTCCAAGAAAATGATTAATACTCAAAACCAAAATGATCTACATCCTCTCCAAAGGAAGAAAAATAACACCTTTACCAAAAAACTCTAAGGGTCCTCCATGAAACAAGATGTTAAAACCTCTTCAAATTACATGAAGATAGACATATCCTACCAAATCTCCCACTAAACTATGATACCAAGCTATACATGGCAATGAGATAAACATCAAACTATCACTGTCAAAAACTCCCACTGAGACATGTAACTAAGCTATCCATGACATTGTGATAACCATCTGCTAAATGAAGATCATCCATGGCCTCAACACAATCAAAGAATATGTTGTTCTTGACACAACTCCCAAAAGGTCAAGCATAACCATAATCTCTAAACCAAAAAGATTAAAACACACTTCTTTTACAAATCTGTAATATCACAATAGTACAAGCTCCCACTTCAGCCAAAAATCCTTCAAAATTTTAAGAGAAAGATGTCCCAAACTCTACCCAACCATTAGCTTTGATACCAAATGTTAAAAATGAAGGTAAAATTGTAGCTTAAAACTTGTAAAACCATGAGACTGTAGATCTAATTAAGTGTTCTTTATCACAATTACTTGTGTATGATTAATATCTTTAGATCAATTTTACCATTGTAGAAAGAGACAAAAGATTGTAGAAGAATGAGACAAAAGATAGAAGTGACATAGCATATATGTGGAGAAACCCTTTTGATAAAAAAATCCACCAGAATCAATAGTGCTTGTATTATTTAACCTTAGAACAAGATTACAATAATACTGCTTCAATCCTTGATTGATATGCTTCTTTTCCTTCAACAATCCTTCTTCACAACCTGCAATAAACTCTCATATACTTTCTGCAACACAAGCTATCCATGTATTCCATGTGACAAAGCATGAATCCACACATCCAATGCCATGCTTCAAACCCTCACACATGCACAAGCTCAACCTACTAACCCTCTTGCAAAATATGATGTAATTGGTGCAATAAATAGACAATTAATAAGCATGTAAACTCATAAGAGTTATCAAATAGAAGAGCATAAAACTCCTCACAAAAAATCATGCCTAGATTGTGCAAGTAGAGTTTCACATTGTAGCATGAAGTCAAAACCAAAGTCTCCTCAATTCAGGCGCCCCAAATTGAATACTTAATTGATCGCTGGTCAAGAAAATATCTTGCAAGCATCACCTCAAATTTGGTGCCCAAGAATGGGCCCACTTAACTGAGCCTTGTAAAATATTCTCATGCAAAAGGTGTTAGCTGAAAGATGCCAACTTGGGCGCCCAAGGTGGACCCAAGTCAATCTTTGTTAACTGAAACATATCTCTCCACCAATTCATGCAAACAATATGCAAGATTGATCATCCCCACTTAACTGAAAGTATCCACTTGTTATCTGTCATGCAACTAAAGTTATTATTCATGTAACTCAAGTCAACTAACGTGCAACTCAAGCCAACTAGCATACAACTCAAAATAACTACGTGCAAGTCAAGTTAACTAGCATGCAACTCAAGTCAACTAGCTTGCAACTAAAATAACTACATGCAATTGAAGATAACTGAACCATAACTAGACTAAACTGAAATGAACTGAACTAAACTGATACTGAATTGATATTGAACTGATAGTGCCACTCCACTCTTGAAAATATCAATCCATATTTTGTAGGAACTAGACATGCACTACTAGAGTGTTATCAATCCTCCAAATAGTTAACTGAAGCAAGGTGGGTTCCACCTTCCACGTGGGCACCCCATGTGCTCCTATCTTGTAGGAGCTCTTCTTGGACATCCCCACATGTTCCTATTATTTAGGAATAATTACAAATGTCATTTTACATGTTCATTTCATTCGAATTTAATCTCTTTCTAATCCTAGTGTTGGGGAATACTTTCCAAGGACTTAGGAGATACATGAAGTATGTTTGGTATTGCAATTAAATGGTATCCTATTCCCAACAGAAACTAGATGTTCCACCTCATCAATGCCATCCTATAGGGGGAGGTATTCCTAGACTAGGGGAAAATTATATCCAATTCTATTCATGATCAGATTAGTAAGGTGAAGGATACCAAACAAATTTTCTTGTTTTCATATGTGATATATTGTGATGCTAGAATGGGAAAATTCCTTGAATTGAGCACTACCGGAGTTAGAGGGGAAGGGCCAAGAGAGAATAAGGTATGGGAGTATTATACTTAGCTAGAGCATGAAATAGTTGAAATAAATTTCAAACGGGTAAACGATGCTTTCCTATACCTAGTCATCAACCAAATCATGGGGGATTCATGATTTAGACCTAAAAAGGTTCAGATATGGCTCTGGTTGGTGAATGGGGACAGTGGTTCATCCAGTTCCCTAAGTCCACTTACATCAGGCTCTTCAAGTATGATAATGCTCCATTCTTTCTACCCAAACATTGAAGTGACAGGTTGATTTTGATTGAGTTCTCTAGGCAGATGATGAAGGTTAATTTGAAGTTTTCAGGCAAGCAAAAAGAAAGTGGTTTGAAATACCCCATTCAATTAGGCTTCTATTCATGTCTATTGTTCATAGTTTCCAAGAAAAATACTAAGGAGTTACAAGCTTTGAACCAAAAAAATATATTGGAAGGGAAAAATTTGACCTCGAAGGAAAGATGTACAATCTTTATGCATCTCTCTTCCCACACCATGATCCAAATATTGAGGACTTCTAGGCTGATTTGCAGGATGCATTTGAAGTTTGGAAGAGGGGTTATGATAGATTAAAAATCCCCCAAATGAGAGACTTCATGATCAAGGAGGATATTCTAGAAGGATTGTCTAACGATGGTCAGACACTTGATCCATTATATGATATTTAGAGAATTGGCACCAAAACACTGGAGCCTGCCAATTGGATGGAGAAGGAGGTTTGATGCATTGATCAGATCTCTACAAGGGTGGTGGAAAGGAGCATCTCATGGATATGGATCCAAATCAAGAACTATAAGGGGAAAGGATCTACTGTGAGGAAATGAAAGGGAGTAAACATTGAACCTTGTTTAGGGACATCCACCAAAGAATAAAAAAGGCCGAAGAAGAAGATTCTACCTCAAACAACTAAAGAAGAGTAGCCAACAATAGAAAAGGTACAAGAGGCATTGCAAAAGGCCTCAACTATATACATGGGTGCATCTGTAGAGGTGGTTTCTAGGCTAGGAGTCATGCCTATCTCCCAAGTGTTGCCCACTAAGGAGATTGTCACAGAGGAAGCTTCTCTCACTAATTCTCAAGAAATAAAATTGACAACATAGGTGGAGAAGGAAACCTCGATAATAAACATAACTGAATCTCCCCTTGTCACTGATACATAGGAGGTCCTTTTGAAAGAAGAAGAGGAGCATGGTGATAGGATAGGTGAGTCACCAATGTCTCCCAAGGGTACACATTCAAAATAAAATAGAGAAAGCTCAATAGAAAAGGATGGAACAAGAGAAGATTGAGAAGGAGACAGATGGACATGAAAGGGTAGAGCAAGAAAAGACCTATTCTCTTGAGAAGACTGAAATAGGAAAAATAACAAAAGACCAACCAAAGGAGACTCTAAGGACTGAAAAACATGTGTATTCATCCACTAGAGCTCCAAATTGGTTGAAATTGAATTTGGAAAAGTGACAACAGGTAGTTGCGCAACTCTTGAGCTGGCAAGATTTGGTGGTAGAGGTGGAGAAAACCAAACTAAAGAAGAAATCAAGGACCCTCCACTCTACCAAGATGAATGATGCTAGAGATTTGATTGCAAAGATTGCTACACCCATGGTTGATAAGGATGATAGGGAGCTTCAAGAAATTGATTATTGGTTGTCCACTTTGAATCTGGGTAAATAGACATGAGGTGAACAAATTGCATCTCTTGACTTGGTGGTCAATTTTGCAAAGGAAAGAATGATAAAGGACAAGAAAACGAAGGATGAGCTAAAAAATCAAGTAGAAAAAATGAAGAGATTCTTGAGAGACCTTGCTTCTCCAACTTCTGAGCAACCATATTCATCTCAGGATTCAGTTCTAATGAGTAGAAAGGAGGTTGACGACATCAATGAATTGAAAAAGAAGGCTCACATTTTTGATAGGTGGATTGAGAAGTTCTTGACTGAAATGGATGAAATTTTGGTTTTGGGATACAAGCATTATGAGGAAGCTTGATATTTGGAAGAGCAGTTGAAGCAATATAAGAACAATATGAGAGAGGAGGAAGAAAAATATAGAGTACACCTAAAGCAGCTAAAGGAGTTGAATAAGATGAGTACAAAAGAACTCAGCTAGTTTGGGATTTTGGGAGATAAGGACACCATTTTTGCAAATAAGTGTATTAAGGTAATATTATTTCAAATGGAATTGATAATTGAGCATAGAATAATATTGCTTAAGTTAAAAAATGGCTTATATGAGGATTCTACACTTTTTGAAAGTGTCATTACCACCATCATCAGTCAAATATTCTATTACTAGGCACACAAAGGTTGGACAGTCTGTAGGAATTTAAAGATTCTTGGAAGAACAAATTGGAGGAAAAGCTAAACTCTGAAAATGGTGATGAGGAGACCATTTTAGATAAGTTGATGAACATAAAATTTGGTGCAAAATGGGTGAAAAATGACATTCATCAACTTAGGAACACTATTGCGACAACTTCCAATTTTGAGACCAAGTTCAGGATAGATTGGGTTGATGAGCTAGATGTAGAAGTGCTAACAAAGTATTAGCTAATTTTGAAGAATACCAACAGTAGAAGGCATGCTAAGTTTTGAATTTTGGAAAAGGGGAATATGTTGTTTTTGTTTAAGTCAAATGCTAAGGATGCCATTTTGGGCAGTTCTTATAAAATAAGAGGATACAATGGTGTAACTGAAGTCAGTTAACAGTTTACATGGGAAGTTGGTGTCACTTTCCTGAAAGATGAACCTTCATGAGGAGTCATCTATAGTTCAGCCTAGTTATGCCTATAATTGGGAACCTACATGCCGAGCGCCCAAATTTTTGGGTTGCATGTCTCAGTTTTGGAGGGAATTTCAATATTGTAAAAAATTCCTCATTGTAAAGGTCGATGAATTGAAGTAAGATTTTTAGTCCATAGGCTAGATGCAATTTCTGATTTTCTGTTCTTAGTTTATTTTTTTGCATTCTTAGTTTTAGAGAGTGAATCTAGAGACAACAATTTCTTGTACACTTGTGAAGTTTGCTAGAATTGTAAATGCTACTTATTTTTTTAAAAATAATAGAAGCAATCGGATTCAAAACCACCTTTAGATGTTGCTTGAATGATATCTTCTATTTACTATTGATCTATTATTCTTCAAAAGGATAAAATAAAGTTTATTTGTTTTGAGTTTTAAAGTATGTTGAATGAAAATAAAACATGTTGTTAATTTCCACAATATGGATGGATTTGATTGTGTAACTATTATAAATTAATTAATTCATAAGTCTATCTTGAAAGGTTCTTTGAAGAATTGCTTGTCCGATTTATAGAATTTATATCCATTCATATTTTTTGGTAGACTCTAAAGTATCCTTTTCTCTTTATTATGAATTTGCTGTTAGTTTAGTTCTGAATTTGAAATAATCCAGTTTCAAAATCATAAGAAACTAGTAGGCCCCTTGAATATTATAGTCATTTAGAACACTTAGTGAAAATAATAATGTTGTGACTCAACACCCAGGACCTTGGGAGGCTTTCAATTTAACGATCCTTCACCTTTTCTAGGAGAGGTAAGGTGATCTCATCTTGCATGTGTTGCATATGTTGATTTGGCCATCAATAATAGGTAGTTGATCTAAATATTTAATTGTGGGAGAAGGTGTAATGCTCCTCAAAATACAAGGGTAAAAATAATATCATATGAAAGTGGGTAGGTTGAGATATCCCTAATAAAAAGAGGCAATTGAAGCATGGTAAGGTAGTGAAAGTGAAAGTAGCATGGTGAAGTAATAATTCCCCAATATAAAGGTATCTATAAGAGTGCGATACAATATTATAGGATAATCAAAAGGAGATTTACATATACTAAAGAATAAGAATCATAATAAGCATATAAATGTATAAAATCATAAGATATAAAATAATAAGAAATATAATTGAAAAAAAAACAAGTGGATAGGTATGAAAAATACAAATACCCATACTTGAGGTCCTCAAAGGTAGAGAGGTAGGTCTGAGTTCAAATAAATTATGAGGAAATAAAAGCAAGGAAAATAAGCATTAGAGAATGCATGGTAATAGATACAAGATCAATGAAAAGAAAATGAAAATACAATGGTAAATCAAAGCATGAAAAAGGTAAAGATAAAAAAAGAATAAGAGAAAATATTTAAAGCAATAAAGTAATATGGAGGGACCAAAGACATGGTGTCAATATGAGCACCATGTGAAGGCATGGTCTCCAAAATTGGATACGAATCGTGGTAGAGGAGAGAGGGCATGGGTCAAAGGAAGGAATTTTGTGCCATTGATGTAGGTATGGCTCCCCAATCTCCAGGACACCAAAAGGTTAGCTTTCTATAGAAAAACATTAATTATGTAGTTGCAAAAGGATGCTAATAAGTCAATATGGGGAGTTGGTGTGTCAACGAAAAAGGAAGGGAGAAAAAAATGTGTTAAAGAGTTTATGGTGGAAAGTGAGGAGGAGACTTCGTGATATTTCTTCCTGCAAACTCTGCCCATTCATTCCCATCGACATATTGACAAAAAGACACAATCTGTGTGAAATCTTGAGCTCCCATTTTAGAATATGCGTGGAGGATGCTGGAAAAAGTTGCAAAATTTGGATTTACATCGGTGAACGTATTTACTTGAAAGTTTCTAAATCCTCTTCAATAAATCAATTTTGTGCATATCCTGCAATTGTTGCAGTCCATGAGACTGCATTTCTTTGAGTCATTCTATCACACAGTTCACCTACCTTATCTATGCTTGCGCATTTTGCATACATGTCTACCAGAGCATTTGTGACTATATTATCTACCAAAAATCCCCTTCCCATTATTCTTTCATGGATCTCCATACCTTGCTCCAAAGTGCCCATTTTGGCATAGGCAAAGAGGATACTGGAAAAAGTTGTGGAGTTCGAATTTATACCTATCAATTGCATTTGCTTGAAAATTTATAAAGACCTTTCAACAAATCCATTTTGTGCATGTACTGAAATAATTGCATTCCATGAGACCACTTTTCTTTGAGGCATTCTATCAAACAACTTGCGTTCCTTTTTCCATGTCCACATTTTGCATACATATCTACCAGGGCAGTTTCAACCACAACATATGGAAAAATATCTCCATCCTTTATGCTTTGATGGATGTCAATGCCTTATTCCAAATCTCCCATTTTTGTGTAGGGAGAGAGGTTAAGAGAGACAACACAAAGAGGAGTTGTTGGTTCATAATTTTTAATTAGGTAAATGTTCTTCTACTTTTACATATTATTTAGGGAGTAACTGGATTTCATTTGGATTGGGAATTCTTCGGATAAAAAAAAGCTTTGAGTACTAAAATATATGCTATTCAAAGGAGATTATAACAAAGTAATTTTCAGATAGGTTGAATAAAATCTGCTACCCAATATCTTATTATATTCAAAATTAGTTTAATCTTACTACAAGTCCATAGTGGCCCTAAAAGGAAACCTTAGCATTGACATATTTAAGTCTATGTAATTCTACTTAGAGATTAAATCCAACTAGGCCCACATTCAATGGAATTTTTGTTGTCAGACACCAACCTAAATTTTAGATGGTCCTTGCCTTTAACCTTTTGTGAGTCATTGATCACTGAGATCTTGCAATGCTTGAGAAAATGGTTAAAAATAAATATTAAACAGTTTATCTCTACATAGGCTAATGCAAGTTGCCTCCAAACTACTCAACTAGTAAGCTTACATTAATTTCTTTTCTTTGTGAATTTGTGTACTGCAACAACCTTTTCATGTTCCTTGATATTTTTTATATTGTTTTTCAAATAAAATAATAAAGATTTTAATCAGAGTTCCTCATCTGTATAACCATAGATGAAGAAAGCCAAAGAGGCAGTATCTTAAAACAAACATTCCTTGATTTAAAGGTATGACTTATGGCCAAACAATAAGTGAGAGTATCAAAATGCTATTGAAATTTACTTGATCACCAATAGCATTTTAGAATCCTTAATAAGATTAACAACTTTTTAAATGATCGGTGAACTGCATGAGTTTATCCCAAATAGTTCATCAACAACCAATATTTCATTGAATTGCTTCTCACAAACTCCTCATAGTTGTGCTTGTCAATGTGTTATAACAACATGCACTAAGAAAACATGAGTTGTAGATCAGATAAACATCATACCAACAATAGAATGAATGACAACTTAAAAATAATGTATTGGATTGGATTGGGTATGTAAATACAAAGAGAATGTGTAGGACAAGACAAAAGTATACTAGGTATGTTGTGGTAAAGGTAGGCGGAGTTAATAAGAATATATATATATATATATATATATATATATATATATATATATATATATATATATAAGAAGTGGACGTCAATGAGGCATAGCTAAAGAATATAAGACTTTAAAATTGTTAAAGATGTAAATAGAATGAATATAGTATAAGTGGGTTAATAGCTGTAACAAGAGTTGCAAAGCAGTGAAGTTCCTGCCAGAAATTTTTAGAATAGTTTTGTTTGCATTTATTGTGCTTGTTGCGTTTTAGGAACAATTGGTCAGGATAAAGCAGTTGTCACCTAAATTTAGGACTTTGATCATTGATAGAGTCAAATTTGTCTTCCATTAGAAAATGACCCTTATAACAAAATAATTTTGCTCACTTCAAAATTCTGAGATGCTTTGGTTGTGCTTTTAGGTCATGAAGAAAGCACAATTTACATGTTGCCAATATTATGTAAATATTAACGAGTTCAAATATTTCCTTAACCATTCAACATATATGATAAAAAATTATCTTTAAAAAAGAAAAGATCTTTAGAACTTTCATTGCACATAGAGTCATGTTTAACCAACCTACTTAAATGTTATAGTTTTCTGCACAAATGAAAACAAAAGTATATAGTCCTAAGTCCTCTTATAGGTGCCTAATGTCTCCAAAAAATGAATTACAATAGAAAACGGTCTTTTTATTCCATTATGCAATAGATAACTCATTTATAAGCCTCATAAAACTTATAATGTGAAGTGTATTGAAAAAGGCCTTGATCAAACATCAAAAACCTCAATTGAACCCATATGCCTATTTTGTTGATTGTAGAGTAATGGTTAGAAGAATTGCAATAGTCATTGGACCAAGACCACAAGGTAGAGGATTAATTGATGAAACTATTCTTGAAGCCTCTTCATAGGAAACATGACTGACTAATTGGTATTCTCTTTTAGCACTCGGATCCTACAAAAGTGGAAGCAATAGTTTTAATTTTCTATAGATTAGCCATCTTTTACTTACAATTTTTTTTGAAAAAGAAAGTTAGAAGGTGTCATACCTCTACTGCATTTAAGCCAAGATCAATTAATACTACACCAGGTTTTAGCCAATCGCCACAAACCAAATTTGGCACACCTACTACGACAACAAGAATATTTGCTTCATGAGTAAAATCTGTAGGAAATTCTTTCTGTTTTGAGTAGCTATGGTCTACATAATTTTTTTGTGGAAACAAGGTTTAAAAATTTAAATTAATACGTAAATCAGCAAAAGTTTTTGTTATTTTAAATAACCATATAAAATTTTAAATTATCTTTTGTAGCTCAAATTTTGTTGCTACTCTTTGGATTGCAAATGTTAAATACCCTTAAAGAACCTGTTCTTCATGTGACAATTTCTACTCAATATTGTGGTGGACACATCAGATACTTCAACCATAATGATTCAAATTATTTTATTCCTTTCAAGGTAACCACACAATGCTCATGCATTTATAGGATAGTACAATTATAAGCCTATCATCTAGAATCACAATTGTACTTCAGACTCATCACTGTGTGAACTAATATTTGTTTAGGATATTAATTATTTAACTTAGCCATTAATGTGTATACCCTTAGCTTCTAGATTTGCTTGTCTCATTTGAATTTTTGTCAACGTCACTATCTCTAGATAAGTCATAACCAAATTCTAAGGTCATCTCTAGATGGGCATGCTCTCTTCCAAATATGATGAACAGGGGAATGAGTGCACTAAATGTGTTACATATCCATCAACGTTTTATTTGGATGATCAAACAAACTTCAAGAAATCATATACATAAAGAGAAAGATAAAATAAAAGCTAAATGAGATACACTCTTGACAATCTTTGTTTGGGATTTTCACTATTATTTGGTTCTATGTTATATTCTTTTCAAAATTGGAAGTTTTTTTTTGTTATGATCAATTGGAATAGACTCTGCAAGAAATGCATAAATATATTGTCTGATGTAAGAAGCCCACAAACAAAAATAATAATTTGTTGATAAATTACAATAGATAACTCTTTGTAGTCAAACACAAATCTCCATATTTTACACACAGATCCAATAATTATTGCCAATGAATCAGAACAATATTATCAATCTTAGTTCAATGATATATGTCAATATCATATTCAAAATTAACAATAAATTCTAGATACTCCACACTAGGCATTGAAACAAATTGAAAAGTTTTCTTTATTTGCATCTCCTCCAGAAAAAACATCTATCTTGTAAGTAAGGTAACATCTGCAAACTAAATTAAACTAAATTTTAATTTCTAAAATTTATATAGTATTTATTATCTAGTTTTGAAAATGATCATTTAAATTATAGTAATTATCTACTAAAAATAAATTAAACTAAAACTAGAATTTATTTTTAAAATAATTCAACAATTATTAATTATAATTTTAAAATAATAAATTTTTCTTTGCATCCAAATTATTTTATTTTCTAAAATTACATTAAATTCTAACTTAAAAAAATAAAAAATGATTTTGCATGCCTACTTTTGTATTTTTGAGTTCAATCAGTTATATTGTTCTTTAAATTTGAATAACCAATCATTTTGTATATTAATAATCAAATCACCACAATGTGTGCGTATATATATATATATATTACAAAAATAAGTATTTAAATCTAGAATTATATTTCGATGTGAAAATGAAGTATTATTAAGGTAAGAGTTATTAATAATATAAAAAAAAAAATTAACAAAATATTTTTAAAGCTTAGAATTATTTTTAAAATTAAACTAAATTTTAATTTTAAAAATTTATAAAGTATTTATTATATATTTTTAAAAATAACCAGTTAAATTATATTAATTATTCAATACAAATAAATAAAATAAAATTAAACCCTATCTAATTATTCAATACAAATAAATTAAATAAAACTACATCTTATCTAATGTATATGTAAACATCTGTAAAGTCTGATTTGTTGTATGTAGGGATTATTTGCATCCAAGTGATTTCATTTTCTAAAATCATATTAAATTCTAACTTCAAACAATCATAAAATGTTTTACATGCTTATTTTTATATTTTTGAGTTGAATTGTATTGTTCTTAATTTGAATAACCAATAATATAGCAAATAAATAATCAAATCAACACAATATTTGCAAAACTTAAATTTTATTTTAAAATTAAACAAAATTCTATTTTCTAAAATTCATAGAAGATTTATTATTTAATTGTTAAATTCATAATTAATTAAATTATAATGATTATGTAGTATAAATGAATTAAATATTAAATAGAAGTACAATTTCCTTTTTAAATAATTTAACAATCAAAGACTAAAATTTAAATTTAAAAGTATTCTTTATATTGTATTTTTTTTTCATTTTTACATACAATTTTTTTATATTTTGTAAAATTAAACTAAATTCTAATTTTAAAAATATAAAATATTTGAAGTTGATAAGTTTTAAATTTATTAATTATGATGATATCCAAAAACTAAAAAGATTCAAAATAACCAAATAGATTAATTACAAGTGACAACACACAAAATTTTACATTGATCAATACTAACCATAAAAGTTGTATGGAATTTTATTTGAACAACTATGAATTTTTTGGCTTATATCTAATTATTTTTTTAAATGTTTAAGTTGTATACTTTATAGGTAATTGAAAAATAATAGTTTAGATTGTATATTTTGTTAATAATTTACTGATATTTGTATTGTGAGATTAAAATAATAATTTAAGAGTAAATGTTCAAAACGATCATTTATTCAATTTTTATATTTTATCTATATATAGCAATTTTTTTTTTATAAATATCAATATTAGAGTAAAAATTAAATCAACTATTAAAAAAAAATGTTAAAAGATTGTATATTTTATGAATATTTTAAGAATTATTATCTTGAATTTTTTTAAATTAATTTCGAAAAAACCTTCATTAAAAATATTGTACTTTATTGAATGGTGGTCATATAAACAAGTAAATAAATGAATAGAATGGAAAATATAACAAGTATACAAATTTTAAAGAGTTCAATTTTTTTTTAAAAAATTACTAAATATTGTTTTGATTATGGTCTTTGTGGCGATAAAAAGTTGATGCTTCTTGAAAAATTAATTTTTGAAATTTGAAAAGTTAAAACTCTTGCATATTTACTTTAACTATATACAAATATCTGTCAAATAGAACATAAAAATGATTTTTTATTTGTTAAGAACAAACTTATTAAAGATAATATAGTAGTAAAGATAATATAGTAGTAGCATGAGAATGGAATAGAAAGATTTCATGATGGTAGATTGCATGATGGTATGTGTTATAAATTATGTAAAAAAGTATAATTTGCAATTGTTTGATATAATGGGGAAATTATTACATGATTTATAATTGTCAATCAATAAATCGATAATTATTTAATTAAAAGTTACGAATTGGGTTGAAAAGTATTGTCTAGAATATATTCTTATTATATTGGTTATTATTCATTTGTAAAGTGAAGCATTTATTTAACTTGATTAAATCAAAAATATTTTGGATATCAAATTATAATTTAATTATTACCCTATATATCCTTTGGTATTGAATAGTAAAAAATTATAAATATGTAGGTCAAATAATTATTATTTGAATTGGGAATGGTTTATGTTGTTATGAAGCTAAGTGTAGCAAATGGTTTTCCATCATACAAAATGAGTGGATTTTCTATCTCATTAATGCTTAATAGATTTATTTCCAACCTGAATATAAATATATAAACTTTCTAAATAAATAAAATAATTCTTAAATATATGTAAACTAAACTAAAATATATTTATTTGTAATAAATTAAATAATTATTTATTAATATTTTAAAATAAATATATTTAAAATTCAATTGACAAATTAATTGACATAATAATATATTTATTATGTCAATTAAAACATCCCATGAACAGTATTTTTAAAACATATAAAAAACAACATGCATTACCAAGACAATTCCAACATTTAAACGTAGACCTGAAAACAATTATGGTTGATGGGATCTAACCACCACTTGTGGGAAAAGATTACAACTTTATTCAGCTTGTCAAACAGCAAAAATACAATATTATCCTTGTCGACTTGATCAGTCAAAATCATGTTGCTGGGTAAGGTCCAGAAGATGCTCTGCTGTATCTTCGTGTGTAATGGGTACGTCAAGATTTATAGAGAGTAATATATTAATTTATGGTATTCTATTTGAAGGATAGAAATTGTAAAATGTGAAGCGTTAATTTTTTTAAATAAATGAAATTATGTATTTATATTTTACTGTCATTTCATTTTAATTAATAAAATATGATTGTGAACTACAAGTCGTTATCTAAAAGCAGTATAGGGTATTTTTGCAAAGCACAGTAACCAGTATAATGGCAGAATTTTTTGCGGAAAAATTCACTGTATAATTCATAAGCTCTGTAAAGAACAATGTATTGAGTTTAAGATATGAAGATGATTCGAGCTCTATTTTTCATTTCTGCTACTGCTGTAGCAACATCTGCTATACATTGAAGAATAAATAATATTTGGTTTGTGTCACGCCAATCCCTTTGCTTTTGACATTTTGTCTTTAGAGTACAAGAACCAGTATAATTGGTTTTTTTGCAAAGGACAATAACCAGTAAAATGACAGGAAGATGTGAGGAAATATTTACTATATAATTTAGAAGCTCTTTAAAGAACAATGTATTAAAATGGCTTTTGATCTGTACTGTACGCATTGTGAAAGTAGCTCTGGCAACCATTGCATTTGCACCATCAGCCAAATAGCCTCAAGAAGAAGGAAAAGAACGCTAAATGAACATAAAATTAATGCCTTCATTTAGTAGATAACAACAAAACTATAATAATGAAATAAAACACAACAAAACTGATGTGGCCGTGTAGAGATTTCCATAAAATATTCACAGAATTAATGCCAAGTGAGTTATCTCAAGTTGACTTACCAGGAAGGCTCTGGCTACCATTGCATTTACATTTGCTATACATTCAATAGTAAAGTTGTGACAATAGGTATTAAAGTTGGATTATATATTGAAAAAGCCATAGATAAAACCATCCTCATTTAACAAAACTATTATAATAAAATAAAACACAAGAAAAGTGATATGGCCGTGTATAGATTCTCATAAAAATATTGCTATAAGAAAGCTGTAACAGTAGGTATTACAATCTTTTACTTATGCCTTTTTTGAAAATGTGCAAGAGCGGGAAGACCACACAAGTTGCATGCGCGAATGTGAAGGTGTAGGTTGCATGCACGAGCAAGGAGTTGGTCGTGCCTGAGGATGCTTCTATGCCATCTCTGGTCACGACTGGTCTTCCGGCTGGGGGCTCCTCCTCTGTCCCGGCTGTTATGTGTGCTGAGGGTTCCGTCCCTACCTTTGCGCAAAGGGATGTCCCAAATTTTTTGGTTGCTGGGGGTTCTTCAGGCTGGTTGAAATCTTTCTCTGATGCTGCTAAAGGGAATGCTAGGCCTCCTGCTCAACCCCATGTTCATCCTTTGCCCTGTGCTAGGGACTCCCCGCTTGTGGTCTATGGTTCAGAAGTTACTGAGAACGAGGAGTACTATTTGAAGCTGGGGGTGGTCTGCAGGTTTAATGGCCCGTGGCCCTCCCTTCTTGATCTCCATAATTGGGTTTCCACCTCCTGGAAGCCGGTGGTCTCTAGGTAGATCGAGCTCTATCCCTGTGCTTGAGGCTTATTTTTAGCAACCTTTTCCTCTTCTGCAGAGCGTGACTATGTGTTGGATTGGGGGTGGATGTGGGGGTTTCATTCTCTGTTCATCCGTCCTTGGTATCGATCTTTCAATCCCTTTACAGAGCCATTGAACACCAGACCTGTTTGGGTCCATCTACTGAATCTGCCTCTCCAGTTTTGGGAGGATTCTTGTTATGAAGCTATTTGCAACTCCATTGGATGATTTTTAATGATTGACTTTGCAACTCGAGAGCTTGGGCATACTACGGTAGTGCACATTTTAGTTGATTTGGACATCTCCAAACCTCTCCATGGTGATGTAGTCCTATTGGTGGAGGACACACCTTGGAAGCAACTCCTGGACTATGAGGGTCTCCCCTTTTGGTGTAGAAGATGCTTCTCTATGGGTCATTTGGTCTCTACTTGCCCACAAGCCCGCCGTAAGGGTGCTGCTACTTGGTGGAAGGATGCTCGCTCGGATCATCTAACGGTGGGCGCTCCTCCTTCAGAAGTTTCTTCTTCAGATGAGGATGATGGCCCTGCTTCTCGGGAACCTATGTCTGCTCCTATTTCAGCTAACCTTTTTGTGGAGCCATTGTTTGATCGATCTACTAACGTTCTTCTATCTGAGCTTGCTCATTCCTCATTGATTGCTACTGATGATCTTTCGCTGTTTCTTGTTTCCTCCCCTGCACAACCGTCTCCCCTACTGTGTGGTGGCTCTTTGCCCTCGGTGGCTGCAATTGGTCCACTTCTCTTGCCTCGGTTATTGGACTTGGACTCCGAGTCTTCCTAGTCTGTGGTGCTGAGAAAGAAGAAGGGACTCCCTCGATCTTTTGCTTCCTCGCGGCCTCGGGTTAAGGGAGTCAGTTTGGTCCCCTTTGTTTATGAGGTTGTCTAAGTTTTAGTCTATGTTCCAACAACTGTCTATCAGCTGTTTTTGTGTGAGGTCTATCCTCCTTTCCTAGTTTTTTCTTGGTTTGAAATAGCTTCTTTTTTTGGGCCCTTTGGGCTTTCTGTGTAAAGGGTACAACACCCTGTAAATGCTGCTTATCTTTAAAAAAAAGAAGGTATTATAGTCAGATTATATATTGAAAAAGCCAAAGATAAAACCATCTTCATTTAACAGAACTATTATAATAAAATAAAACACAAGAAAAGTGATATGGTCATGTATAGATTGTCATAAAAAAATTGCTATAGGAAAGTTGTAATAGTAGGTATTATAGTCGGAATATATATTGAAAAATTCACAGATAAAACCATCTTCATTTAATAGAACTGTTATAATAAAATAAAACACAAGAAAAGTGATATGGCTGTGTATAGATTCTCATAAAAAAATTGACTGAAATAATGACAAGTGAGTTACCTTAAGATTCAGTACACATTGTGTTGAGTTTTCAAGGATGCCAAAGAGAAAATGGGCAGAGTTTGCAGGAAAAATCTTTATGGTAGTCTTGAATGGAGACTCCTAATCAAGTGTAGGTGAGCTGAAAATGAGGAGAATAAATTGTTTCGTAAAAGAGCAACTTTCAAGCAACACATGCTACACATGTATCTTCTAATATTAAGTATAATCAAGGTATGTATTTTTCAGCATTTACATATGAAAATTATCCTCCCTCTCTTGCACACAAATGGGGATGATAGGCATGGTGATAGTATAGAAAGAAAATGACAAGTAAACTATGATATGAAAACAACACAGAGGTCTATTAATTCTAGAAGCAACCTTAAGACATCATCATTGCTATATGCAGTTTGTATTCCACGAAGATCTAGCTTGCATGAAAAGATTTGGTGCATAAAAAAGTGCTTCCATTCCATCCACAATTGGATCCCTGCCAAAAACTAGCTACATCTTTAGTTTTGTTGATTGTAGATACAATTTAATATAAACCATTTTTAATTTATCTTAAAAATTTGTGAATTCACAATTGAAACTTAATATCTCATGGATGTAATTATAATGTATAATGTCGATTCTAAAAAGGCAGAGGATGGGTGTTGTTCCGCGTGCCAGGTAAAGCCACGCGCCCTCTAAGGCGCGTGACTCCGTGTGCCTTTCCTGCTCCCTTTGGCGGCATTCGTTCCTTTTCTTTTTTCCTGTTCGGCTTAGTGTTCGCTGCTGGGTGTGGTGTGGTGCGGGGGTTTGGGTGGGTGACGGACTGGTGGGAGGTTGTTCGGTGGGGGGGAAGTGGCTGGTGGAAGCGGTGGAGTAAGGGTTGGCTGGAGCCCGAGTGAGTTGGGTGGGCCCATGGCTGTGGTTTCCAATAGTCTGGTTATTACAGGCTCGAAGCCATCTCAAAAATTTTCAGAGGCTATGCATGCACAAAAATTGGAGTCATCTTTTGTGGGTGAGAGCTCTAAGCTCAAGAAAGTGAACGGATGTCTGCCGCGGAGTCAAGATCGGCCTGTTTTGGTTATCTCTCCTGAATCTGTCCAGGAAGATATCGCTTATTGGAGCCAACATGTTTTGATCTGCAAGTTCTTGGGTATTCGGATTCCTCTCTCGGCATTAGAATCTTGGATCCGTCGAACCTGGCAAGTTGAGGGGGATTTTGATTTATTGGTAGCTGCAAATGGCTATTTCATGGTCGATTTTTCTTGTATCTCGGACCGTAATCGTGTTTTTGAAGGAGGGCCATATTTTTACAATCATTTTGGCTTGTTCATTAAGCCCTGGCATAGTGGTTTTAATGCGACAGAAGATCTTCCTACTCGGGTTCCTGTTTGGGTGCGTCTTCCATGGCTGCCGTTGGAGTTTTGGAGGGAGGATATTCTGCTTCGGATTGCTGCTCTGTTGGGGAAACCGGCTGCCATTGCTCAAAATACTTTGGATAAAAAGGTATTTTCTTATGCTCGCATCTACGTTGAAATTGATTTAAATAATCCTTTGCCAGACTCTTTGGAAATTTTTATTGGCTCTGCTTCGTGGATCCAACCGCTTGATTATGAGTCCCTCCCTTTTCGTTGCCGCTTCTGTCACGAGTATGGACACCTTCAGCGCCAGTGTCCTCGGGCACCCAAAGCTGCTGGGGTGTCTCCTTCTCCTTCTTCTGGGCCCTCGGTGGAGAAAGGGGATAAAGGGAAGGCGCCTGGGGGTGAGGGTGGGCCTGATAAGGATGGCTTTATCCCTGTTAAGCAGAGAAATAAAGGGAGGGGGCACAAGCGGGCCTATAAAGATAGTCAGAATGATCAGGGTTTCAATCGGTTTGAGGTCCTGGATAATCAGGCTGTGGAGGAAGGGATTCCTGTTGAGCTTTCTGCTGGGGCCACTGGTATGGATGCTGGGATGGATACAGGGCTGGAGAAAGCGATTGTTGTGCATAATTCTTCTCCGGCATTGGAGCAGGGGGGTTCAGAGCCTCCTGGGGCCTCTGTAGATGTGCAGGATGATATTGTTTTAGCAGATTTGGCTAAGGCAGTGTTTTCTTTAGGCAAAGGGCGAGGATCGTCTCCTTCCTTGGGGGTGCTGCAACGCCCTCTCAAGAAGGGACATTTTGAATTTTCTTCGAAAGTTGGTCGTAAGAAGGATGCAGACAAGCTTAAATCTGCTGGGGATCTTTTGGTAGAATCTGGTGCTATTAAGACCCTTGAGGCCCACTTCTCTCAACCTTCCTCATGATTATTCTCTCATGGAATGCAAGGGGGTTGAATAGCACCCCCCGTCAAAAGGCTATTCAAGATTTGATTGTTGTTCATTCTCCTGATATCTTTTGTATCCAGGAAACTAAGCTTCAGGTGGACCTCATGCTTCAACATGCTCCTCGTATTTGGTTTTCTGGCCAGTGTCAGTGTATTGGGTCTAGGGGAACCTCTGGGGGTCTGGCTCTTTTCTGGGATCCTCGTAAGGTTGTCCCTCATTGGTGGATTTCCAGCCAGTCTGCTATTTCTATGGTGGCCTCGATTTTGGAATCTGGTGAGACTATTTTGGTTAGTAATGTTTATGCTCCAATTGATATTCGTGGTAAATCCCAGCTTTGGGCTCATATCAGGTATGTTAGGTCCTGCGCTCCCTTTCTGCCTTGGATTTTAGCTGGTGACTTCAATGCTGTGTTGAGCTTGGAGGAGAAAAGGGGAGGGCTGCCTAGGCTTGGCCCTGCTTCAGATATGTTTTGGACTAATGTGAACTCTCTAGCTTTGATGGATGTAAAACCCTCTAATGGAATTTTCACTTGGAATAATAGACGGAGTGGGCCTGAAGCGATTGCCCAGCGGCTTGATCGTTTCCTTGTCTCTTGCTCTTGGGTTAGAGGTAGCTTGGTCATTTGCTCTGAGATTCTTGACTGGCGTGGCTCTGATCATTGGCCAATTAAGTTTTCGACTTCAGCTTTTCCAAATCCTAAGAATCCTCCTTTCAAATTCCAGCTCATGTGGTTGCGTGATCCGTCTTTGGGTGATCTTGTGGCTCAATGGTGGCGGGATGGCGCCCCTGCCTATGGTACAACTATGTATTCTCTAGTTAAGAAGTTGCAATATGTTAAGTTTCATCTTAAGCAATGGAATAGGTTGAGTTTTGGTAATTTTCGGGCTAGGAAAAGAGAAGCGCTGGACCGCCTTGCTGTGATTACCCGTCAGATTCGGGATTTGGGCTTCTCGGAGGCTCTTGGGCATGCTGAATCCCAGGCTCTGAAATTGGTGGAAGAGTGGGAGCTCCGTGAAGAGATTTTCTGGAAACAAAAGGCTAGGATTGATTGGCTTCAAGAGGGTGATCGGAATACGGCCTTTTTCCATCATTCTGTGCAAGCTCGTCGAAATAAGTGCTTTATCTCTTCTCTTGTTAACTCTGAGGGTATTTCAATCTCTGCTCAACATGCTCTGTCTAGAGAGGCTCGTTAGTACTACTCTAATCTTTTCACTGAAGATTTTGTACCTACTGAGGCTGATGAAAATAGAGTCCTTGCTTGTATTCCTTCTATAATTTCTAATGAGGTGAATGCTTCTCTTATTCGCCCGGTGACTTTGTCTGAAGTGGAGGAGGTGGTGTTTGGGATGAACAAAGGGAAAGCTCCTGGCCCTGACGGGTTCCCAGTTGAGTTTTTCCAGGAGTTTTGGGATATTGTGAAGCAAGATTTGTTAGAGGTGGTTCGTGAGTCTCTTCATAGTAAGCAGATGCTTCGTGCTTTGAATGCTACTTTTCTGGTTCTCATTCCTAAGAAGGAAGGTGCTGACAAACTTGATCTCTTTAGACCTATTGCTCTCTGTAACATGGCGTATAAGATTATTACGAAGTTGATGGCTGAGAGACTCAAATCTTGTTTGCCAATGATTATTTCTGAGGAGCAAGGTGGCTTTGTGGCTGGGCGGAAAATTCTGGATGGGGTGGTGGTTGCGTCTGAAGCCATTCATTCCATGGCTACCTCTCAGGAGAGGTCTATGTTTATCAAGTTGGATATGGCCAAAGCCTATGACAGAGTTAAATGGAGTTTTCTTCAGAAGATTCTGCTGGCCTTTGGTTTTTCCTCTGATTGGGTGAGTTGGGTTTTGAGTTGTGTGACTTCTTCCTCCTTTTCGGTTATTATGAATGGGGAGCCTTCTGAGCTTTTTGGGGCTACTAGGGGCCTTCGTCAGGGGGATCCGCTCTCTCCTTATTTGTTTATTATTCTGGCTGAGGGGCTTGGCTGTCTTCTTAAATCTCAGGTTTCACATGGCTTGATTCATGGTTGGCAGTGGGGGATGGGCTTGCCTACACTTTCTCATCTCCAATTCGTGGATGATACCTCTCTTATGGGTCTGGCTCGTATTAGGGAGGCTGATTTCTTCAGGAAAACTTTGGACATCTACCTGGCGGCTTCGGGCCAGAGAGTCAATGAGCAAAAGTCTTCTATTTTCTTCTTTAATACTCCTCAAGCTATCTAGCATAGGATTGCTGCCATTCTGCGGTTTCAAATTGGGACTCTTCCCTTCGTTTATTTGGGTATTCCTCTTACTGTTGGCCGTCTGCCCAGATCTTCTTGGCAACAGTTGCTTGATAAGCTTAGGCGAAAGGTTACTCATTGGACCCATCGTTGGTTGTCTTCTGCAGCTAGATTGACTCTTCTTAAGTCTGTCATCCAGGCCCTTCCCATCTACAAGTGCTTTGTTCAAGCGGCTCCTATGTATTTCCTTAAGGAATTTGATGCTCTTTCTCGTCAATTTCTTTGGAGCGGTAATTTATTGTCTTCAAAATGGAGCCTTGTTAAGTGGGAATCGGTGTGTAGACCTAAGCAGGAGGGGGGTCTTGGTTTACGCTCTGCTATTTTGAATGGGAAAGCTCTTGCTGCTAAGCTTTACTGGCGCTGGTGCACCCATCAGCACCAGTTATGGGCTCGTATTCTCAACCTTAAATATCTTCGGGGTGTTGCTTCTTTTGAGGTCCCTCGCTATCCTCTGGAGGGGGGTGGTTCTATGATCTGGCATACTTTGAAAGTGGGGGCGCAGTTGATTAAGGATGCTCTTTTTTGGATCTGTCATTCGGGTTCACAGGCTCTTTTTTGGTCAGATTCCTGGGATGGTCACCCTCCTATTCTTTCTTCTTTTCCTCATCTCCAGCCTCTTTCTGAGGTTTTTAGTGTAGCTGGCTGGGATACTGTGGAGCATTATAAGGTGGCGCAACATGATGGTTTGGTTCTACGTTTTCGTTGGAAGCACCCTTCTGAGTGGCCTCTAGGAGGGTCTGAGGGGGATAGGCGTGAGCTTTCCCAACTTTTGGCATCCCGTGCTTGTAATTCTTTGAGAGGACCTGATGTTTTGGCTTGGGATGGTTCAGACTTGTCTGGAAAGTACTCTGTGGTTGCTGGTTATAAACAGATTGGTAGGCAGTTGTTTGGGGACATTGAGGTCCCTTGGTGGAAGCATGTTTGGCACAAGTTGTCATGGCCCAAGTGCAACTTCTTTATGTGGTTGGTGGCCCAAAATCGGTGTCTCACTTGGGATAATTTATGTAAGCGTGGTTTTCAAGGCCCCTCTATGTGTGTTTTGTGTCAAGGTTGTGAAGAGAGTGTATCCCATATCTTCTTCCAATGCTCCTATGCTAGGGAGATTTGGCACTTCTGGTGGGGGGTGTGGAATACGGCCTGCTGGCATGTTTCCTCTTTGGTGGAATTTGGGGAACGATGGGGCAGGGCCCCTGTTTCTACTTCCTTTCTCCAGGCTGCTTGGGCTATTGGGCCTTCCTTTATTATCTGGAATCTTTGGTTGGAGAGGAATAGGCGGATCTTTCAGGATTTGCGGCTGATGGCTCCTCACCTTTGGAGGAAAATTTTACATTCCTTAGGAGAAACTATTGCGGCTAAGTGTGATATGACTATGCGGGTGGACCCTCGAGATGTTGATTGTTGTATTCGTCTTCATCTTCCTCCTCCGCAACGACAACTCATGCGTAACAGATGTAGGCATCCTACCCCAAAGGTGAATAGGGAGGGAAGATGGACACCTCCTCCCTTGGGAGTCCTAAAAATCAACTCGGATGGCTCTTCTCGTGGTAATCCTGGTCATGCTGGCATTGGAGGTGTGGGTCGTGATAGCTCAGGGGATGTTCAGTTTATTTTCTCTGTGTATAAGGGTCTTCATACGAATAATCTTATGGAGGCTCAGGCTATTTTAGTGGCTGTGGAGCGGGCCAGTCAGTTGGGTTGGCGAAGGATCATATGTGAGTCTGATTCCCAGGTTGTGGTGAACTTACTGAAAAGGCAGTATATGGATAATGTGAGCTGGCAGCTGGCTTTGATTGTTGAACAAATTCTCACTCTCTGTGCATCTCTGGAGCATGTTACTTTCAACCATATTCCCCGTGAATGGAATGGTGTGGCTGATTGTTTGGCTAAATGGGCTTCCGATCATATGCATGATTGGAATTTGGTGGATCGGGGCCATCTGCCCCCGGATTTGTCTCATCAATTGGATCACTTGGTTGAACTTGATAGGGCCATTTAATGGCCTTGCTTTGTAATGTGTCCTTGGTTTAATAATATTTTTACCCCTTTGTTAAAATCCTAATTAAGAGTTTTATATGAACTTATAAAAAATGGTATCACCCTTAGAATTTCAACATTAGTAATTGCTAGAATTTTTATACCAAACCCATAAAATCAGATAATTCATTGAATTTAACATTGGTAATTGTTATGATTTTTTTTTCAGGTTTTATATCAAGCCCGTAGACCGTAGACACTATCCTAAACCGTTATAGCAGAGAAGAATCATAAATTTTGATCTAAAAAGAGAGGCTAATTGTTTGAGGGTTAAAATCATAGGCATTGAAAATGGGAAGGTAGTCGTTCATGTAATACTGAAGCATGATTTTAAACCTTTTTGTCTCAAGGCTCAAATGTTGGTCCATGCTTATTCAACTACTCTGCTGCAAATAAGAACATGCACTCCAGGATTACACAAATTATCAGACCAATAAAATTCAATCTACACGGACGACGACCAAAAAAAAGCCATCCCACCACATTCTATTTAGCCAAGCAGTTCGCCACTTTGTTAAAGTTTGAAGAAAGATGGGTAATTTGCTTCGTAATCAATGAAAGAGTATTTCCCACAATCTTCTCCTATTTTTTAAAAATTCATATATTTTCGTTTATAATTTATGGCAGCAAAAACACACGGATTTCCTGTATTTTTTGGCATTAGCGTTGTTATCTTAAATTCTGAAACAAAAAAAATCTCGGCTTCTTCCTTAGAAAATGCAAATTTCGTGTAAAAGTCAGTAGATATCTACTGTTTAAAGTTAATGCAGGGTTTAAGGAAGAACGTATGGCTCAAGTTTCATGCGTTTTAAGACAGAAAATAAGTTTGATATTATATTCTTTCCCATGTATGCTTGGTGTCATTTCAGGATTCTGATTGCCAGGAATTTTGTGATTTTGTGTTTACAATGCAGGGTACCTCCTGTAGTTTTTCCTCGTCCCGCAGGGAAATCACAGAGAATTGTACTTCCTGAGGATAAATATATCAGAAAATTTTATAGCAAGCATCCAGGTTCTCTGACAGAAGAAGCTTTCTGGTATTCTCTGACCTCATTTTCTGTGTTCTCAACTGTAATATAGTAGTGGTATTTTTAGTAGTACTTTTCTATAATAGAAGGTTATGATAAAAATGTTATAAAAGATGAATATCGTTTCTATTATATCCTTTTTCACAATTTTTAGAATGAAAGAAATAATACGAATATCTATAAATGATCACAGTAGTCAATGGGATAAAAAAACACAGCAAGTAGCAGTGAAGAAAATAATTCCATTAACCAAAACATATGTAAAGCCAAATCAGCAAAAATAGGTAGTAAAATAGGGGCAAATTCAAAATGGGTAAATCATAGTCAAGTCGTTAAAGACAGCCATATGGTAAAACTAACCCTATTAAAGGAAAGCTCCCAACCAACAGAAAGTGATCTGAGTAGACCAAAGCTCTAGTTAACATCATAATTTAAGACTGCAGGAGAAACATGCCGTTTTACCTGTTCCCAACATAGTTTCTTGACTTTCTTGAATAGAAGTCAAAAGTTACAGTTTTACTAGTATTTAATTTCACTTGATCAGTGTGCCAGCTTATTTACTTTAACAATGGATATGCTCTGTTGGTATCTAGGAATGGAGAAATTCCTTTATTTTTCCACTATTGTAGATCTTCCAAAGCCTCTATTTATTATATCTGAAATAATTACAAGGCCTACAACTGCAAACACAAGGCACATGTATGCTGAC
This sequence comes from Sequoiadendron giganteum, assembly GCA_007115665.2. Taxonomy (NCBI): domain Eukaryota; kingdom Viridiplantae; phylum Streptophyta; class Pinopsida; order Cupressales; family Cupressaceae; genus Sequoiadendron; species Sequoiadendron giganteum. Next base: position 450,609,616 of record CM021100.1, read on the forward strand.
AGAGAGGTTTTATTAACATTTGACATCCATGAGGTGGTAAAAGGATATGGGACCACCAGTAGTTATCTCACAAATTTCATCTCAAGTCAGGGTTCTCTGGTTGCTATGTTAAGCAAAGAAAAGTCAGGGTTGTAGCCATGTTGAAGATAGGGAATGTTTTCATCGTAAGTCTTTTGATGCTTGTGTTGTAGCCACACAGTATGTGAATAAGCCTTCAATTCATCACTCTTTATCTGAGGAATGAAACACTGCAGAATGCTTCACTTGGTATCAATCAAGCTTCAAAGCACAACCTAAATACAAAGGAATCCACTCTCACAATTTGAAACAATATAGGCAGACCAAAATGCATCTACGTGTACTTCAAAAACATTCTCATAATTTCTTGTTTGGTTGTGGTCTTCATGCAGGGTATTAGTATAGCCAGCTTGCTAAACCAGTCAACAAACAAAAGCAAGTATTTGTTTCTATGTTTTGTCATTGATAATCTTCCATTGAATTCCATTGAAAGGCTCTCACATGGTTAGCTCTACATGGGAAAGAAAGCTTTTAGGTTCAAACAATGATTAGCAGGCTTAATATTACCACACAACAATCATCCATGAATAAATTTCTACACATCACAACTGTCTTGGCCAGATTTTTTAAGTGTTTTCTCATCTCATATGGCCTTTGTGACTTTTGCATTCCATACTTCTACCTACCTTGGGGAAAATTTTGCTTTCTTTTTTTGACTCCACATTTTTCTTTGCTTGCCAAATTTGTAAACATTTGCATGGGGGAATGCACTACCAAGCTTAGAAGAATATTTGACAGATGCCATGCTTTAGGGTACCATTCCATAAAGAATTCACCTGGGATGTGATTCAATCTCACCCAAACAGTCTACTTTGTAAAGTTTGTTTTCTTTTTTTTAATTCACATTTTTCTTTTCTTGTCAAATTTGTAAACATTTGCATGGGGGAATGCACTACCAAGCTTAGAAGAATATTTGACAGATGCCATGCTTTTGGGTACCATTCCATAAAGAATTCACCTGGGATGTGATCCACCCTCACCTAAGTAGCCTAGTTGAACCCAGCTCATCATCATGGCAATAACTCCACCTTAGCACTGGGCCATGGTTAGCTGGATTTTTTCGGTTCTTCGTAGCTACCATGGTTTTTAGGGTAATACTCACATCCACCAAATTTACTGGCTTTGCTGCATGATCATGACAGATAGTCATATTATCATCACGATGACCTAGTCTAATGTCAAACCATTTACCTTACAACTCTGGTTGTTTTATTTTATTGGGACATGACAATAACCTTATTAACTGCATCTTTTAAAATTAGTTATTGGTCTGCTTTCTGGATTGCATATAAAGTTTCTTGGGTTGCAATCTTTTATTCTTCAAATTAAATATGTTCATTAATAGTATGATTGTTATCCTGCAAAACTCACAACTTTAAGA